>CALSBV010012177.1:3203470-3213470 GCA_943590825.1 Bovichtus diacanthus
GTGTGTGTGTGTGTGTGTGTGTGTGTGTGTGTGTGTGTGTGTGTGTGTGAGGGGTGGACAGTGAAAGATGGATGGAGCTTTTAGGTAATGGAAGACACGGAGCCACTGTGGTCATGGGGGGAGTGGTAAACTATTTCCTAGCAGCATCATGTTTCTCACCCAGAGGTCTGGAGTGACTCACCACAGCAAGGATGGCTGACAACACGAAACTGATGGTGAGGATATAGTCCTGAGTCCTGGGGCTGGAAGGCTGCATGAATAATGCTTCAAAACTAAATACTGAATCAAAGCTAAATCTCCTCATATGTAATGTGCAGACCTACAGTCATTTCCCTTATTTGTTGGGCATACAGCATCAATACATTTTTATTATTATTATTATATTTTCATATTAAATTCCTAAGCAACTTGAACCCCCCCTTTTTTTGCATTTTATTTATGTATCTATTTATTTATTTGTATTGATTGATTTGTGTGTGTGTGTGTGTGTTTTTGTTTGTTTTTATTATTCTTATTTATTCTTTTTTATTTTTGTCCTTTTTGCTCTTTTGTTTGTAAAACAATTTGTTTTTATTTGCATTTAACCTATCTGCAAAACTGAAAACCAATAATAAATGTCATTATTAGAGTAAATAAATATATAAAATAAAGATCTCAACATATATTTTTTTAGCCGTCAGAACCAATGTCCCATTGTTCTTTTTCAGGGAGATCTGGGAAGGTGGATTCCTAATACTGTTCAACAGAGTTATTATATATTAATAATATGTAAATATGAATGTAAATATTCAGTTACTGTATTCTGCCTTCTAAAAGATGATTTCACTGGCATACACAGTTGCAGCGAGAGGAATCATAGTTTCTAACAAGTTTCCAAACACACAGTTGTATCTTATCCAACCGGACACACTCCACACATTCCCCTACCAGTACAGGTGTTCCTCCACCATTTTGGTGACAGCTCGGGACACGGCTCTCTCCTGCGGGGTGAGGTTAATGTTGAGGTTGACACCTAGCATCTCCTCCAGGAAGTCTACGATGAACTCTGACCCCGAAGCCTGCTGGTGGTTGTACTCGATCCACGGCATCTTACCCTGCGGCGACAGCTTCCCATCAAAGTAGTTCTGCAGAGGGAAACAGCTTCACATGAGAATTCTACGTACATTTTCTGGACCAAAAGAGCATGTTATTTATGGAAGCCCCGAGAGGGAAGTGAGATAAAAAAAATAATAATCTGGTGATCCATTTGTTTTCTCTCCTGTGTTTATGAGTTAAGAACAGATGGAAACAAGGCATAAATTAGTATTACAATAACAAACAAAAATGATCCTGAAATAAAAATCACCTAACTACCAAAAAGTAATTTTGAAAAAATCATCCTGATAAAACTTTTTTTCCACCTGTTTCAAAGATAAAAAAAAAAATAAAAAAAATAGGCCTCTAAAAGTATTAAAATAAAACCATCTGAGAAGGAGAAAATAACTCAATAATTGAACTGCAAACATGCGACCGGTTATGTAAAGTCGCAGGTAGAAATGGCTTCTTTTCAAGGGGTCAAAAGTCAAATAGTTTGGGAACCAACGTTCAACTCACAGTTTTAATGCATGTCTCTAAAAACAAGTAGGCCAGTTACAATCATCCTTCTAGGTAATAACTCTAGAAGATCAGACATGTCATTTTGTGTCATAATTCCTTAATGGGGCATGCATTTTGGTAGAACACCATGAAATATCTACTGGCACACAGAAAGAAATGTGATCTGGCAGCAACAGCAGTTTCGCTTTGCATAAACATTGGAAGAACTGGGTAGTTAGCATGAGCGGCCATGGCTGAAGAGGCGACATTACAGACGACTCGCAACACAAATGCAAGCTTCACCGACAGAAGGGAAGACATGTATGGCTGTTTGATGCTGGTGATCTCTGGGAAGTGTAGTGTGGAAAGATCATGGCAGGGAGCCTGTCAGAGCCCTCTCCTGCAGATCTGTGTGTGATAAACTCTGAGACTGTCTGTGTCACCTGGTAGGGCAGGTCCACCATGCGCAGGTATGTCTCTATTTTGAGGCAGAAAGGTGAGAGGCTGGGCACGCCGTTCTTTGGCCTGGAGAACTGATGGAGGATGATGGCGTCTTTAGAGTCCAACTCCTGCTCCTTCCTACACAGATAAAGAAAAAACAACATATTTCGTATATGAAACAGTATGTTGAAGCATATGTTCCCAGATCAGCTTGCAATGCCTGTCGTATAAGAAAATTGAATCTAATTTGTTCTTATTCACTCTGTCATGGAGGTTGTGTTTTCGGCTTGGTTTGTTTATTTGTTTGTCAGCAGGATTACAGAGAAACTACGGGCTCCATGCTCATGAAACTTGGTGGAAGGGTGAAGCAAAGTCCAATGAAGAACCATTTCAATGTTGGAGCAGATCTGAATCGCCGGGCGGATATGCATGTGGTGTCGGAATAATGGGAAAAATGTGTTCCTGACTGGGAAAATTCACCCCTCAAGTCGGAGCAACAACTCGGAAAGTCTGCCAAAATTCACAACACGTCTTCTTTGTAGCGTCCATGTTGTTTCCACATGACAACTCAAAGCTCATTAACACTCCGAAGTCGGAAGAACAACTTCCCAACTCAGGAAATGGGACCATCCGAGGAGCACATGAATGCACCTTGGCGGAGGCCTGCGCTCTCAGAATGTCATTCTAGTTGTTGTTTTTATTACATATACTGGTATATGTCAAATCAAACTTCAATGCATCTGCTGCCCGAGCTAACAAAGCCACCTCAAATAAAAAAGACTTTAATGTGAACATTTTATTTGCTTTTTAGGAACGATTTGATTGACTACAAGCAGAATGCAAAAGCACTTATCTCAAAGCTTTGTTTTCGGTTCTTGCTTTATTTATTTATTTTTTAAATAAACCGTAGCAAACGGCTGATTCTTCAGGGAGGAATTTAAGCTTTGATATCTTTAACCCCGCTGACTATGTGTAGACACCAGCAGGAACAGTAGTAAAGAGAGCATCGAAGACAGCAATGGTAATTGATTAAAATGTTAACTTGTCAGTCTGGCTGAGAGCGAGCCGTGTTTCTACCTGTCGTCTAGGTCAGCCGGGGCTGTGAGATAAATACCAAACAGAACTCTGCACAGAAAACAGGATTTTTCTCTCAGTTTGAGGCTCTAACAAACCTTCCTGGGAGGAAAGGGTCACACGTATAGTTTATAATAGCATGATGACAAAGCGATTAGTCCCAGTGTACCTGAGCAGCCAGCCACCAAACATCCTTTTTTCAGAGACTGCAGTGGCCTCACTTCATTAACTTTCAAACAATAGCTCAGTGCAGCAGACCTACATTTTGTTGTCCAGGTTGAACTCCATGAAGAAATAAATCCATTGTGTTAATCTGCAAAGCTCAGCCAATTACAGGTTGTGTAAGGATTTTCCGCCAACAATGCACATTTATCCCTCATCTCGTCAGGTAAATGATTTCCTATGTTCACTTGTTCATTTTTAAGAAGGAAAAGTCAAAATTTCTACGATTCCAGCGTCGTACACGTGAATGTTTTCTGGTATCTTTCCTCCTCTACAATAGTAAACTAAATATCTTTGAGTTGTGGACAAAACGAGACATTTGTGGACATCATCTTGAGCTTTAGGAAACACTGATCAACATATAGATATATATATTTTTTTTACTATTTTCTGACATTTTATAGACAAAACAACAAACAATCGATTTGTCAAGAAAATAAAATCGGCAATGAAAATAATCATTGCAGCCCTAAACACAAGCTGTTTTGGGAGTAGGGTGCCTTTGAAATGAAAGCCTTTCGGCATCCAAGCCGAGTATATGTGGAAAACACTGTTGATACTGATCCTCTGTATCACTATTAGCACTGAGCTGGGTGGCATTAAGAGCTTCTTTTAATGTTGAAATGATCGACTGAATGAGTCATCACAATGCTCCGGTTTTAAGCGAACACACTGCTGGACGTTATCCATCCCCCGTGCCTGCTGTCTGCACGCAAACTTCTTTCCTCTGGCTGTGTTCCCTGTCGTCCCTGGAGCGGTTGTGCCAATAAGCACAGAGTTGTCACTGTATCCCTGTGTGATTATCACCAGGCCAAAAATACACGTATTGAGTAATGTTTGATTTTCAGATCTAATAGGACGTTGTCGCCTTTGAAATAATAAAAAAAAAAGGATTACATTATTTGAGATCAGATGAAACGACATCACTGATCTCAGCTTTGTCTTCCCCTTTCTTGTTTATTGTATTTACCGATTGTTGGAATAACCCTGTAATAGAGCATAAAAAAAATAAAAAATAAACAAAAATCTAAATGTTTTCCTGATCACAACATAACAACTATATTAATGGATTTATTACAAATTTCCATAAGTCTTAAAAATGACCCGCTGAAGCTTTGTAAGCAGCAGAAATATACAGTTTGATCTATAAAGTCAAACCTATGTGTTCCTGTTTCACCAGCTGTTAGTGATGCAGCACACAGGAAAGGGTAAAAGGAGACTTCACTGGCTGGCATTAGCATCATTTTGCAGGCAGACAAACCCTGTCTGGTCTGGTTAGCATATCTCTTTTATCACTGGCCAAAGCTCTTCAAATCTGAATAATTTAATATAACTGTACAAGGGGCAATACAAATTATGCAGTCTAATACAAGAGCCCAGCAATAAAACCTCTCCTGAAAGTTTTAGTTTTTGTTTCAGAGGGCAAGACGTATGTCTAACGTTTAGTCTACCCTCAGTGATACTTCTCTCTGGATAACACAATACAATTCAACAACACTCCAAACTACAACCTCCAAAATGACCATAAAGTGAAATCAGCACTCCTCTGAACTGTAACACGATTAGATAACATCTCCCTCCCTGGTGAGCGGTGCAAAAGGCCTCAGTTTAAAGATGAAAATGAGAGTAAATCCATCAAAACACATACTGACTTGCCCCTTTAACCCTACTGTTCAGCTCAGAAATCATTATACTCATTAACACTTTACATGAAAACATACTGTATATGTATTTGTCTGTGAATACCTTTTTGGCAAACAAAAATAATATGTAAATATATATATATATATATATATGTTCATAAATAACCCATATAGCCAGGATAGAAAATCAAAGATTTTTCTCACAGGACAATTTTAGGCATTTTTTGCCCCTGATGTTTGAAATTTGGAGGCATTTAAATACACAATCAAACTAGTGTGTTTCATGAGGCAAATACCTTGAATTCGGAAGCGATTTGCCCTTTTCCTCCAATTATTTGTGACACTGCATCTACTATACGACACCAGAAATATCCCCTTATTCGGTGTAATAACAGTGCTATTTCCAAATTGATCACATTCGTCAAATGTTCAAAAGTCCAGTTTGTGGCAAAGCAACCAATACTTCTACAGATCATGTTGGTAGATGTTGCTTGTGGTGCTGTGGAATTGTATCGTGGCTTTCTATTACTTTGTCCACTCAATGTATATACTGTAAATGAGGGTCGACTAAATAAGAGAAACGCCTATGTACAATGCAATACAACCTTGGAGGATAATGGAGGATTTCCCGCAGAACTGTTGTATTAGACTGCACTGGCTTTAGCTCAGTGTACCTGTCACATGGAGCTGAAACCATTTCGTCCACTCTGACGTTATGCCTCATCTGTCCCTCTTGTTGTGCTTCTCTCCATTTAAATGTGGTGCCGAGATCTCTGTGAAGAGCCACTTAAAGAACATTAAGGGTCTCTCGTGGAGGGGACATAAGAGCCGACAACACATCACATGGCATGAACAGATGATGCCGGCAGGCTGCGGGTCCTGCCTCAGCGGCCTGCACGTGATACGTTTGTGCACAAAATACAAGGTTACACAGATGATCCCGGGGTGGTGGGGTGGAGTGAAAGCAGACACTATCAGGCCACTGTGACAGGATGTACTTACTCCAAAATATAATCCCCACCATTGACAGGCACGCATTCCCTGCACTAATAATAGTCCTGAGATAATCACTTTCTCTATCGCTCATATCCCATTCATCCGCCTCAGTTACACCGCTGCAAATGGAGTTGTATTATTTGAATATTTCTTTTTTTATATATATATATATGTGTATCTCACGCCTAGGTGCCGGCACAGGACAGGCACATGAGCGGACGCGTGACTCGTTTTTCATTTATTTGATTTTCTCTCTCTCTCTCTCTCTCTCTCTCTCTCTCTCTCTCTCTCTCTCTCTCTCTCTCTCTTTCTCCATCCCGTGTCGTGTCCTTGGGAGGAGGAAAATAAGGGCTGAAACCCCAGCAACCACCGCGAGATCTGCACAGACATAACATAACATCCTATGGAAGGACTCCCAACATATCCATCCATGGTTTAATATCACAGCCCGTTCCAATGATCAGCCACTGTCAGCAGCTCTGAGGGCTAAATAATAATTTTTTAAAAAAAGAAGCGACGGTGATGCTGTGCGGGCTTACCTGATGGCGAGCAGTTCATGCAGTAGGTAGGCTGCAGCAGCCAGCAGGGCCCCCCCGGTGATGTACAGGGTCTTCTTCCACCAGGAGTCCGAGCCCAGAGTCGACATAATGCCCCCGTAGTCCTGTAAGGGGAAGGCGATGATATAGCCATACAAAGACTGCTGCTGCTCGGAGCCGCACAGCCCGAGGGGCAGGCTGTGATTACGCCCGAGTTCAACCACACACGGCCGGGAAGAGGCGAAGCCAGCAGCCCAGTACATCCTCCCCTCCCTCGGTTACAGCCACCCCGCTTCCTCCCCACTGTAGTCCCCGTTAGGCTTCATCCAAACGCCCGGTGGGTTGTCTACGGCATGGCGGCGGCGTGGCTAATATTTCTCCAGAAAATCAGAAGGAGTAAACATGTCGACTCGCCCTCCCCCAGGATGATGCTCTGCACCCAGTCCGCTTTCCTTTGCAGGTTTGAGAGAGAGTTGTCAAGCTAGTCAGAAATACAACAGCTTGACTTCCGGTCACACGTTTCAAAACTAAATGTCACTGCTTTGCGATGAGTGGTACAATGTTCCGTGAATGTGAAGTTATACAAGTAATAACATTAGTATTAGTATTAAGAATATTATTACTATGTCATAATTGATTTAATATAATTATTGTTTTCATTTTTTACATTTATTTTTTAAAGTGTTTGCTTGCTATTACTTGACATTATGTTTGATTATATGGAAAAGAAGCATGGCAAAATCTTTGAAAAATAATGCTTTACAAAAAAAACATATGAAACCATGTTTTATAGCTTAAACAAAACACTAATGATAATAATAGATACATTTCACACTGTTTCAATCACATTTTCTGCAAATATAAAAAAACTGCTGTAGCACAGGCTGCATGGTCCTCCACTGTAACCGTCAGGACTCCTAATTATCCAGCATATAGCCTGCCCCTTCTTTCATTAGGTCAACTTTCACTCTTACCGTTATCTTTTCTAAAGTCATCAGGACTCCAACTAACTTTTATTTTTTTTATTATCAATTCATTTGCTAATTATTTTCCAGATTCATCATTTTGTCTATAAAGTGTCAGATGTCACAACTTCACCAAGCCGAACGTGACACATTCAAATAACTTGTTTTGTCTGACCAGCAGTCCAAAATCCAAATACATTCAGTTTACCATCATATAGGAAAAAGAAAACTAGGAGATCCTCACATTTGAGAAGCTCGAACTAGGAAATATTTGGCGGCTTTGCTTTGAAAATAACTCAAATGAGTAATCAGTTATCAAAGAAATCATTGATTAATTTCCTGTTGATGAACTAAGTGACTAATTGTTTCAGCTCTAAATGTTAATGTTTAAACTGGTTCTTTATTCCAACAACCTGGTTCAGTGCTTTGTTTGCTATTATTTTGCCTTTTCCAAAACAAGTTTTGAATCATGTGCATTTTATATGAACTTATTACATTGCTCCATCTTTCTGTATCTAATACTTTTATTTTCTCAGTGAACTCGGGCAACATCCGGTGTTAACGTGCTAAACTCTGGCAGCTTGACGCAGCCGGCCTATTGTCTGCTCCAGTGGAGGAGAGACCCCGCCCTGACGAGCCCCCTGCATCCCAGTGAAACCAGTGGCTCACCATGAGAAACACAATGCCATTGGCCAAGAATACTAAACGACAAGTCCCTGAATGATATTTATATAGGAAAGTAAACTGTGTATGTGACAGCTTACTCAAGGGACCATAGGCTTCTTCGCTCACAGGATATCTGCTGTTTGTTTTTGAGTTTATTTGTTTACCTTTGAAGGATTAACACCGCAACAACAAAAACATCCCTATACATATGTATAGGTAAAAAAAAAAAAACATTATGTACTCATAAAGTATTATAATCTTATAGTAATAGACTGTATATGATCAATAAAAAAACTATGCAGAACAGCAAAGTTAAAAGCCTTTTAATCCAATTATATGAAATGGAAAGTCCACTCACTCTGGAACAACTTCTGAAGTGTAAGAAGATATTCATCTTGACGGAGAAATCCACCGGCTCTTCTTTGGATGTGTCCGTGGATCATTCCGAGAGGTGGATGTGGAAAAACTTGGGAGAAAAGACGATTTCCTAAAGATCCCGTAGAAGCAAAACCCTGGAGCCAAAGGACGTCCCGTCTCTCCCGGCCAGTAGGCGACTAAGTGTCCACTTAGATAAGTATTCACACAGAACAGGACGAACTGCCGCGGTGTTTAATCTATGGCACGGGGATGCACTTTAAAGTCCTCACTGCAGCCATGGCTACTGCAGGTTAGGTGCGCACTCCCGCCTCTTTAGGGAGCGCGCATTAGAGCAGGACTGTTTGTTATTGTAGACAGCTGAACTAGTGTGGGAATAACAGTCCACCGCAGGCACTACCAGTGGTGCAGCAAGTATTCAGTTCCTTCACTTAAGTGAAAGTGCTAATACCACACTGCAAAAAATATGCAAGTAAAAGTCCTGCATTGAAAATGTTACTTAAGTAAAAGTATGTAAGTATAATCGAGAAAATGCCTCCTGTGACTGTTTTATTATTATTACTCTTGAATTAATGTAAGAGCAGGATTTTACTGTTGTACTTAGTTGAGGTGGAGATTATTTTTGCACTATTACCTAATGATTTTTTTCATTATGGATTAATCTGAACATAATGAGAAATGTGACACCTTCACAATGTTGGTTTAGTCCGACCAACAGTCCAAACCTCAACATTGTTTAAAAACAACCAGCAAATTACCACATTTGAGACATTGGAAATGGAAATTAAATTATTATAATTTTTTAATGGCTCTTAAAGTCAAACTATTTATATGTTCATTTGTAAAGCAACTAAAGCCGTCAGATAGAAAGTAGAATATTTCCCTCTGAAATGTGTTTGGGTAGAAGTAGTAAGTGGCATGAATTTTAAAATACTCGATTAAACTACAAGTATGTCAAAATTGTACTTAAGTACAGTACTTGAGTAAATGAAATGAGTCACTTTCCACCTCTGGGCACTACTGTTAGTGGGAGTTCTCAAGGTTTTCCAATTTCCCCAAACCAATACAGTGGTTATCATGATCTTTAAGACATTTAATAACTTCTAGGAAGTGAAATAACAGAAGTAACGTTTCTCCAAAGCCCTGATCTACCCATAAAGTCCCCGCAGTCCGTTTTGTTAAAAAATATCATCTTTGCAAGCACTTTAAGAACATCATGCAAGCATGATTTATTCTCTGCCACAGGCTTGATTTGCATTATGTAATACTTCCACATGAGAGCCATTATAATCCCAGAGGATGCGACTGTCCCGTCCTCGTGTGAGGACACATTTCTTTGCATAGCTTTAGCGTCAGAAAATTATTTCCAGTGTGCAGCCAAAACCAACAGCAAATCATATTTATTGTCAGCAGCCAGAACCCAATAATCCTCCGGCAAATCACACAACACTCAACCTCAAATAATAAACTGATTCCGCACAGTATATACTGAAAATTATGAATGTGG
>CALSBV010012177.1:3215143-3232336 GCA_943590825.1 Bovichtus diacanthus
ATAAATATAAATATATATATATATATATATATATATATATAAATATAAATAAATATATATATAAATATATATAAATAAATATATATATATATATATATATAAATAAATAAATATGTATATATATATATATATATATATATATATATATATATATAGAGAGAGAAATATTTATATACAAATATGGAACTCAGATGGACTTACTGGACTCCAGGAGGCGCTCCAGCTCTACAGGGCTGATGAACTTCTCCCAGTCGTGCGTCCCACTGGGAACGATGCGCAGCAGCTGCTCGGCTACAACAATACCCAGCGCGTATGACAGGTTGGTTTTATTCAAAGTCGTGATGAAGAGTGAGCCGCCTGGCTGCACAGAGTAAAGGAACTGTTTTAGTTTATAAAGTATTAAAGATTCACAGTTTTTACTGGTAACATTGCTTCAGAAAGCATAAACATCCTTACAGGTACTACTGTATGTACACAAGTATGCTGCTACTTGAGTCACTAAGGATATTTATAGAATGGATTAGATGGACAGACTCCAGAAAGTAGCAGTGCCAAACCTCAAGGTTCGACCGAGGTCAAGATGAACGAGTTCAACAGGAGGGGGAGGAGAGTGGACAGAAAATAAAAGTGCAAGAGTGCAGTCAAATGAACCCAAACAATACAATAATTGATGCCAAATCATCCCTGCATCTGTGCCCTGAAGCAAGATACATTAAAAGGTTGTTGTCTTTTTAAATAAAAGAGCAGAAGAGAGAGAGAGAGAGAAAGTTCAGTCTAGGATTGCAAAATTCCAGGAATATTCAAGGAGACACTTTCCATGATTATTGACGGGAACCTATGTTAATAAAAGGAAAATATAGGGGTTACTTGCTCAGGCTGTATTTCGCACGTCATATGCAGATATAAACAGTCCTTTTACCATATCACAAGCAGACATAATCCGTTAATTTGCCAAATCCATTATTTTGTAAAATGTGCGAAGTGGTGAGTTAGCTAGGTAGCAGATTCACTAATGGGGAAAGGCACTTAGTATGGTTAGGTTGGTTTGAAGTGAACTCAGTTATAAAATAAATGTTTTACAATAAAACATGAATGGAAATATTTGAATTAAAATCAAGCGGCTCTTGGGCTGACAATGAAGCCAACCTGGAAATTCCAAACACTTCAGTTCCCTGAATGGCTGCTTGAGCCTGGTACAAAAAACATTCAGTCTCTAAAGCTAATTTAGGCTACTATAATATACAATAATAATAATATAATAATAATAATTAATTATAAAAAAATGGGCTCCACATGTGATGGAGAATGCACTGTGCCTGATGAAGGTTGTAATTTTACTGAAATTCCCATTTAATGGAATTCTGGAAAATGATCTGTAACCTACATGTGATGGAAGAGCGCTGTGCTGAACGCAGTACATGGTTGCAAATAGATTAAATGGGAAAACTCCTCACTAAATCAAGTCATAAGACCTAGTATTGCTTTTATTTATTTTTTTTAAAATAATAAATAAATTCACTATTAAAAGTAACGATTTTTATATTAAAATTGCGCAAAACTTCCAGGACTCCCGAGCTTTACTTCCCTTGGAAATTAACCGGAAAGTTAGAAAACCGAGTCAATTCGTGATTAAACTAAATGCAGAGCCATTAAGTGAAGATCTTTTCTTTCCTCTCCACACGCCGGCCCACTGATCTGGGAGATTACGATCATCTGCGCTCGGTATTGATGTACAGCTTTCACCGAAGCTCGTCAAGGTTCAATGCAGCCCGTACACATAAGAACACATGCTAACCTATTCCCAGTGAAACACAACAGATGCAAACACAACAAAATCACCATCTGCACATCAGCATAGGCTCAGATGAACACATGAACACACAGACACGTACTGTAGTGGTGCAGAAATATCTGTCATGAGCTAGCAGCTGGAGGAACACGCACGCACGCACGCACGCACGCACGCACGCACACACGCACGCACACACACACACACACACCTTCAGCACGTGGCTGCAGCAGAGGACGAATGTCTCCAGGTCGGCCAGATGTTCCACCACCTCGGAGGCCACGACAGCGTCGAACCGGCCCACCCCCTGCTCCTCCTCTTCTTCAGAGAGCTCCTCCAGAGTGCAGGCCCGGTAGCAGATCCGCTCACAAAGGTCCGGGTCACTGGCCGAATGCAGCTGGGCTGTCCCGATGCTGTTGGCTACCGGATCTATACCCAACACATTAGCTCCCAGGCGAGCCAGGGGCTTGTGCAGGACAAGGGGGGGAGAGGGGACAGAGAAAAGTTAAATACAGGTACTGTACGTCACAGACTTTAGGAAATGCCTCACTAGACTAGAGCAACACTTGACTCCAAAAAAAAGTGTCTCTGACTGCGTCCCACAGTGTTCAAACTACATTTCCCATAAAATAAAATAAAAATACTTCCTTTAATAAATGGTAAATGGATGTAGCTGAACGTAACATTCACGTCATACTGGTGTCACACTGTGACCCTGTTTGATCTCCTGCTTACCGACACTAAGCTATATTAATTAAAGAAAGTTTTTTTTAAAGAGCAACTCATTTCATCTAATAAATCACTTTATTGAAATTGAGGATTTTGTTTTGTTTTCTTCTTCAGGGTGAAATATGACAACCGGCATTTGAAGCTTCGTCCGAAAACCTTAATTGAAGCTTCCAACGTAAAGGGGGAAAAGGCATTCGGTACAGCCCTACTTTTCTGTCAAAGCAATGAACAGTGATCCTCCGCGTAGTCCACCTCGACTGCTGTTATACTGACTGAGTGACAAGCTCAGAAATAGTGAACTGTGTAAAGAGAAATGCGTGTCGTTAAAAGCTGTGGCAGCTTCTTAGAGCAGGTAATGAGCCTCAGCCGTGGTTGGATGTGAATCACAGTGCCCTCCTCTGGACAAACGTGAACACACAGGCGGGTGTGGCGAGCTGCACTCGCCCAGGGGCCGATCTCCACCCTCCCACAGCTGATGCCTTCTGATGGGAAGGCTTGCAGTGACAGGACACCCAGAGACGCAGCTGCGATCCTAACAGACACTTTTAGGATTTTTTGTGTGTGCATCTGTCTCTGTGCGACAGAGCCATAGAAGTACAGGACCTGATTTTGTCTTCCCACATCACACAATGCAGCTGGTATGTCCTCAGCTCAAATAAAGGCAGAGACAGAAGGCCTGTCCTGGCTGCCCCAGCTATCGATGCTAACAAACAGATAAACAACTGTAAATGACCGACTGTCCGCTCCACCACACCGAGACCAGTCAAATCAAAAGAGCAGGAGAATTAGGCTGACGTTTAAATGTTTTTTGGGCACTGGTATGTATGTGAAAAGACTGGCAGTATAATGCACCGAAAGCAGAATCTTATACCGCAGCAGACTGCTGTCTGGAAGGAAAAGACTCGATGTGACATGAAAGACAGCAATTTAAACTATTGGGAATAAACACAGAGGATGTATTTTTGTCTGCATGTCCTTATTTGCTCTGTGTCTTCATCTTTCTCAAAAGAGTGACACATGCACTCATTTACCTCAGTGAGCAGGCCTCCTCCACAGCCCACATCCAGTATTCCGAGTCCTCCCAGTGGTTTCCCAGGATGCCGCACTCTCTGCACATTCAGCAGATTATCCCTGAACAAGGTAAAGGAGAAGGGGGTTCAATTTCAAAAAGGACCGACACATATCCTGCTGTTACTCTCCAACACACACCGGTCATGTCAAGGTCCAATTTGAAATGTAAAGGACTGAGGGAAGATGTGTGTATTCTTAAGGGGAGACACTACAGGTCATGAAGGGGAAAGTTGTTAACCAACAGATATCAAAATGAAATTTCCCCAGCGGATTACTTACATTAAGACAATTATTTTTTTGTATTACAAGTTTTCTGAAAAGTTATGTTTAAATATGCAAATGAGGCATTACCTTAGTAAATATCCAGAACAGAAATCTGAACATGGGATAAAGCCAGGCTAAAAAAATATCGTTTCATTTTGTTTACATATTAGAGTCAAAGGTGTTTTACAGAGGAAATGTTGGATAGCTCTTCGTATCACTTTTCCCCATGTTTTTAGGAATAAAATGTTGTATAAATCAGGCTATGAATGATATATGAACAAACACTGCAGTAAAAACCTTCAGAATATAGATAGGATTAAAACTGGAAGGTTTGGTGTATGTAAGTGTTACTGGAGTGGACGATTCTGGAGTGTAAGAAAAAAACTCTAAAATTTCATACATTTTGTAAGACAAAAATGTATGAAAAAATAAGGTGAATAAGGTAAAAAAAAATATTAATAACAGATATAACCATGAACTTCCCCAGATGATGACTTACATTAAGACAATTATTTTTGTAGTTTTTTTTGTTTTCTGAAATTTGAATGAGGCCTTATAACACTAATGAAGTTAGTAAAATAAACACCTAAATGTGTATTTTGGATGTTTTCTTAATACTAGTCTGAGATGGAAGCAGAATATGGCACATTTCAAAATGTACCAGTTCATGAAATTACGATGTTTTTGCCTGTAGAGTCTCGCCTTGAACATCCATAGTAATGCTGCTTTGCATAAGGACGAGAATCTCTACATTTCGTCATTTCAACATTCACTGTCACAACCATCTCAGTTTCAGCCAGCGAACAAGCGCAAATATCCTCTGGCTACAAAATCCCCCCTTCCTCTCTCCTGTGTCCCTTCCTGCCTACCTTCCCTCGCACGCTGTCTGTCGACTGCGGCCTCGGGCATTACACATGAAGATCTGGGTATGCATCGTCCTCATTAAAGCTCGGCTGGAGTGCAAGAGCATTCGTGCAAACATTGAAGGAAAGAGGATTAGGTGTTGGCAGACATCCACCTAACTAGCTCACAACCCCGCCACAGGAAGAGGAAGACAAAAGCTACTTAACCCCATACCGAGCGGAACGTCAAGCCAGCTCCCCATTACTGGCATAAGAACTATTATGCTACAGATAAAAAAATATTTGACTCATCAAATTACTGTTAAAGTGTAGTTTAATAATACAATTATATTTGCTTTTTTTCTTACCTCGAGCTGTCATTCTCTTTCATTTGGAAAAAATAAATAAAAAACTAATTTCTAACGGAGCACTAAATGTATGACGGTGTGTTAAGATTGATGCAAGTATGGCTGCCAAGTAGTCACAATAGAGTTTCAATGGGCAAAACTACTATTGGCAAACGAAGCCAAACGAACCTTCAAACACAAAGTGCAGTCCTTTAATACAAAGCGCCAAACACTAAAGGCTCATGCAGCTGTATAATCAATGCACCGCGTGTTTGAATTATGGCTGCACAATATACTGATCTTTTAACGGTCATCGCGACGTCAACTTGCGCGATAAACAGATCGCAAAAAGACTGAGATCATGATCAGGGATTCTTTTAGTATCAGTTTTAAAATCTGCACCTTGGAATTTAACTATCAATATATTTGTTTTATTGGTGCCTTTGGTGTTCAATTCAATTTGTTCAATAAAAGAATGATAATTTCCTTTCAATTTTCTAATTCGACAAGCAAGTCGTTGTATTGAAGCAGTGAAAGTAGCAGAACTGAGTACACTTTAACATATTTTTATTTATCGCAAGTAATATCGTCAGCGTGAAATGTAACAACGCCATCGCACATTTTCCTCATAAACGTGCAGCCCTAGTTTGAACGCATTTTTTTGCATTGAAACATAATTGCTAATTATTTCTTCAATGAAGGAAGAAGTGCATTTTTATGATTACTGACAAAATGTTGCACTGTATGAAGTCACTGTTGCAGAGTCAACTGAGGTTTAATATTATATACTGTCCAGCTTTACAGTTTTACTGTAGCTTGCTGTGTTTTAGATGATTACATTTACAAGTGACGAATATTGAAGGTTTGGTGTGATGAGTAAAAACACAAACCCTGTGCTCGATACAGAACCGAAATATGAAAACAGTGAAGTTGAAAGAATTTGCTTTGTAGGAATGTAAGATTACTGTAGTCGGACTTCAGACCTTATTATCTACATTCCCAGTAACGCAGCATATTCAACAAACAAAATGAAAGTTTTCCAAAAAATCAGTATTGAGCGTATCATAGTAAGATGGTCAGAGTGTGAAGGGGAGAGCAGCAACAGTAGAAGGGGTGCTGCTGCGTCTCATTTAGACACACCCCGAGGGCACACTCATATCAGGCAAATCAGCCTCACTCAGACACACACTGGCACTGGATCTGTCATACTGTCAGCATAAACACACATCATCATCATCACCACCAACAGGGACCGGGGGGGTGGGGGGGCAGCTACATGCTCTTGGCTGGATGGGTAAAGTAATGATTATCTTGTGGGGGCCCCTACAGCAGATCTTATCAATCAAAACAGAGCAAAACGAGTGCAGCGTTGGCGCAGTTGAAGCGCTATTTGTTGAAAATGTGCTGATGTGTGGAGGAATCCTGTCACTTTCCCTTTATGTTACTTCAAAGCGTCACTGGAGGCTGGCTCTCCTCCAGGTTGTGTTATGACACACTTGCTTGACGCCTCTCAATCCTGTGTTGACAGTGACTTAGGTGTAACATCTTGGTATTTTGAAAAATATGACTATTGGCATGCACATTATGTGCAAACACTCGCCGTATAAAAGGCACCCTCAGGTCATTCATGGCATGAAGAGCCGCAAATTCTCCCCGCTCATCCCACCACTTGCTGGCCAGTGACTGGAACCTCCTCAGCTCATCGGGGTCCACCGTGGTTTGGGAGGCCGAGCGAGCACTGCGCATGGTGAAATAGAAAGGACCACATCAACACTGCACATGCCGAAACAAGACACTTAATACAGGGAGGAACACACAACAGCTACACCATTGGAACCTTGGATTTCACTCTTGTGCATCACTTCTTTTTTTAAAATTTTTTAAAAAGACAACAATGTCCGTGTTTAATATCATTATATAATATTAGTTTCCGCTTCCACTGAGTTAAATCTTTTAACCATCTTCAGTCCTCATCATAACTACCAAATATTCATTCGTTTTTCAAACCTTTGAATGTCAGTCTTTTTAAATAATTCCTCGGTTATGAATAAGAAGAAAAAACATAAAATGGAATTATTCTCTCTATACTAAATGTTAGGTTGGGTTTTTTTTCAAAGTTTATGATATGTCAATGATCAGCAACGTTGGATTTTAGGCATTTTTAGTGCAGTGTCAGATTTAGAAGAATAAATAAGTCCCATTGTCCCATTGGAGGACACAAATGTCCCCTTCCTAAAACTGCTATAAAAATGTTATATGTCAATTTTTAATTGCCAAATATTAATTCATTTTCAGAATATTAACCCTTTAAATTTCAGTTTGTTTACATAACGCCACTGTTGTTGTTTTTTATGAAATGAGAATTTTGTGCACACAAAATGCTTTTGGGTTTTTACAGTTTAGGATGTCAACATTGATAATACAGCAGCAATGGTGCTAGTGGAAACCAAGAAAATAGTATACATTTGCCAAAAACATGTGAAAATGAGTCAATCTGGTGGAAGATGGTAAAAACTACATATTCTGAAGGCAGGGCACTAGATTGAAAGCCTGATATAACAGAATACATGAGGTTATGCTGTAATGACCGTGGTGTCAATGGGGACACTGAGTCTGAGTATTTTGGCTACACAGTTTCTTAACGACTTATTATAGGAGCTGAGGTTTAACTTCCAAAATCTTCCAATCTTCCAATTGGTGATAAAATGACCAGTCGATTAGGAGAATAAGGTGGAAAATGCAATTTTTGAAACGTTGGCTGCTTTGAGCTTCTCAGATGTAAGCACCTCCTCCCTGTTATCACTCAACGTGAGAGCATTGTCTGTTGGATGGATGACACACACCATCTGAGGGCACCTTGGGTTACAGGCTCCGGAATAGATTGTGATGGGAATTCTTTACAATTTCCTGACATTTTATAAAATAATTGACAATGAAAGCAACTGTTAGCTCCAATCTTCTAAGAAAATATCCTGTACATATCCAAGCACCTAACAACATACTGGTTAGTTTGAGCAACTTCAATGTGAAAGTGAGTAAACTTTACCGTAAACCAAGTAGCGCCTGTGACCCCTTGTGACGTTAGTTACTGTAGCCTACCTGACGTGACCGGGCACGCTGTGCTCTGTCTTCAGAGAGGCGCTCCTCTGCAGCCACAGTGTCCGCTGCTTACACACCGCGGTCCAGCTACACCCGCTCCGTCCTGCCGCACTCTGCACCAGGACCGCACCGCACACTGCGGTCGTCTTACGACTGTACAGCCCCAACATGAAGCGACTAAACTTATTCGCATACATACTGTCATAACACAGGTTGACAGCTAGCTACTGCAAATGTGTTCACCGACTTGCACTAGTCAGTTTGACCGGTGCGCAAGTCTTTTCTGCTCGGGCAGAAACAACACACACTTTAGTTCCTACCGGCCAGACGCTGAGCTGTAAACGAGGTTAAACAAGTAGCTAAACACTGGAGGAAATTTTGTTTGGCAATGTCTATTTCAAGGTTTGGGTTCTGTCATGGACGATGACTTGGATAAATGTCATCTCTATATCAGCATTGCTCCTTAACCAGCTACATGTTTTATGTGCGTTTCAGAATCTGTGTTCATTGTTTGTGGTAAACTATGCCCTCCAAGGTTCATAAGCGCCCTTTGAATTGACGTCACCTATCAGGCTTGTGTGATATTGGCACCTTCTTAAAAATGTAGCTTATCTTGTGAGAAATTGGACTTTTCTTTTAAGCTGCTTTAAGGCAAACAATTTGCACTGCAGCACATAATTCTAGCAGAAAAGCCCCCCTCCCGCTGCACTGCAGTGAATGTGATGACATCTTGTAGCCATTCTGACCTTTAAGATTTTTGTTATTAACCATGTCATTCTTAGCCAACTTGCTAAGTGTTAATCAACTATGTGATTCTGTATTGACCTACAAATTTATTTTTATTAAGCATTAAGAAACATACAGCGTGGCAAGACAAGGAACAAACAGTTTTATTGAACATCTTTACAATAATGTTTAGAGGAAAAAAAAAAGTTAATCCTGTTACGGTTTAAAATGATACAACTTGAGCTTTTAGTGTCCACATAGTCTTATTAAGCTTTGCATAATGATACAAGTGAAAACTCCTACCATTCAAAACGTTTGAAGTTGTTCTTCAGTCACACTTTTAAAAATAACAACATATTTACAAAGATGAAAGACGTATGAGGGGGGGTTCACCTACACAATTGCCTCTATAATGAGACAAGCCTGTTCAACTCATGGAATTTAAAAATGGTAAAGTGCACAGGTCAGGAGGTTAACTGTGCTCCTCAGCGTCTGCTACGACGGGAGGGGGACGTTGACCTGAAAGAGAGGCGTGGACATAACATTAATACTGCACTAATCACACGTACCCACGCAGACTACAAAATATAAACATGCACAAATACCCCCCTCCCACCAGACATACTGTACTCCCAGAGCACAACAAACTGTACATAATCTCCATAAAAACTAATGTACTCTAGAGAAGCAAATATACCCTTCAGTGCACAGATATAATAATATAATGGACAGAAAGAGCAGGTTTGACATCTTAACAAGGTGCTAGAAAACAGACTCTACTGGACTCTGGGATGTTGAGACTTCATGTGACTCTTGTTAGAAATTCAGAAATGGCAAATTTTCATTTGATAAATAAGACCGTCATGAAGCATTAAAACCCTTTATTGCATCAGACTTTACACAGTTAAGCAGATTTGACTGCAGTTGACAGTACATTTTCATAACATTCAGTCAACAATTTTCCTTTTTAAAGTTATTGCAAATATATGGATTAAAAAGGACTCCAGAGAAATCACAATGAGACACACAATGAAAACATACAGTATGAAAAAAAGGGAAAAAACGAATACTACCTTGATCGCGACTTAGACTTGTGTTTGCGGCTTGCCTTCTTACCAGACTTGTGAGATTTTTCCGTCGACCTTGAGCGACTACGTTTGGATTTTTTTGATTTCTTTTCCTTGCTAACTTCAGGGGTAGGGGACCTACTTGAGTCAGAATCAGAGCGCTTCTTGCTCGCTTTGGCGGAGCCCTTCTTGCTGGCTTTGCTATCCTGCCGGGAGTGCTTGTCACTCTGAGAGTCCGTGCATGAATCACTCTCTTTCCTTTTCTTCGATTTGCCATTCTCCTCTGTAACTACAGAGTTTCCTTTTTCTTTCTCTTTGGCCTTTGGCTTTTCTTTCTTTTTATCGGACTCTTTCTCCTTATCCTTCTTTTTCTTGTCTTTCTCGTGGCTATGACTCCTTTCCCTCTTTCTCTCTCTGTCTTTGCTGGAGGCCTTCTGCTTGTGTTTGCTGCTACGACTACGACTGCTGTCTCGGCCATCCCGGCTTCTTTTCCTCTCCTTATCCCGTTCCTTCTCCTTTTCCCTCTCTTTGCTGCGACTGCGGCTGTCTCTGGCCCTGGCTCTGGCCCTGTCTCGCTCTCTGGATCTGGATCTACTCCTGCGGCTCCTGCGCTCCCTGGAATCACTGCGATCTTTCTTGTGTCGGCCTGATCTCTCTGCGCTGCTCCTCCTCCTGTCCCTGCCCTTCTCACTACGATGCCGGTGGGAGCTGTGGCTGCGGCTACGCCTGCGAGCCTTGTGGGAGGATGAGCGGCTACGCCTCCTCTTCCTTCGTGGGGAGGAGGATCGCGATGAACTGTGGGAAGATGCCGAGGAAGAAGACGACGAGGAGGAGGAAGAACGACGGCTGCTGTGGCTGGAGGTCGAGGGGGAGCTGCTGCTGTGACCGTTGGCCGGTGAATGGCTGGCGCCTCGCCCTGACCGCTCCTTCCCTCTGCTCGAGTGCTTGCTCTCACTACCCTCCTTCTCACTACGGGACCTACGCCTCTCTACCAAGGGCTCCGCCTCCCTCTCCTTTACTTCCTGTTTGTGTGGATTCTCTGGCTGGCCCTCATCATATTCCCCCTTTTCTCTGCTCAATCTCTCCTTCGCCATCTCTTCTGTAGAAACGAACAATGACTCATGTTAAAAATAAACAAAGAAACATCAGATACTGTAAAAAAAAAAAAAAAAAGGAACACACTACACAACTTTTACACTAAATATGAATGTAAACCTTGAGTGATGTTCAAGATGAGATCAAGTCAGCACTAACTTTTAACTGCTGGTCACACCGGGAGCATTTGCACATATTAATTGTTTACTTCTCCTGATGTAATTATCAACCTAATACTTTGTCGTTAGATTACTACTCCAACTTTAATAGAAACAGGATCAAGCCAATCAAGCACGCAATATTCTACAATTAGGTTTATTTTGGTGGCACACCGTTCAATCACTTTGATGCATTACAGTCGATGTGTTGTGTTTCTAGTGTAACCTTGCAAAGACACAAACATCTTACCACGTGCAAGCTGAGCCTCCTGCGCTTGTTTTTCTTGCAGCTGCTGTACCTCCCGCTCTTTGCGGCGGAAAGCGTCCTGCTTCTCTCGGATGCGGTGGCGCAACTCCTCCTCATCGGTGTCGGAGGATTCAGAACCCCGTACGCTGCGTTCATCCTCGTCCTCGCTCTCATCTGAACCATAGTCACCAAGCCCACCTGCCACAACAGAGCCCCCGGGTGGTTGAGTGTTGGTAAGGACGAAGATATATTCTCACAATCAGGTTTCACTGTTGAAAGCCCTCAATCCCAACCCAAAGTCCCAATGGAAGGCACTTAATCCTGTAGAACTTTATATTACACTGATAAACCCCTGAACTAATACATACAGCCCTTAAAGAAAGGCTACTAGAAATACTTTGTATTTAAGAGCATGCTTCTGTCATCAAAGTACAAAACTAAACCCAAACCAGTCACTAAGATTCCACTTCTATTTAGATCAATCTTTAAAATAAGGAAGTTTATCTGGGTGTCACAGCTTGTGCTACAAGCATTTCCCATGTTCCTATTAACGCCCCGCCATTAATTTTAATATTTTCCTTCCCTCCCCCCGGTGACAGAAAAAGGGATACTCACTGAGACCAGTCAGAGAAGCCAGTGCACTTGACTGTGCCAGCTGTTTTGCAGGAGCTTTGATTCACATCAACAACAGGAACAACATGTTAAAACACATACAGCCATTTTCTCAAGAGAGTCGCTAGAGAAGGGGGTCACAGATAAAGCACTATTCACAAGAGCTGCCATTGGTAAAAAGAGAAAAAAGAAATAACAAAAAACAAAACAAAACAAATGGAGAAAAGAGAGAAGGTTAACAAACAAAATTCTGTCACACAATCCAAGTCAAACAGTCGGACAGGCGGGAAAGAACCAATCTGTACTAATGCACAGTCACTTCAATGGAGGAAGTCACCTGTATCTAAAAGGTGGATGCTGGTCAGATTCAATGCTAAGACTTTATTCACTCATATCATAGTCTTTCAGCAGGACCTTCAATACCATGAACCACAAGACCAGGTTTTCAAATACTGTTTGTGAAAAGAATTGCTCTGCTCTCTCTCCTTCTGATGCATTAGCAGAGAATGGTTGAAAAATGCATTTCAGACATACTCCCATGTTTGCCGCTCAATCGCCCTAGTTTACAAGGCCTAATTGAGTTTAATTTAAAAAGAGATTATTATGCACAAAATTAATTCTCTTCGGATTTAAACACAATGTCTTGGTGACAAGCATAGATGATGCATAAACTGGAAAAAACAAGAGCAGACCTCGAGTAGCTTTCCGATGGGTCTCTCTGGCCACATGCTGGATCTCTTCATTGGTGACCTCGAGAAGGATCTCAGTCAGAAGTGTTTTTGTGATGATCATCTAAAAGACAGTGGGCGTAAAATCCATTATTTTCAATAAATCTTCTTTTAAAAAAAAAAAGTCAACAACAACCATCTACATGCAGAGAAGATCAAACTGACCAGCTGGAACTCCTTTTCCTCATCAGTCATTTCAGGTTCGCTGTCCTCTGCAGGAGGCGACGGGCTCCGACCAGCGAATTCTTTCTTGATGGGGGCCTTTTCTTCATCGTCATTGTCATAATTCCCTTCATCGTCGCTGTCCTGATGCATAGAGAAGCAAAGACTGATAATCAACCAACAACCAGCAATCATTGCTACGGTTCTGATACTATTGCCAGAGAGAAAGTTCATGACCCTAGATGTCTATTCATCACTAACACAGTGCACAAAGAGTAAAAAGGAAACCATTTTGCTGTCAAGGCCAGAAATCAGTTGCTTACAAATTTACTCTTGCGGGGCACACGTGGCCCATCGCCTTCCTCATCGGCCTCGCGCTCTTTGCCATCGTCTTTTGTTATTTTTGCACGCTCCTTCTCCATTCGCTCTCTCTCCAGCTTCTTCTGCTTCTCTCTGTCCATCTTTTCAAGGCCCTCTCGGATCCATGCAGGTAATGTGCGCCTTTTTACGGCATCTGAAGGTAAAAAAACAAGGTCAAAATGAGTTAGCGACATAATGCAACAAAGATTATTCTCATTATCAGTTCATCTGATACTTTTCTTGATTACTCATTTGGCCTAAAATGTAAATAGTGAAAAAAGCCCATCAGAGACTCCTAGCTCTCAAGATAATGTTATGAAATTGCTTGTTTTGTTCCACCAAGAGTCCCAAACACAAAGATATTCAGAATAGCAGCAAATCTTCACAGCTGAAATCAGATAATCTTTGGCATGTTTGCTTTAAAACGGAGATAAACAATTAATCTTCCATGAGAATAGAAGCCAATACATTTTCTGTTAATCGACCAACTGCTCTTATGTTATAACAGTAATATAATCTGAGAGATAAAAGGCTGTTTTTATTTTACTGTTGGTTATGTCTTTCACATACATTAGTGCAAACAGGTATGGGATGACAACTAATACCTAATGGCCAAACAATCAAAATAGTACTTAATTATTAACAGTACCTAATAATGATTTTAGAAAATAATACTTATAATGGTACTGTATGTTTAGTCTGGCATGCCTAGCTGCAAGTATATTTTCCTACAATAAAATGAAGAGCATTATTTTATGTTTGAGGTGAACACACACACTGTGCAGTGCATTCATGCACCTCAAGCAGTCTTGAGGCTGATAATCTTAATGTGATGGCTGGATATTAGCGAAGTGAAAACACACTCACCTAACGTTGCTGGGGCCTCCTGTTTGACGGGGAGCTGGATGGGGGACCTGGGTCGGTCTCTGAAGCCTGGAGGTCTGGTATCTCGTCTGTTCTGAGGAGGACCCTGCCAGTATGGGGAGTGGAAGCTTGTGGGTGTGGGGGCGAAGGATGAGGCGGCCCCATGCTGTAGAGAGACAGCACAAAGTGAAAATTAAAAAGGTAGTTCAAAATACAGAAGGTCCTCTCTTATCTACTAAGTGTGGGGTTGTTGTTGTTGTCTTTCCCCAGATTAATTTAGCTGATATTCATCCATCACACCTGACTGGGCTAAAATGTCTGTTTGGTTTAAAATAGAAAAGAAAAAGCAGCTTGTAAATAATACCAAACCATGCTGGATCCTCAACAAGCCAAAACTTTCCTCTGTCCCGCATCAAGAAAGCAATGACACCTAGAAGCTGGGACCCGGCACTGTTTCTATGGATTTGCTCCTTCTTGTGTTACTTGGTTGTCACACTAAAACCTAAACGCTTCAACAGTTTCTACTATAGCATCTGCATACCTGATAATCAAACTGGTTCATGGCCATGGGGGCCATGGCGTAGCTGTCGGGCTGTGCCCCATACCCATGGCTGTTCTGGGGGTAAACCCCATGGTGGGCTTCAGAGTTGAACTCCACGCTGTCCTGGCTGTTGCTGTCCTCGCTGGGGTTCACCACATCCATCGGTCCTGAGCCTGGAGGGATCCAGGCCTGCTCAGGGGGTGGAGGAGGGGGGGGCTGGCCATGCATTCCCCATTCTGTTCATGACAACAGAATTAATAAATAAAAGCAAAAGCAACGTGAACATATAGGTGTAACACCAAAATAAATGTTTGTTGATTCTTCTCAACATCTGCGCAGAGGGACTTAGTATCCAGCTGTTTATCCAAGCGAGTACACATGAAGGATCACAAATTGTGTCTGAAATCACACTTATTCTCTTCGGTCCAATAAAAGGAGAAAAAGAACAGTACAGAAAAAAATAACGAAAAATAGAACAACTTGTTATTAGGCAAGTTTCATTATCCTTGCTGAAATTATTCACGATATTGTCCTGACAATATCATAACATCAAAAAAAATGCTTAAAACGGCACTGAAACATTTACCTTCTTCGGAAAAAAACAAAAAAAAAAACAATCTTCCATAAGGTAATCATAAACTATAGTCTTACTGCATAAATAAAAAAAATAACAACATTGTGTGAGTCTGTTCTTTTGTACACATGATGCCTGTATTCTTTTATTATTTTTTAAGGTGGCTCTATTGTTCACTTCTCTAACAAACTTTTTCAAATCACTCATGTGAAAATATATCCCAATAGTGTAAATTCACCATGATCAATGTGTGATTTTATTGCGACCCATAATAAATCCTATATCGTCGCCTATTGTCCCCACTTGCTATGACTCAAGGGGTTAGAATTGTACCTGGCTGCCACATTCTGCCAAATGCTGGGTCACCCTGGAAGGCGCCATGGTTGCCCTGTCCACCTGGTTCAAGGCCTGGGATGTCCTGGCCATTGGGCTGAATGTTCGGCTGCTCTGCTCCGGTAGACTCCTTTTGGGCTATCCATGCTTGCGCCAGGGCAGCCCAGTCCACTTGACCTGCACACAACCAGAAAGTATTACAGGTCTAGTGAAACTCATATTATCAAAGCGGTTTGCTCAGTGGGTAGATGTGCGAATAAGCCCCGCAGAGGCACATTTCTTTTGAAGATAAATGCTTTCATGGTGCATGTGCATCACTAACCTGGATCTTGCTGGTGCTGGAAAGACTGCATCCACTGCTGCTGGCTCAGAGGCCACTGCGGCCAGGGCTGTCCTCCCTGGTCCCACATCACTCTCCTCTGGATTCACACCTGAAATATGCAGACCAGCTACATTTAGGTTTATATTTGCACCATCGGCATCTCTTTTGCTGACATGCGAGAGCTGCTGCAGTTTATGCGCTATAGCATTACACTCGCGTCTGCTCTACTGGCCAGAAAAAAAGCCAAGCGTTAGCTTCGATATGAGTGCTAACGCTACATCTAGCTGACCGGCTAGCTGTGTTTAGCGACTCCAGTTAGCTAGTAATTTCTGCTGTAAATGGTGGAAACAAATACTATGCAGTATGGGGTAACTCACTGCATTAATACTGACGCATGATAATGAAATAAACTTTGGGCCGGTGGAATCTCAACCTCTAAAGCTGTGTTTTGTGAGCTAAAGGGGAAGATTAGCCAAGCTAACGTGAGCTAAGCTAAAAACGAACGCTAAAAGATACTAACACCATTATATTACCCGGTGAACAAATGTGCGTTCACATTTAGATTACATTTCATACTGGCGGGGAAGGGCGAAGTACACTTATATCAGCGCTGTGCTTTGAGTAACATAATCCCCACCTTTTCCAGACAGTTTCTCTCCAGCGCTGCGGTTCCGAATCAAAATGGCTGCACCAGTGAACCACTCGTCTCGGAGGCGGAGGAAGTGTGAAACGAGAGGCTCAGTTGCTGCCTTCAGAGTCAGTCGGGAATATTACAATATAAAACTTATTTACATAGCTGTCCCCTAGAACTTGGCACATCAATTGTATTTAGTGCATTCTCCCATTCTTGTAGCTTGTCTTGGTTCATTCCAGGGTACATTACTGAGTTAAACTATCAGTTACACAACTCTGTAGGCAGTTTTTCCACTTAAACAACGACTTAAATTACTTTTCGCTCTGACTGTTTTATTCCAAATAAGGAACTAACGAGCAGCACATAAAGGCACCATAGAGACCGCGAGACATTCAGATGCTGATGAGGTTGACGACATGGTTGATGATAATGAGCGAAACGTCTATGAAAGTCATGTGATTGCTGTAATTTAATTTCTAATAATAATGCGGTCGGTAAAAGTTGTATAGCTGTCTGCTAATACCTCTTTGATATTATCAATAAAAACTAAACTACCGGTAGCATATACATTTGTAGGTTCGGCGCACACGCACACACACACACACACACACACACACACACACACACAC
>CALSBV010012177.1:3232436-3252523 GCA_943590825.1 Bovichtus diacanthus
CACACACACACACACACACACACACACACACACACACACACACACACACACACACACACACACACACACACACACACACACACACACACACACACACACACACACACACACACACACACACACACACACTTCCCTTTACAGACATGCCCACTTTATGCTGATTCCATGCATTATCAGGCAAAAATACATGCAGTACAAATGTGTTATTTGTGCCTATTCTAAAATGGTGTATTTGAATATTTCTGCATGCTGGGGTCCCCTTAAGTCTTGGAATTGCATATATTGGGTATGACTGGAAAGCTGAGACTCTCGTGGATTCAGTGAGTGCAATTGTATTCATGTGTGATCATTTTCCATTGTAGCCAATTCATTGCACTGAGACCATTTTATAAAACTAGACCTCACTAAATAAAAAGAGCTTTTATGACCTCTAGGATAATCACAGCCTCATGAAACTTTACAACCACAAACTATAGGCCTGGGGCATTCAGAAGATGTATGGCTTTCCTATGGAAATCTCCAAATGTCAAACGTATTTAATAGCAAATCACAGCATGAACTTGTCTATGGTGTTCCTCGAGGTCTTGCTGTCTTAATGTAAGCCTTTACACACTATACACTTTCAACTTCTAATAGGCGCCTAACCAAAAGCAATGTTTATTACACATTTGTAACCTGAAAAACTTGACACACAGGGCTGAGCTGCATCTCAAATTAATCTTCAGGTTCCAACCTTTCAAATAATGTACACCAATTTGGACCTGCCCGCTTTGCACACTGCAAGTTTTTGTACGCAAACCAAATTATATTTGGTATAATTTTTTCCAACTGGTGCTCAGTAACTTAACAATAGCTCTTCGTGGTTCGTTAGATGATTCAGGAAATTAATAAAAATGACTTGATTCGTGGCACACCTTTTAAATACCATGCTTTTTAATCTTCGGTCTGCGTCCTGCCTGAAGACGAGTCGGAGAGAAATATTAAATAAATATAACTTAGGTGTTGCATTGTTTTGATTGTCAGCTTTTAAAGCAAACTGTATTAACACTATGACATGATACAGGAGTTCTGTGTTGCATACTGTATATTGTACATACAAAACTACATATACTAGATAGGTATAGTTTGAATAAAAGGGCATCTGGAGGTGCGATTAAACAAACTAATATTCCTTAATTTGGTGACAAAAAAAAGCACACACAGGCAGTGGGACATGGTAGGATTGACGTGGTCTGATGCAGATTTAGGTACTTGCATTTTACTTGAGTATTTCCCTTTTATGCAACTCTATACTTCTACTCCACTACATCTCAGAGGTAGATATTGTACTTTTTACTCCACTAAATTCATCTGATAGCCTTAGTTTTTCAGATTACAATTTTTTATCCACTTCCTGTCCAGTGAAAACCATGAATCTCCAGATGTGTTGACGTTGAACATTTGTGATGAACTGAAGGATAAGGTGTTCTTTAGGTGTTGAGAAAAATCTCCAACTCCTTAAACTAAATAAACTATTCAAAAAGCTTCTTGGATCAGCCGGAAAATGCATCGTCACAAAAGCATGAAAAACCCATAAAAGGTTTTAGAGATACGTGGCTCTCACAGGACAGAAGATTAAGTAAACTAGAGATTAAGATTAAACTACCCAACAGTAAAATGCAACATAATGCAGCAGTAATAATAATGTTAAAACACTGACAGGGAACATTTTAATTCCCAATCAATACTTTCACTTTAAGTACATTTTGCTGATAATACTGATGCTGATAAAAAAAAAGCCACACTTTTACTTAAGTGAGGCTTTGAATGCAGAATTTCATACTTTTACTTTAGTAGGTAGTTTATATGGTGGATAATACCAAAGAAAACTACATTAAACAGATCACCACACAGAATTTGCCACTCAGTGAACTTGTGGGTCTTTGTCCACTTGTTGGTAATCCATCCGTTTGCTGGGATTTCTAAAAGCACAAATATTTCTTTATCAGTAGAGGGCAGCACACGCTAAGCATGTGTTGGGTACATTTCAAGGCAACGCAGCCAAATAAAGCCAAGAAATGAAACGGTGTTAGGTGAAGTGCGTGATGTCTGCTTGCTCTGCAGCTCTAAACAGGTGTCACCATTTCCCCTTAAAAGCATGTCGGAAATTATCTGAACACATCCTGTGTTTTAGGGAAAGGGCTATGTGCAGGTGTTGTTCAGTGCTCCGTCGTGTGCTGTGTTGGTGTTAATATGGCGGTGATGTGTATGCACTGTGAGGAGCAAAGCCCCAGGCGAGTGTAGATGTTTGGGCCTGTGTGACGTGGTGTCAACCGAGGTGAGACTGACAGTGACAACGGCGTGCATGGTGAGAGCAGTAAAATGTAACCTCCGCTGCTGGTAGAGAGGTGCAGTAATGAGCATTCCAGCATTAGTTTCTACACAGGGGGAGGGTGCCTTTCATTAAGTGAGATTAAATCACATCTAATGCCGCAGCATCGTGTCCCCGAGCCAAAAGCCGCCACCCACCCCCTTTCCTCCCTCCTGCTTTAAAAATAGACAAATGCATTTCAGAAAAGATTTGCTCTTTTTGTTGGTGGCGGCTTGACAACCTGTTTTAACGTTCCAGCAGCGCGACTCAGATGTCACAGCGTGTGGCAACAAGCGGACGTGGAAGGTGATGTTTTTGGACGTTGCCCTTTTCCCGATTCCACACCCACCTCCTCTTCACCAGCTCGCGACATGTTCTGAAGCAGTGCTGCTTTGCACCCGTCGGGGCCGATCACCGGCGAAGATGGGTTGAATATGGCACCGCTGGATCCACGGCAACAGCCCAGAGCGATGGTGGACAACATCTCGTTTCGAGTAAAAGCAGGATGACATCAAGTCCAAAGCCGAAACAGCAAAAATCCTTCCCCCCCTCGTGATCTCTCTAACACATAGAGAGAAAGATGAGTCTTGTAGAATATTCCGTTCATAAATTAGATTTATTTTTTCCATACAGTATGTCGTTATACTCATTCCAAATGTTTATCATTTCACAAATGAAATTAAATGATTTTCTGGAAACAAAACGTCTTGAGGAAAAACCCTGCACGCCTAAAGCACCGTGATTTTTTATTGTTTCTAGTATGTACAGTTACATATACTTCCTTATGTTTTCGCTTACAGTAACTTATACTGTACATAAATATGCCACACATATCCCTCTTTGCATTTCACTATGCATACGTTTGTCTTCTCACCATGCACAGGTTTCTTAAACCTGAAGCACAGGCACTGAATTTGTCCTAGTTTCAAAAAAAAAAAAAAAGAAAAAAAAGAAAAAAAAAAGAAAAGAAAAAAAGGAACGTCTAGATTCTGATGCACAACCATTTCCTCTTCTACTGGTTTGGCAAATGTTCAACAACCAAGAAAAAATGTCCTCATCTTAAGATATTTCCGTAGAAAACAGCTCATTTGACAGACATTTCAAGAATACATTCATCAGAACAATAACCCATGCACATTACAGCAAAGATGGTTTTTTTTCATAGTCGGGCATAAAGCCTTTGAGTTTGTTTCATTTTTTTTGTAGTTATTTATTTATTTATTTTTTAAATCAACCTCACGGATAGTATTCGGGATAGTCACGGCGTGTTTGTTGAACATCTTAATAGGTTTGTGAGTGCGCCTATACAGTTACAGTAGAGCTGAAATACTGTAAAATGAAGGCAGACAAGGTGCTTGGTTGGTCTGATAAACATCGAGTATGTTTTTTTTGTGCGACAACACCCGAGGACCATACCGACAATCTTGACAGAACAAACGATAAAGAAAGTGTATGAAGTAAACTCCCTGTGTGTTTGGTTTGGATTTTCTGCTCTGACTTGCAGTTGCAAAACTTGTCTTTGGCAAATGTAATTCACTGATAGTCTAATATTTTTACATTCTGATGTAACAAAATAAAAAGAAAGAAAAAAGAACAATACTTTCACTGGAGGCTGTAACATAACTGTTGTGCTGTTCTTTAAAAAGGTGCTATGTGTAACAATTTAAACCAGAATGTCAATGTCACCTTCTATCGCCTGTGATAGCCTGGTTGTTACCATCAGTAAAAATAAATGGGGCAAAGGCTGAGATAATTGTTAGCCATTATTTAACACCATTGGTGCCATATTATTAGTGCATGAGTTTCTCAAAACGTACACCCGTATTTCCCGTAAACTCTGTCACAGATGATATTGCTACTTCTCCTCACACTTCACTCTCTGCACTGAAAAGACAAACATGTCTGAACTAATTTTTCTCTGCCGTTTCTTACCATCTATCATCTGCCAGAAACAATCCAGCACACATCTGTACAATGGCATATTAGGGTCATAGTAGGTAAAATAATAAATAAATAAAGTGGTAGATTTACAAGAAGGAAAAAAAATCCACTAATTTATGATAAAAAAAAAAGGAAACAAAAAAAAAAAAAAAAACTAGAATATTCTCTGAGATTTAAGTCATACATTTTCAAGTCACAAATTAAAGTCACAAATTGAAATTGAAATGTTTTGGGGGTTTTTTTGGTCAAGGAACCACATTGTTTCATTCGCAAGGTTGGATCAACCTCATCACACCACAGACACCACCGCCTGCGCTGTATTATGCCTGCAGTGGAAGACCTAAAAAACAAATCACTTTGCAGTCGGATTTAGCATTAAGGAAACAGCCCAGAATCACCATGTTGCCATAAGCATCCGGACTTTGAGGAGACATTGCTGTGAATTGGGAAGAAGAGAAGAACATAGTGATTTGGATGAGGTGATGTGTGATGTGCATCAGGAAGTACAACACAGTGGACAGATGAAGGATGTCTCCATGTTCCACACTGTTGCACCTCCTCACCAACGTGTCCTGCCTGTGCTGTGAGGAGGTCCATCCAACCTTGCAAAGTGAAGCCATGTGGTTCAATTTCCTCAGAAAATGTGACTCAATATAATCTTTTTTAACCTACAATGGCCCTTATATGGCGTTGTAAATGTGAGCCGCACAATGAAAAACATTTTGTGTAGAATGCAGACGGAGCAACCCGTGTTCTTCACAATGAGTGTTTATGTTAATTACACTCAACTAAAATACTAATTCAAAATTAATGTGGCGATGGTATACGATGTGGAAATGATACACATAGCACCTTAAATCTACATTCTCCTCTCACTCACTCACTCACACATTTGTGTCATCTCTCTCTCACACACACACACACACACACACACACACACACACACTTAACATCAACTAGTCAGTGCTGAGCGCAGTTTAGCATGCAGTAATTCTGCTTATTTTCTGTTAGTTACATGTAAAAAAAAAAAAAGAAACTCCTTTATGCAGTTAATATCTCAGGCACGTGGTCGTGGCAGAGATGGACGATAAACTTAGAACAGCTCAGGCTCAGTAACACTCTTTTCTCCCGACTTCTTTTAAAGGGTGAGATTTAAGAAAAGAAAAAAAAAAAAGGAAACATGAATCAAAATCTGAAAATAATAACTTCAACATACGATGTTCATCTATTTTATATATATATATATCTAAGATATTCACAGGTGCCAATTTTAATTGAGGATTTGTATGCAAATGACACGACGACGGTCCTTCCTCTCATGTAAGACGAGTGAGTGTAAAGTAAAGTCTTTCCCTTTTCTTTCCTCCACCTACTCACAGATAAAGTATGGAGGAGTAGTACCACAAACAATACAAAGCAAAACAGAGGTCTAGGAAAATTACTTTTGCAAGTCACATTACAGCAGTTCCTCGTAGAAGAGCAGGTATGCCTGAGAGTTGAGTACCCTGGACTCTGGTACCGTCTGAACGGTGGTGTCACTGATGTACACCCACTGGCCCTGGAAGCTGCTGCCGGCATCCCTCGCACCTGAAACACACAAACACACACACACACACACACACACACACACACACACACACACACACACAGACACAGACACAGACAGACAGACAGACAGACAGACAGACAGACACACACACACACAGAGTCATTTAGACAATTTACTAAATAGCTTATAGGCTCATAGACATTGTTGTCCTTGATCCTGATATAATAAAACTGTCATGACGGAAATCTGTGTACCTCATTAATTAATTAGGTAAATGTAAAAAGTGTACTTTGCCTAAATTACTAACTGGCCTGGAAGTTATTTACCAGTCGAGGACATTGCATTGAGTTAACTTAAGCATCTAAAGCTGTGGTGATAGTGTTACAACAGGTAGATACTGTCATCATATCAACATGTTCACCCATGTGTCTTCACCAACCAATGGCTCCAGTTACAATATGTGCAGTCTTACATTAGCTTGTGAGCAGCAAGGACAACTGCTTCCTTGCACTTTTAAACTGCCTTTCAGCACTAAAGTGTGAATCTATAGAACACAACGACCTCTATTCATCCTGCCTTTTGTACGTCTTTGGTCACATGGTGCGAGGCCTTTGCTGCAAAATAGTGACGGCTTCAAGAACAGCAAGCAAACACACGGACAGAGAAAATAGATAAAAGGTCTTAAATGAGCTCAAGAGAGCCAAACCCTGACCTGACAGGTTCCTGTGGTGCGGCTCCAGCTTCCTCTGGGGAGAGCGCACCTTTACATATGCAGTGTAGTGCCCCCCCCGCATAGAGCCACTATGTTCGACAATCCCATACAGGCTGTAGAGGACACGCTCACCAGCTGCCAGATTCTAGTAAAAACGAAAAAAGAGAGAAGGTTAGCAAAAAAAGAAAAAGAAAGATACAGAGATAAAGACCTCCAGGAACAATACCAACCAAGGTTATTAATTACAAACTAAATAAAGAGTTAAAAAAAAAAAATAGGGTTTTACCATAAGTTTGGCATAGAAGAGACTCATTCAATTTCGAGAACACAGAATATTCTATACCTTGCAGGAGGCCGAGCAGAACGGAGCCAGATCCAAGATCAGGGGAAAATCAACATGGCGGTTCACTTTTCGTAAGTTCATCCCTGCCTTGAAATACAAAAAGAGCACGGCAGAAGTTTGAAACACAAGCCCCACAGGATATGTAAAACACACACACACCGACTACTGAATCCAATGCAACATTTGGCTACCTGCACGATTAAATGGAGGGCAAGAAGAGGCAGCGAGTGGCTGCTCACCTGATGGAAGCGTTTAAGATGCAATGTGATGACAGGAGGCAGCAAGGATATCAGCATTTGCTTCCTCGCACTGGTGTAAATCTTCTCCAGCTTCTTGTCTATGCCAACAACACGAAACACACTGAAATGTCAGGTTTAACTGTTAAAACATTCATTCTGTTTAATTCAAACTAACAAAGTCATGAATCTCTGGAGAAAAAAAAAAAGACTTGAGTCAGTGACTAAGACAGACACTGAAAACAAAAAAGAAAGTTTATTACAGGAATATCGAGCCTGGGAGAGATTGTTGCTCTTCATTTTTGACACTCAAAAGAATTTGCACTAATTATTATGGCACTGTTGTATTATGGCAGAAATATAAGTGCTTGGAGCATTGTGAGCGCACAGTCAGAGAGCAAAGAAGTGAATTATGCTGCAGGAGTGGATCAAAATGTTTCTTTGAACATTTTGATACTTTTTTCAAAGCAAAACCTGGTCATTGCTGGAACCTATTGTGACTGGCAAGAGCTCAAGTTATCGAAGGCCACCCTGCTCAAAATGTAAGGTAAAGTCATTCCAGTAGGTTTTTGTACCATTTTAAGCATATTTTGATCATTATCGGGATAATATCATAAATCAAAATTATTGTCCCATGCCTAGCCAACAATCAAGCCTTCAGGGGATGAGGGTTTGATATTCTAAAGATCACTTTTTGTTTTAAGGCCTGTCTTGTATCTGGGTAGGAGGCCACAACAGCTTCTTGGCTTTTCTAAAGCACATGTTTAGAATAATGCTGGTTGCCAGTAAAGAATTATGGATAAATGGCTAAGTTAAGGACCCCTAGCAGACCGATTTAATGTGATGCATGACATTTTTGTAATGGAAAAATTAACATTTGCTTTAAAACTCAAGACAGGCATATTTGATATATGTTGGAAAGAATGCATTGAGTTTAACAACCCGTATAGAAATGATTTAAGAGAAAAGAGCTGTTCTTGGTTCTCTGCTAAACACAGACTTGTGTTTTTGTTTGTTGGTTCGTTTTTTCCTCTTTTTGTTCGTTTGGTTTCAAAATCTAAAGTGTACAATTTAAGATGCTTTGTACCTATTGACGTTCTACTCAGATAAAGAGAAAAGAAACGGCACTATATGAATTATATAAGCTCTTTGTCCTTCCAGATGTTTTGTCTTACCGGCTGAGCTGCTCTTGCGCAGCTGTTTCTGTCTGCGTTCAGTGCAGCTCTCGCACAGCAGCTTGTTGTTGCCCATCAGCAGTTCCACAGAGGTGAACTGGTGGAGGCAGGACTGGATGGAGCACTCCTTGGAGCTTGGTGTGTAACTGTGGGATAGCGCCTGGAAGGCCCCCTGGTGGTGTTGATGGTGGAGGTTATCTCGGGAGTGCGTGTCTCCGTGCTCCTCTGGAGAACAGTGTGTAGGAGGAGAGCAGTCCCCAGAGGTGAACCCGAGGTTGACTTTAGACACTGCAGTAACTAGCTGCTCTACAGCGCCGCCTTGCCTCGTGGAGGATGATGACGAGGTGGAGGAGGCAGAGACAGGCGTGGGGGACGGAGTGAGGGTGGAGGTGGACGATGGGGTCGACATGTGTCCGTGGCTGTGGCTGGAGGAGGTGCGTGGGGCCCACTCGCTCTCTGAGGCCTCACTGTCGGCGTCATTGCTGCTGTCCTGAGCACCAGAGTCTCTTTCACTGCCATCTGATAGGCTGCCAGCGGCGGCCATCTTGCAAACGGAGACGCCACGGGCCGTTCCGGCAGCTACCGCCTCCTCCTCCTGCCGCTCAGCACTGCAACCGGCTCCCTTCTCCTCCACAGAGCTTGAAGACCTCCTGCTCTGCTGCTTCTGGGGGAAAGATGAAGAACAGATACGTTAGTAGAATTTTGTTGCAAATCGCGATGACAAACACTAGTATTTTGTAAGTTGATGTTGAAGTTGATTCCATTATTAGGATAATCGTGAATATCCTCACGAGTGACTTAAAAAAGCTCTCTAGCACGCTATCATGGCAGAGTAAGTATAGAGCCTGGTTTAAATACAGAAATAAGAACAGACTCACACAATGTTGCTATTTCATTTTATTTTTTTCCTTTATTTATGCAGGGGATTTAGGATTACTTTATGTTTTATTGTTTGTTTTTCACTTAAAAGGATGTTCACATGCGTGTCCTATCTGTGAGGCAATAACAAATGTAAGATAAAGTAATTCCAGAATGTTTTAAGGCCATTTTATGAGTTTTATGCATATTTTGATGATTATCAGGATCATTTTGTGGATCGCAATTATTTTGGCCAGAATAATCGTGACAGGACATTTTCATTCGTCCCATGCCTAATTCTGACATTAGTATGTATGACATTTTCACAACAAACTAAGAAGGGATGCTTTAAAATAATATGAAATATCCTGTGTTGCTTAGTCTGGTGTGCCAGATGCCAATTATTGTGTAAGGTTTGTGGCTCTATCTGTAAGGGTCTTTATTAAGCAGAGTTAACACAAAAATAGATGTGAAATACTTTAGAGGGTAAGTATGAAATTTAATAAATATGTAGTGATAATAACACATCTGAAAAACTATTAGCTTACCCACCTTTGTACCATGTTTGACATACTGTAATTGCTTTGTATTTCTATTGGTGACGACTTTACAAAAGATAATTTTCTTTGGAGAATCTAAAGGGCCAGGCTGTGTCTTCTTTCAAAGTTACATACAGGAGGAGAAAAAATTGAAACGGACATAAAAATGGATAACATTTTGGCCCATGCTTTGCACATCGCAAAAAAATGGCTATCTACTTTAGATTAGTACTAAAAGCCCTGAGAGGCAAGTGAGATAAAAACAATTCTGGTGATCCATGTTCTAAGTCAGTCAAGGGCTTTTTTTCTTTTCTGTTTTTGTTTTTCCTGTTGACTTCTTTTTCCTCCGACTTCTTTTTCTGTACATCCTTTGTAAGTATAAAAGTTTCTGTATCATGCCAGTGTTGTTTTTTCTGACATTTCTGATCTAAATTGTTTTCTCTTCAGTGATTATGACTCAGGAACAGGTGACAAAAGTTTTGCTAGAATAACATTTTAGTATTTAGTATCATTTTTCAAAGTTACTTTTGTCAGGATCATTTTTGGTGTGTGTTGTGTTTGTTGTGCACCTGGCAAATTACCCCCCACCACCTGTTACACAGATAAAAAAAAATAAGGAACTCGTAAAGATTATCCCGGTAAAAATAATAAACGAGATGAGAAGCATGAATATACACAGTAAAGTGAAGCAACTTCTTTACATCACACACTTACATACACATCCCCTACCTGTCCACCCAGCTTCTTTGTGTTTCTGTTGACAGAGTGCGCTGCAGAAAGAACCTGGTCACTGTGAGTCACGTGGGCGTCCTGCTCCCGGCTGCCCTTCCCCAGCCTACCAGGGTTGGATGGTTTCGACATCTGAGTGCAATAATAAAGCATCATCAGTTGTAAGTGGAACCATAAACAATATGGCATTACTCTTTCTGCTGAAAACAACTCGACATGCGAAGCGTGTGGGGTTGTATGAGGTACCTATCCATAGCCAGTGTACTGCCCCAGCCATCTACTGTAGGTAATACACCGACTATGGAGAAGTACCACATACAAACCATCCCTGTTAGTTAGGTTTACTGTATGAGAGTGATAATCATCATCCTTTAATATCATTTGCACGGATTTGCTCATGAACAATTGTAGCAGCTCACCCTCTCCTCTATGATGGGTAAAGATATGTCTATGAAAGCCTCCTTCACTGTGGAGATCTGAAAGAGAAATCACATGTAAGTCAGTGTCAGCATAATTATCACCTTTCTGAAAAAGTCAAAATCATATCCAGTTGTTACAGGTAAAGCTCTCCTGCTGTCTGAGAGGAGCGGCTGTTTTTCTGCTTTTTCCTCTCCAGCTCCACACCTGGTGCTCTCTACCTTCAAGGACGTTGGTTAGCTTTCAACGGGGCATTTGCTTTGTTAACAACTCAGAGCTCGCACATATTGTAAATGCCTGTTGTTAACAGTTGGTGTCTGAGCTGGTCCTTAAAGGGCTTGTTTTGTTTTTACAGATTACTTCCGTTTCCGCCCGACTTATTTTTCTGTACGTCCTTTGTGGGTATGAAAGCCAAAGACACTCCCTGAATGCAACAGCTAGCAGAGGAACGGCAACTTAATGTTGGTGAGCTTCACTTGCAGCACAACAGTTTAACTGGGTTACACAATGGCTGCATTCAAAAGCAACAACTCTGTCTATAGATAAGGTTGGCTGAAGTGGGTGTGAACTTGTCGACCTTGTGCATTATATGTGTAGCATCGGAGGCTTTGCAATGAGCTGTGCCTGATTGGCTCACACAGACTATTCTACAGTTCACCGACATACACTTACATGCTCGCACTCTTCACACATGATTGTGTTGGTCAGCTCGCCTACAAAAATGGAGTCAACGAAGTTCATCCTCACACCTTCCTTTCCGTATGCTAGTGGTAAAGAGAGGAAAAGCGTAAGGTATAATCTGTCATCTCACCCCACTAAACCATTCTGGTCACTATTATATCGTCACTAAAAGCTGTAAAGTAAATGTGTTAGCTTCTTGGACAAAACAATACAGATGTAGGCCTACTTTGATAAATCAAGATGACATTAATTGTAAGTGAAGGTTTATCTAACATCATCAAACCACCCTTTGCTGACGAGCAACTGAGCTGTATTTCCATTAACTGCCACAAGATGGGACTATTGATCTTGGAGTATACTGTATGAACCTTTGACTTGGCGTTTGGTCTCCTCATCTGCCGTCTTTTCTGTGGGATTGTTGAAAGCCTTCAGAATTCCCGCTTTCACCCTCTGGACACAACAAACACAACATAACAGTTCAGACTTAAAATCATATTCCTAGTCGCAAAACACAAGACATAAATTGAAATCAAAATTCACTCCGGGTTGTTTTTCTTGCTCTCCCTTACGTCCATTAGTGAAATATCAAAATGTAGGCTGCAGCTCAGTTTGACAGGTATACATATTATAAGCATCATTAGGGTAAAATAATTATTGTGCTTGTCGAAAAACGTTAACATGTAAATGTCTTAATTAACAGCGCATGTTTGTGTGTGTCTATAAGTTCTTCGTGGGGCGCTCTTATTGAAGGTGACGTGGTCAGTGAGTGTGTTGCTGACAGAGCTGTGAAGAGGGCACAGCCACAGTAAAGCACCAATCAATAGATAATTGGCCATTGGTCTGTGTCTGTGGTCGAGACCAGTCAGCCCCCATTGTCCCGGGACCCACGCACTGGACTGGCTATTTAGGTCATAAAGTCCTGTTAATCCTAGCCTGGCCAGCGTGCACCCCACTCAGTCAGTAGTCAAACCAGGCTGAGGCTCTCCTACTAATTAATTACCAGTAACCCCCCCTAACCCTCCCCAAAGTAACAGCGTGCACTGTCCCACACAGGATGGGCCGAGGGAGGGGGGGTTGGGGGGTGGTGGGCGAGGGTTTGCTGGTACAGGGGTGCAGGGGTGGAAACTAAAACGAAGACAGGGCGAAGAAGGACAGTCCATGCCCTCAGAGAGAAATACCTACCGTCTCAGCTAATTGGTGATAATTGACTGGGGCCCAATTAGCATATTTAGATCTCTGATACTAATGGCCAATCAACACAAACACTTAGGGCCTCTAAAAGGTTGGTGACGCGCTCTGCAAAAAATACCAGTCCCCCTCTGTGACACACACTCGCACAGGACAGTGTGTAAATTATTTGAACGGTATTCAAGAATTACTCAAATGTGCCTTTTCAAAAAGGTTATTCAGGCTCACTACGTATAGATTCATCGCTGTCACCTAAAGAAAAAATGTTTGTGTCATGTTTGAAGACGCTGTGTTACCAAATCTTCTAAAATTAATGTCATCTTTATTAGAAAAGTTGGTTACTAGTTAAATGTTTGGGTTCATTAAAAAAACGGGAAAAAAAACCAAAAAAAAAAACATTGAATTGTGTAGGCTAAAATGCCACTGTATCTCTGAATGTGCTTGGCTGTATAAATGAGTTTCTGAGTGAATGAATAGGGGAGGCCATACCCCCCCTCCCTTTTACTGCCTTGATTGGATTGGGAGACGGGCTGATGAGTGTGTGTGTGTGGCGGGGGCTGTGGGTGACCCTCAAGCACAATGGGACGACCCTGGAGCTCATTCAGCAGCTGTGGGTTTCCCAAGATCACACAATGACGCCGGTCGTGCCACTTGCAAGTCCCCTAAGTGGCACAACTGTCAGTGTTCACAAGTTTGAATGGGAAGCAGGGGAGCCCGGCCTGCGGCTCCTCCTGGGTCTGAGGCTGACCACTAAACACACCCGCTAACTTCTCCTCCTTGGTTCACATAGCCACTGGTGGGGCCACAGGGGCCCGCTCAGCCCTGCAAAGGGCTGCTGTGGGGTCTCCTAATTGCCCTTTGAAGGGTTAGGGGTGGGGGTGGGGGTGGGGTTCACTGTACTTGCCAAAAACATGGCACCATAAGGTTAAAACACAAAGACTGGCGAGCCAAGCAAAAGCAAGATATTGGGTTATGTGAGAGCACAGAGTAGTAGTTCAATGTAGTCCGTAAAACACAATGCATTCTACTGCACTCCAGGGAAACATTTAGAAACGGCAAAATTACAATTTAGCCAAATCTAATAGAAGAAAACGAAAGAGTCGACAGCCATGAAGAAAAATGCTAAAAACGTTTACGGTTACAGTGCTATCATGGTGACGTTTAGCAGGTACAATGTTAACCATGTTTCCCATCTTAGTTTAGCATGCTAACATTATATATAAGTATATATATATATACATATACATATATATAATTAGCAAAAAAAATAAAAATTGTGGAAGATGGGTTTCTTAGCATTGGAAATTGAAAGCCAGTTTTAAATCCCTGGATTGCCTTGAGTTTTGTTATAACCCGAATAAAAAAAATAAATAAATAAATAAATTAAAAAAAATAATAAATAAAAAAAATATATATATATATATATATATATATATATATATATATATATATATATATATATATGGTGTCCTCACTTTTAGCACATTTTCTTCTATCAAAATGCATTTGTAAAGAAACCACAAATACCTTAAGTACACTGAGTACTTTGTACAGATTTGAAGGACCTTTCTGTAACAGAAAGTAAAACTTTAGCAAACTTTAAAATAACATGTCAAAAGATCCCAACCAGATATCCTCTGGACTTGGGAAAACCCTGTGGGTTTAAGCTTTTTACAGCCTGTGTGTGTGTGTGTGTGTGTGTGTGTGTGTGTGTGTGTGTCTGTGTAAGCTTACTTTAGTTTCTTCTACTCGTATGGAGTCCAGGAGGTAGTGCAGAAGCTCCTGGCTGTCTTGTTGTTGGTAGCCCTTGAAGCGTGGTGCCCTGGAAAACAACAGAATAACAGCAACTTGAGAAAAGATGAAAGGAAGCAGAATATAGTTGAGAAAGCACTGTGTAATGTTTTCAGTCTCACAATTCTGCCTTCAAAGTTTGGAAACGTGCTTTGCAGACATTCATCACAGTCCTATCAGTGATTGAACTCACTTTTTTTCAGAGATTCAAACCTGCTCTGTCTTGCATTCTGGGATTTCTGAGAGCTTTTTAACGGGGAAAGATCACGTGGACTCTAATGGAATGTAAGCCAATCATCTTACATTTTCCAAACTTTGAGAACACAGATTTGTAACAATGAAAACATTTCATTGCACACATTGTAAGAGTGAAGAAATTATTTCAGACATTCAAATCTTATTTTCAAATGTTTGAATCCTATTTTTCAGTTTTAAAATCATAGTCGACACTTTCAAAACTTACTTCCAACTGGACAAATCTTAAATTTCAATGTTTTGATATGTGACGGTAATCTAACCTCATCCCATTACAGCTTTGTGTTACATACAGTATTTACCATGGAGACATTTCTGTCACTTCTGACGGATCCAGGTACATTTGAACAAGGGGCTAAACAGTTTGTTATATTCTGGTAAAAGAAAAAAATAATGATAATAATAATAACATAAATAAAATAAATAAAATAAATAAAATAAATAAAATATATAAAATAAATAAAATAATCAGTAAACCACAGTTTATTGCCATGACATTTTGCTGAGTATGTTGTTGCCATTTTGTTTATTGGATATCCATCCTGGACATTAACGCCAGAGCGGTTAGAGGGGAGGCTCTCCTTGGGTCCGTCCCCTGGCCGTCCGCTGTGAAGCAGATGTGAGGACAGATGCCAGGGGCAGATGGGCAGCCGAGGCTAGAGCCACTGCAACCTGTTGGGCCGAGCCAGCCACATAACCACAGGACAGGTTGGTCCGACAGGCACAACACACACTGAGAGGCCACATCACTGGTTTAAGAAGTCAAATGTTGAGGATGTTCGGAGGACGGGGAGTTGGGTGAACTCCTTTAATAATACTTTACTGGTAGTTCATGGATTACACCAGTGGTCCTCAGGTCTTTGTGTTGTATTAACGGATCTTCTGTCCCTTTAAAGAGACAGACGTATCTTTTCTGCATTGTAGTTTGGCATGTACTTTTTAACGGAATTATGGCGACCAATTACTTTTACACTGCAGATAGCGGCACAATTCTGCTAAGGATTTATTAATACTTCTGCACAGAAATAACATTCACAGCCATTTGTTGTTTTTATCATCCTGGCCGTGGTGTCGTTAATGCCCTTCATAATCTTACTTATTGGAGGAATTCACTTAAAATGAACCATCCCTCTGAAACACGCTGACATGTGGCCCAAGAATGGATGTCCGTGGTTAGGGGAGCAATGGCCAACCACCTGCCCTCAACACAGGTCATAACCAGGAGGTCTGGAGGAGCCTAAAGTCACCCCACCCCCTCACATACAGTCATGATCTCTCATGGTCTCTTATGCCCTTTTCGTGCAGACACATGGGCGAGGGTGGGTGGAGGGTTGAGGATGGTACAAAGCACATATGTCATTCAGTCGCCAGACCTAAAAAATGAACAGCATGTGAAGGAATGTTTCCTTCTTGTTCCGCAAACTAGTCTGACGATCTCCCAAGAGAGAGACACAGAGAGAGGAATATAGAGCTAAACGGGGAAGGACATGAGTGAGACAGAAAATGAGTGAGAGACAGACGCAAAGAAGTATAGAGGGGGGGGTGAAATGAAAAGGTTTGTTGGGATCAGTGGGAATGAGGAGGTCTGGAAGCTCATCCCGTGGAGAGAAGCAGAAGGGCCCTGTAGCGCTGCTCTCAATCTGGCCAATGCAAACAGCTGCGGTGCTAACACAATTAATAGCCGGATGAGTTAGTACCAGACACAAGGCCACACAAGCTCCCCCCCCCAACACACGTACTGTATGAGCAACACAATGCAAACGCACAGCTCACATATTTAACTCATCAAGCATTTAATCACACACAGCCATAACAAATGTAACTATGATTCAATGATTTACAATATGTTCATAAAAAAAATGTGTATCGTACAAATATATTTTTGGAATATGGTTTTCAAGAGTTTAAGTTTTTAATTTTGCTGGCAAAATATGTTGACAGGTGACATATAAAAAGGATGCTATATCATGAGATATTGGTTTATTTGAAGTCAATCACAATGTGAAATCAAAGCCCACTGTGGTATATAAATAGATTCAAATTAATGTTTATTATTTTTTTTTTTAATCAAAATGTTACATTTACCTCTAGTCCCTCTGAAGGGTATTTAAAAGAAAGATTTATTTTTTTCTACTTTTTTAAAAAGTTTATTTTCTTTCAATTAATGCGCTGTGGTTGCTGCTGATACCTGGGTTGCATTTAGATTTTTCATCACTATATAGCCTATATAGTGAAGAACCACGATATGGTATCGTATTTAGATCATACATTATCTTATCAAATCACCATCAAATACCTTATCATCTATCATACTCGGATATTTAGCTATAATGTGCAAAAAATTGGATTATAGTGTATTTTTTAGGGTGCAGATGTAATAAGCCTTTGGTACTGCGATAAATGTGGATCTTTTGATGAAACTTTGAACACATTTTGAAGTAAGGACAAGTATCTGCCACCGTTGCTTCCTTAGCCTCATGTTTTCCCTCTAATTGCAGGGTAAGGTTTTGAAGACAAAAAAAAAAAAATCAATACCAGCCTTGCAGATGATTCATGGTTAGCTTCTTTGAAAACAATGTATTTCTCAACTTGTGCTCATTTTCACAGATTTTTCCAATTTTGGACATGGAGGCCATCAACATCCTCCTTTTCAGATTTCCTAACATTCACCGGTAGACCAAAGTGAATGGATTCTAATCATCGGATTGTAAAGTTAGAATCCCCGGAATGTTGTTTTCGGCTCAGCATACGTGCACAAACCAATATTTGTATTACTTTTTTAACCAACCATGAATATCTGCCTCTTTTCTTCAAACTGAAAGAGGTCTACCTCCTGAGCAGACCAGTGTGCCAGCACTGCCTCTTTGTGTGGATACTGCATGAAAGTAGATGTGTGCGTGTCCTGGATGTCAGAGCACTGGATGGAATCCATTGTTGTCCCCTGCTATTTCTATCAGGGAAATAAGGCTTCTCATAAAGGCTTATGAACAAACATTTGAAAGATGTGGGTATGCAGGCACTTACACACAGCACATGGTTGGAGCAGAGAGCCAGAATACTTTTCTTTTTTTGCGATACAAGAAAGTGTCCAGTGGCCGTCCTGAAAATGTAATCAGTCCTTGAAAGATGCAGGTGTAGATGAATGCCTCTGTGTGGCCTTTTTGTCAGGCTTATGCATTAGATATGCATGGAGCGTGCATCCCATTCTTAATTAATAGTAACAGTAGTCAGGCTGTTTGAAAACCGCTGTCCCTAAACTCAGACTCCAGGTGCCCAGGAGGAAGTAGATAAATATTTGAGTCTTTAATCAAATGTTATTTTCCCCCGTCTTGATACCACTGACAGGCCTTGTAGTATACCGGGGCCTGCCCTGGGTACAAGCTGGGACCCTCTCTGGCACCAGATACAGTGTGTGGTGCTGACCATCCAACACACAGAGCTTGGCACTGGTCCAAGCCCAGACCAGACCCCTTCTGCTGGCAGGAGGAAGAGGCAGGCTGAGGGGTACTCAGCTGGTTGAGGTCAAATGCGTGGAAACCAACATAAACTTGCACGAACCTGGGTTCAACAGGGCTCCAGTGTTGCACATAAACACTCAAACTTGCCCCCCCGTCGATGCCAGAAATCCTTATTAACCTGCCTGTCAACACCAACATAGTGGGAAAGACGGAGAAAGAGAAAGAGAAAGAGAAAGAGAAAGAGAAAGAGAAAGACGCTCTCAGCCGCCACAGTCCAAGGATAGAGCCAAACCTCTTAGAATGACAAGAGCATGCAGGGAAGATGATGATGATTGATGATGATGATGGATATAGTCACAGGGTGTAGCCGTTACAGAGGTCACTAAAGTTGAGAACAAATGTCCCTGTAAACAGGAGCGATTCTTGACCTTGTCCTTTCAGCTCAAAGCTTTAGACCTGACTGAATGTAGATGCATTGCTGTGTAGAGGATTCCATTAGAGCCGCATTTTAGATGTCAGGCTAGTTCAGAAAGCCTACTGCCATCATGCACACTTTGTGGATGTTCAACGAAATAACATACAAGTGAGTTAGACCTTGAAAGTTCAATAATTCTTCCATGAAAATCAGAAAATGCAGCTGAAATCATGACCAATAAATTGTTAAATTAAATATTACATTTTTTAAAGCGAGCAAGATTAAAAGGTAATATATTGGTAATAGCCACAATTTTTTTGCTAACTTTTCATCTTAAACAATGTGCTTCCGCATTGCTGATACAGTATCTCTGCTTCACAGGCTGGTGGAGACGAAACAAATTGCCAGTCTTTAGGTAATAGTCAAGGAGAAGAAGAACACAGCTCCTCGTTTCTTTGTGTGTGCATTTGTGTTAGCCATTACACAAACATCTGTAACTTACCTGTTGTGTCAGACAAAAAGTATAATCCCAAAGATATTTAAACAATGATATAAAACAGCAAATCCTCACATCTTCAGAATCTGGCACCAGAGAATCACTGGGTTTTTTTATAAAGCAAATTCAACAAAATTCTTGCAAAACTGAAAGTCTGTTGGAGAACTAAGGAATCCCACACTGTTAATTGTGATGTCTCTGTACTTTCACAGTCAAAGATTTTCATCTGACACAGACGTTTTGTTGAATATATTACCTGTTGGTATCTTTTCATCATTCTTGGCGCTCGACTCACTTGTTACTGTTACTTTGAATGGAGCCTTTTTCAAGAAATTGACAAGGTCATTCAGAACAAAGCACTTTTGAATTATTGGTAAAAAGGTGCTCAGAGAATTTGATCACCCCCATATACACCTGGACGCTTGCAGCTCCCGTGAAGGTGTTAAGAGTAAAGGGAATTAAAATGGGTTTAAGTGCTTAATAGTGCATGTGATTTGTTTTTACTTCTTTCACTGTTTTTTTTTAATTTATTTTATTTTTTTATTTATTTATTTATTTTTTTAAATCAGAATTGTTGCGGATTGATTTTTCTTTCGTCAATCGACTAATTGATTCAGATTAGTCAGATTAGGGCTGCATATTTGCATTTACTGCATATAAAACAATTACATACTGGCCTTTATAAAAGTTCTCTTGTGGTATAAGCGTACCATATGGGTAATGGGTGCTGATGCTTAAAGTCATATCTCTCTATTCAAATGCATGTCAGTGGAATAGATTAGCCCTACTTGACATTATACACGTATGAATGCATAAAAGGTGTGTGCAACGCTTGCTGTCTGAATGCACAATTGCCTGCATGTGTGTTGCAGGCTGAGATGGTACCAGGTGAGGTGGCAGCCCACACACAGACAGACAGACAGACAGACAGACAGACAGACAGACAGACAGACA
>CALSBV010012177.1:3252533-3294645 GCA_943590825.1 Bovichtus diacanthus
ACAGACAGACAGACAGACAGACAGACAGACAGACAGACAGACAGACACACACAGACACACACAGACACACACACAGGCCTTTCTGATGAAAGCTAGGTACCAGAATAACTGTCAAAGCCGCACCAGAGATGTATCCAGTCATCCAATGTCAAATGCCCTGGTCACCCACCTGCACTACTAAACAGTGAAATAACCCCCCCCCCGACACACACACAATCACATATACACACACACAGAGTGGGCCCAACCAGCAGTGTACCATGCTCAAAACAAGAACCCAGCCAACCAAACATTCACACTGTTCATAAAAGAGAACAAACCAACAGTTCAGTTCACAAATGTCGGGCTGTTTCTGCCCGTCACGCAGCCGGTTCGACCTTGCTCTGGATCAAATATGACACAGGTGGCACAGCAGTGTGGCAAGTAGCAGAAAGAGCTACAAATAGGTACAAATTTAATAAGGTACAGTGCCTGCAGTGTGTTTTGTGTATGTTGAGCATTGAAAGGCATTCAGCGGGGACCAGGTGCTACCTGGGTCTGGCTGGTTAAAGTGGTCACCACCGCAGTGAGGGGATGAAAGCAGGTGAAAGCTGCGGCTCCTGTGTTTCACACTGCTGCAGTGGTGACGGAGAGCTGCAACACTGACAAATTGTGGCACAGTTTGCCCACTTCACTGACCCTGAGATAAAATATTTGCATACAGAGTCTGAAGCTAGTGTATCATTGTGGGTGGTTTTGTAGCAGTTGATATGAAGAGTAGCGCCTTACTTTTGACAGAGCTGGTTGAAGAGGATCTTGGGATTGACCGGTCCTTTCCCGGGTTCTTTCATGCTCTGGAGGAAGAGAAACATGGCCGCAGTCAGGGGCTCTGGACTGGGCAGCGTTACGGTCAATGGACTCTGGAATATAAAGAGACCAAATACAAACAAGACATTTATTTACCAATTTCATATAACTTAATGGGCTAATACAAGTTATATAAGGATGGTTTTGGACAATTCAGATATGATTTGGTTCATTTTAGGCATGTACCGAATGTCCGTCTTTACTTTCTAAAGGTTTTATGTATGAATGTCTGCAATCACAAAAAAAAAAAAATCACATAAAATAATAATAACAATACTTATGTTATTGTGGTTATATAAATGTTGAAGCAGAATATTTGGTTAAATAACATGTTGTAAATGTTGGAATGATGTTTTTTCAATTCATTTTTTTATTTGAATTTTTTTAAATGCTGACGTTTGACAACGCTTTGGAGTTATTGCTATTTATTAAATAAAGTCCAATGAAAACTAAATTTATTCTAATTAAATGTTTGTTAAATGCTTTTGAAGTTTCAAATGGACTTCATAGTACATGCTATAACTTCAAAACTAGAATGTAAGTTACACAAGATCAATTTACAAATAACTAATAATAATAATAATAATTAAAACTGAAAAAAGTCAATTGTCACTGATCTAAAGAATCCAAATGATACAACGGGGAACAATGTGTAAAACAGGTGCAGTATTGGGGTGATCATTTCAAAAGCAAAGTCGATTGCATTATTTCAAATCGATTGCTAGTTTTGAGAAGACTATGGTTTATAAAAGTAGAAGAGATGGACAGCAAATCAAACTGTACCACATTGGTATCACCAGTGGGGCTGATCCTCAGTTTGTACCCTTTGTCCTTCACTTCCTGGATGAGGTCGATGAGCATGTGTGTCTGAGACAGGTTCTGTGGAGATTAAACAGAAGTTTTTAGTACCGTTTTACTAATATTTCATTAACTATTTTAACAATCCACCCACATAATGAATGGCATTGGGTAAATGTAAGATCAACACGTTAAGCAGCTGAATACTATTCATAAAATCATCATCACATGCACGGATCATACTATTCACCAAATGAAAACAAAAACACAACAACAATTTTGTGGACAAAAAAGAATCCTTCAAAGATATTAAACTGTATCCACACTTAGCTTGTGGCATTTCAATGTAGTCAATTAAAATATCCTTGTGAAATGTTATCTCCTTTGTGGCAGGGTTTAGGAAACTTAGAAAAGGTAAGTTCATTATTCTGAAAGAGGCTTTCAAATCTATCCATGATCTGTGGGTTTGAAATTTAGAGAAGATCCTTGGTGAGGAGAGGAGCCTGATACAGTCATTGTCCCTTCATGTTAGAGAAACATCTTTTCTATTCCCTTTCAAAAGATATTTGTTTTGTCACATCCTGGCAATGAAGACAGTTGCTATGGAAAACCTACAATGGAGTTGGCATTGTGAACGCACGCACGGCTCATCCTCTGACAATTATGTGTTTTCACCGGAAAGATTGCAATTTTCAAGGAGACAATACAAACAGACAGAGAGAGGGAGGGAAAAAGCATGTAAAGCGCGCTCACTCAAATTTCAATGAACAACGAAGGCCCTGAGGGTGATTAACAACATGGTGGAAAAAAAACAGCTCCATTGTTGGAGAGGCATGTTGGTTTGCAGTCACCATGACACGACCAGAGAAAGACTGGGCAGGCTCTATAGGCGAGCATGCTCTGCACCAACCACTCGTGTATGGGAGGTGAACACGTCCAAGCCGGCGCTGCATTTACTGCTGCATTGAATATACTACAACATGACCTCAAGGCCAAGCCTGTTTACACTGAGTCAGTCAGACTGTAATCTGGTTTACTAAAGGCCAGACCCCTCAGAAGCAGCACCTGAGATGTGTTTCTACATTATAAAGGCATACATATTGACATTGTCATGTTAGAATGGAAATCCCTGCGACTCATTAAGCTATAATAGGGTCTCTTGGGATAAAGCACGGACTTGCAAGCAGGTTGTGTGCAGTGAGAAATCCACCTTAAAATACTGAGAGTTATACTTATACCAACCTGCATGACAGCATTGAAGAAGCAGGTGTTACCGAGGTTGTTTATGCCTTTGACAGGGACCAGGGTGCTGTTGGTGGCCGGACTCTTGCCTTTGGGCGAGTCACTATAATCTGATGGCTCCTCTTGCAGCTTGATGATCTTGGGTGATGCTCCTGGAACAAAAGAAAAACGCAACAGGTCAGTGATGCACAGTAGTAGCAACTCAAAGACAATATTAATTAGTGAAATGATTCAAGAGATATTTCAGCCAGGAAATTACAGATGCATCATGGGGTTTCAGCGCGTTGGCCTGTATCGAATGCGTTTTATTTTAAGCTTTTATTGATCATTTGAGGCTTTTATATTCGTATGATGCTTTGAATGTCTGTCGTCGTATTTTAATAATCTAAAAAAGAGAGACAGAGAAAAGATTTTTTGTTATGGTGGTTATGCAAATGTATTTATGGTGCTGTTAGATTGCTACTAGACCGCTCCGTTAATACAGGTGCGAGCCTCCCTTTGTGTTCCGCAAGCGGGAGAGCAAACTGTTTTTTGACCACAGTGAAAACGTTGTTTTTAAAAGGCTAAACGCCAACAAATATATCTTGAAGCAGAATATGTTGTTAGATAAAAACATATTGTGAATGTTGGAAATGATCACATCTATCTTTTTTCAATACATTTTTAGTTATTGGAAATATTTGGACCACACAAGTCGAAAACAAGCCTACCACTGCCATCTCTGGAATCTAATTCTGCTAATAGTATAATACTAATAATATTAGTGTAGCCTGATCTTTATTTGTAACAGAAATACCAGGTTTAAACACAATGAATTGACGTGGGGGAAAAAAAAATAAATTGGGCTGAGCCTTGAAGCGACACTGGGGCTGGGAGCAGGGTGCCGAGATGGCAGCTGGAAGGAAAGCTGGGTCATTTGGGAAAGCAGATGACAGCTGTAGAAGTTTCCGCTGGTTAGTGAGGAAGGGGTGGGGGCTGGGGTTACAGAGATGGCTCTCCAGAGCCAGCTGTTACTTCTGATCACCAATGAAAACTAACCTTAAACAGAAACTCAGGCACAGATGGTCAGAATCTGACAGTGACATACAGTCAGTCCCCAGTGCGCTGGGGACAGACTAGAGAAGGTGGTGTAGCTGTGCGAGCTGACTGCATGCCAGCAGCTAACAAAACAAGCCAACACCATGATGACTCAATGACAAAAACTGTGTTACTGACACATGTTAGTAGTTACTGATTCGCTAAGGAATCCTGAAAATGGAGATTAGAGGAGAAAGGGGTTCAAGCCCTCATGGACAAAATGTGTTAAGTTAAAGGTATGATGTGTATTTGGCCAAAAGCATTACCTGGCAGCAAGTTTAAAAGGGGTCAGAAAAGCAACCCTTTGCTGCCACGCTCTCACTCACTATTCAACAAACTTTGCATTGTTACTCAAGTGTCATAATGGCCAGGAGAGACCAACACAATTGCGAAATACTCACCTGCGAATATTTTGTATCAGAACTATTCAGAGAGGCAGCGATGCAAATTTGCGACAGTTGCAACACTTGTTCCATTAAAGGTTCAAATAGATAGGCTCAGGCAGAGGACCAACTACCAGGATCCTGTTGACCCAGAGCAGCGTCCGGCAGTCAGTCTGAGGTAAGTTGTCATATAGCATAAGCTACTGTAAGTTATATTAATGAGTTCATTTGAGTTCCCTCTGGTAAACAGTTATCAAACAACCTATGGGCTTTTACTGTGAAAGGTAAAAATGGAAGGAGTGGTATACACTGCCTTCGTCAAGGTTGAAAGGAGTAATAAAGTTTGCCGTCTAGGTTTGGACTATGGAGCCTCCGTTGTTTTATAAACCTATGCTAGAATCATGGAAGTAGTGTACGTTTTGAATATATGTCCCCTCCACACAACGTGATTCATTGATGCCTTTATTCGCCGTGCGAAAGCTCAGAAAAAAATCGACCTCGTTCCTGGAAAAAAAAGGATGTCACTGTTTTGTCGCGTAATAATTGCGTTCTGTGTGAAATAATCTTGACTGTGTAAAGGCCTTAAGTCAGAAAAAGAACCACCGATAATTTACAATGTATAACAAAATATGCAATTCTAGTGTAAAGGAATCTGCTAAAACACTACCAATTTCAGCCATTAAGGTAACAGTGTTGAAACAAGCACGTCTCTCATGCGGGAAAATATATAATATAAATATGGAGCATTTAAAGATTTAAAGAGTTGACAACGGTAACATTAATTTAAAGATTTTAACATTTGAAAGACTTCTCTCCCTGCTTTCTATGTAAAATTGGTAGTTGCAGTTGGGGGGTGGGGGGGGGGTCTACGCGTGAACACACTATAACACTATTTTCAGAGAGAATGAAGAAATGGAGGTGGTACTAATGGGTTTAAAGTTAAGGGAGAGAGATGAGTGAAGCAATGAATGGAAGATACGTTAGAAGGTGCTAATTGAGGCAGAGAGGTGTTCGCTCGATGCGATATTGGAGAAGTTTGGCAGATCCCAAAAAAATCCAAGGCTTTTAGCTTCAGGCAGGTTATCAGGGGCTCCATGATGAACGAATGACAAGCGGAGAATCGTAATACATGATCCCGCTGATCTCTATGGCACAACATACAGTAGCTTACTGATATTTACAGAGACGTCCAGAGGATGGCAATTAAAAGTGTTTTTTTTTTTATTATTATTATTTTTTTTTAAACATGCTCACATGTTATCAATGCCTATTTCACTTGCTTATTTTTCAAGTCAAGAAGTGACCGAATATTGAACGAATCACAATGTGCGACTAGTCAGCCACAAGTACTGCATAGTTTCTAGCATATGAGAATGAATTTAAATTAAGAATGAATTTCTCCCAAAGATGAACTGACTTCAACTGGCATTAATGTGATTAGTGAGTGGAAAAACAAAGGGTGTGCTATCCCATTAGGCATTAAAGAGAAAACAAGTGAGATGTCCCGAAGCTGTACAGGGTACACAGGAGATATTTTTCTTCCCTTCCTGCATAAATTATACATTTCACAATATTTGTGTTGCCTTTATGCTCCAAAAAGATTGAAAGTGCTGAATACAATCACATGCATACCCACACACCTCGAACATACATTTGCTTGTAGCACCAATTGAGGAATACTGAATCAGAGACACATAGATGGCTTGAAAATATACCAAATTATTATTTGGTATATTTGATTGATATTATGAATTGAATAATTTTTTTCCCCGTCTTTTATTAACAATCTAAAATTGTGTATTTTTTAAGCAATATTGTAAGCAGCAAAATGTTCCTTTTTATCAATTCGTTGTGATAAATGTTCAGGATGTTTTAGCCTGTTAAATTCAAATTGTATATATTTTCCAATACTGCCGACCGTTTCCAAAGTGCGTCATGAAGTTTAAAGATCGATTTTCTACCTGTCCCCGAGGAGGAAATGAACTCGGAAAGATTCAAGCCTGTCTTGAGATTTCAAGAAAGATTGTTTACATTACAAATATTTGTTGTAAGCAGATAATAGGATGTATAGGTGCAAATTGCAAGTTCTTGCAGGGACCGATGGCAGTAGCTTAAAGCCTACAAGCTGTAGAGAAATCAACCAAATGCTGGTAAACAATAAACGAGTTTGGTCCATGAGCACTTCACCCATGTAAGCTAGTCAAGAGAAAAGGCCGGCAGTGAGGTCACTGGCCTGAACCCGCTTATGTCTAAACTAAGGACATTCAATTGAACCGTAAACCATCATAATCATCCTAATAACCTGCACGTTTACTCTCAACGTTCTTCTCCTCAACAGACAATGGCCTTGCCCTTGAACATACTCAATTCATAGAACCACTCCTTGTGCAACACATTTATTGAAAAAGCTATTCAACCTGCAGGAGTGGTAACTCCACTGCTGGCCGCTACCCCACAAGCTTTTACCTCTTCAAGGCCATGTGAACCGTGGGCTTTTCACTCGTGGCCTGGCAATTAGCATTTTTTTCTCAATCAAAATTACACTCAAAAGGAATTGGGGTAAAAGGGCAACTTTTCTGTGAAACAGATTTCAGAAGAAAAACCTCAATTACTTGTACATACATACACGTACAGCACATAGTGTCTTTCAGAGCCACTGCACTATTATGGTTTTTCTTGGCGGCACTAACTGTATTTGTTACATTTACATTGCTTTTAACGGAACAAATGTTCAACCCTGATGACAAATGAAGAGAGCGTATTTCGGCTCGTCTTGTAGTTTTGGGACTAAGAAGGGGCGAGGTTCAGCTTGTCAGGACGACATGCTTTTGTGGCGCTCCACCCAGTGGTGCTAAATGCATCTGGCCCTCTGTGCTGGCAACATCTGGAGGCCTATTTCCATCTTCAATATGCAGCCATAAGGGAGCTCCCATATGTCAACACACAGAATGCATGGAAAACAAGTGGAGATTGGGGAGACACTGCAGCCCCGATCAGGAAAACAATCTGTGTATTTCTGGATTTGGTGCGAGACCGAGAAGGTGTGAAGAGACGTGTTTATGCAAGTGTGAACAACTGAGCAAAAAGAGAAAGTAATTGAGGGAATGAAAGAGTGTGTGTGTGCCTACTTGTGATGTCTGTGAGAGGATCCGCAAAATGAACAAGACTTAATGCAACTTGAGTGTAAGAGCTGCGACTGGCACTTCAGCAAAGAGGGAGCAGAGGAATGAGGAAACTAACTGGGCGGAATGGGGATGCCAATGGACACACTCTGCATCTGGGGCCGTCACCCAAGGTAAACAATGTTCAGGGAGCCATCTGGTTGAGACTGGGGAGATGGGGGGGGCAGAATGAGGCAGTGAGATCGGGGGGGGGGCAGTGGGTGGAGGGTGGAGGGAAGGGTTGCAACGAGCACAAGCATATGGAAAAGCAGATTTTTCCTCTCCCTGCAGCAGTCAGCGAAGGCAAATGTCAGCATGCGCCGTGTCCACGCTTGACTGTGCTGCACTCGGCACCACCACCTGGCCCTCCTTGCTCAGCCACCGAGTATGGGCAGCAGTGACACTGTGGAGCCTTTCCCCAGGGTAGAGGAAAGCATCACGGTGCTCGGGATTGTCCACATGCACGCATATACACCAACACCTCCTGCACTCCCTGCTCTTTTTCACACAAGAGACTCAAAAAGAAACACGTTTACTTTTACAGGGAACAGTACGAGAGCACTTGCAAACGAAACGGGGCGAGGTTGAAACGTAGTATATGGCTGGACGGTGTATGGTCAATGTGCCAAATTGTGGCCAAATTGTTTCCAAGGTGGTCGTGCCTCTAATGTGAATTCCTTGATATCAATGTTCATCAGCAATTTTCTGTCCCAGTAATATTTGTTCTTAACGTGTACTGAAGAAGCATTTATGATATGGTTGAACAACTTTTGAATCAAATAATCGAAGACTGCTTTAATTTAACGAATCGAACAGTATAATCATGCTTTTTTCAATAATTTGTTGTTACTCATCGGAAATGTTATTGTCCTATTTAAGTCACTGTGGGTAATTAGTTTGGTAATATGTCCAATTATTCTACGACATAATATTGCTGATTTTTCAACCAGCGGTTATGGCATTAATGCCAGCTAGGCAGAATGAAGCTCTGCCTGTCATGTCAGTTATTAGTAATATACTGAAGGCCTTTTCTTCACACTGGTTAATCTTTTTCCAGCCATCTGAGGCAGCAGGTATCCGTTCTATCCGCAGTATCTAACTGGAGAGTTGCTGGCCACTGTCAAGCAACGGTTACGCACAACAGATCTGTTACTCCTGACGTGATAGAGATTTTTCAGGTTTCAAATAAACTTGAAAAACTTTTTTCCGGCCCAAGTCCTAGACAACAACAAGTTTCCTCTGAGGAAAACTCTCTACAGGATTTCAAAACTGTCAGTGTGTCATAATGGGGATAGCCCTGTGATTAAAAGGAGTGACAGTAGTGAATGTGATGGTCCTGTAATGCAGCCACCTATAATCATGGGTTCTTTCTGACCCCCCCTCGGGCCAAAGTGCAGCACTAGTGCGCCATGGGGGCCTGGCTACAAAATTACAAAAAGTGCGCTTGGCATGCTCCCGAACTGCGGTCTGGCTGCACCGCTGGGATCACGAAAATAGAGCCTGCAGTGTCCAACTAAGAGGAACTAACTATCGATTTGTGGAGGTAAAGGGATTTTTTTTTATTTTTTTTTTAAAATAACTCTATGCAGAGAAAAGACTGACAGCTGCTGATCCTGAGGACAGACTGTATGAACATCTGGAACATGAGGCATCATGAATAACATGTCGAATAAAACACCACACAGTAAGTGGTAGGCTTATTACTTTCAGATTTGTCAACTGCATGTAAGCACGCAGGTTAAATAGTGGAAATTGTAAAATTTCAGATGATTGATCATGATGACTGGCAAAGAAGTTACCAGCGGAAACACTGTAACGCCCATTCATTCTGAAAGAGCAACGGCCAATGGGGAAACACTAACACTCGACCGGCCAATGGTGTAACGTACTCAGTGAATCACACAATCTTAACTGCAATCTTTCAAAAAGCATAAAGTTCTGTCGTGCATGCGTTTGCATTGCTTTGACATTTTGTCAAGCTGAAGCAAGTTCAACACGAGGCCACATGTAGGAACATCCAAGCCCATAAAACAATACATTAAACTAAACACATTCTTTTCAAGTTTGTTTTACACCAATATGTGCTGCTCTCTTAAATTGACTGTGTCTGTTAAATTGCCTCACTATGAAGTGCATAGGATCTAACTCAATGCAATGTTTTATTCTCAGGGCCACTTGGCCAAAAACAAGAGCCTGTAAAAATGTATTTTCCATAAAAAGGCTTTCTAATCTTGTGCACAGTTGGGCTGAGAGACCGTCATACCGTATGGCCAGTGGGCTTCATGCCTCCATGTTCACTCGCAGTGCAGCAGTGTGGAGGTTCAAGGCCGGCTCCCTTCATGCAGAGCAGGCAGTCAAGAGGAAGGCCAGGCAACACCAAATGTCTTATTAATTCACTAATTTGTTGTGACTGCAGGGCACGAAAAGCCTGTTTCCCTGCCATCTGAGGCCAAGAGGACCCTGTGTCGTGTTACTTACAGACACACACACACAAACACACAGCTTTCCCTATCCACTATCTGGCCTACTTTCATGTGCGGTGGTGGGAATAAAGACAGGATCACCCTTGATTACCTCCATGAAAGCACCACCAGGGGACAAGCATCTTGCTGGCTACTGACTCGACTCAGCTAAACTGACAGTAAGGTAAGGACTACAGTTTCCAATATCAACGACCAGAGGCAGGGAACCAGGTGAATAAAAGGTGCAGTAATCACACAACAACTGTCTCATCCTCTCAGAGGAGGACAAGTCAACGGAGATATCAATCTCGAGAAATTTTAGATGTAGTGTCTCTCATCGGAGTCAAAAAGGCAATGCAGGGGCCGTACCGGTAGCTCACCTGTGTGGAGCTGGTGCCTCATGTTTGGTCATTTCAGCTAAAGATATATATATGACCAACACCCGCATTGCTATAAACTAGTGGACTATTATTACATAGAAATCCTGATCCTGAAATCTTTCTTCCAACAACATGTAGAATCAGCCAGGTGATACAATATAGATGTGTTGTTGTGACTCTTATTTATCAGCTTTATTGCATCACAGATAGGACACATGTCTTTTTTTCAAGTAAGCATCCTTTTTAGTGGAAAACAAACAATTTCAAACGAGGTAATTATAAAAAAAAATAAGGCCCCACAGCAACATTGCGCGAGTGTGTCAGCTTTTTTAAGTCACTCGTGAGGATATTCACGATTATCCCAATAAAGAAAATTCACTAAAATCAACTTATTGTGAGTATTTTTTCCCACGATCCGCAACAAAGTGTTATATCCTCTCATCCCCAGAATGTACGAAAGAATAGTTTACAAAAAGCACGCTGATCAGACAGTTACACTAGGTGCAAGACATAGGAACATGTAAAAGACGGAAAAAAATAAAGTCTGCATACTAGATAACGCTGTGAATGTACGAAAGACACAGGAATCAACTTTTTTTTAAATAGACCTACAGTATATCATCAAGCTAAAGATTTGCATAACAGATTTTTTTGTGGTGAAATAAAAAATATAATATAATAGTACAGTTTAATAGCAATTGATACAATCGCTACCATAAAACAAGACAGAATTGACAGATACAATGAGAAACAAGCTTGGATGCCTTTTCAGAACCAACATTTTAATTTGCTCTACAAAGACTCCCCAGCTGTGTTACAAGCAGGATTCTGGCTCCCTGAGGTCAATTCGCTTTTTACTGACACTCTGGCACTTGAGCTGAAAGCCTTGATGGTGACAGAACACAGTTAATCGACTTTCTTTCTACCCTGTGCTGTTGTTGTACAAAATGATTATAGATCCTGAAAAAAAAAAAAAAGAAGAAAATCCTTGCTGGGGCTCTTTTGTGCTTGGGGTCTATAGGAAAAGCCATACAATAGCAGCTTCTTCTGAAAACATGGCCTTCATACTGAAATGCAATTTCACAAGCTCCTCTGCAGACAACAACCACCTATTTTGCTGCAACAATGGGTGCCCGCTTCTATGCCCATTCGGCCAACCGGTGTGGAACAATTGGGTGGCAGGAAAGGTGGCAGGTCATTTAAAGAGGCAAAGGGGAAAGCTGTAGGTAGTGACTGTCCAGCTCAGCAGATCAATTCCCTCCAGAGTGGACCACAAATATACAGACATAGAAAACACTTCTTTGCTCGAGTTTGTCTTTGAAAACGACATATTGTTATTCAAGGTATACCTAATTTCTAAATACTTCTGTTCATTTCTTGTACTCTGTGAGGTCCTGTTTGTCCCTAAAACTCTGAGTGCCAGGGTGTAGCCTCTGAAACACAAAGTATCTGCAAATTCCTCAGGTATGTAATGTACTTGTAATAAAAGATTCTGTTCCAGGGAGAGCTTGTGCTCTATGTTGCAAAGAATACATTGTGCCATGAGAATTCAACTAGTTCCAATTCTTGCTGAAACTTAAAAACTGTTTGTAGTGGCCAACAAACATGTAATACGGATTGAAAGAAAATAGTGCATTTGCTTGAGTTGAACATTATTTTTAACATTATGCGTACATGTGTCTGTGTGTGCGTGTGTCCACTGAGAGTTAGTGCGCTCCAGCTGTTAGCATCCAGTCGCTCTGACTTGTTGAGGACCCTGGCTCCCACTAGTGCAGCACACAGGCCCAGAGGTGGTGAGACATACAGCGGCTCGACGGAGGAAGCAAGGGACAGAAACAGATAGCGATGGAAAGACAAAAGAACGACAGAGCAGTGGCTGCTGAACCCCACGCAGCTGCTCTTGTTCTTCAGGGAACCCAGCCGGGAAGCATCGCTCAAGCGCCTAATTCCGCTAATGTGTGCATTCATGCGATCTGCAGGGTGGGGGTGAGGGTGGGGGGGATTTCTGCGGCATCAATCCTGCAACTCTGAAGCTGTGGCTGTAGAGACTGATGGGGGACCAGCCTGACTGGCCTCTGGCCACTGGGCTAAGCTTAGGCGGTCAGTGAGACTGAAAGTGGCGATGCCCACCACCCTGATCAGCTACAGCCTGTAAGGAGGCCTCTCAGCATGCCAGCACAAAGTAGGAGAGGTACAGGGAGGCAGGAACAGAAGGTGTATGAGTGTGTTAGTATGGAAAGGGGGTGGGGGGGTTATAGCTATATGGTTGACTGACTGGGCAGGGATGGCTCAGGTGGACTGAGTGAGGTTAGAGGACATAAGTCTGAAAATGGCAGTCAGGCTGTCAAATATCAGTATGAATGCAATCTGCCGCGACACAACACAGCTTCTCGTTAAACTCAAATTATTCACATGATTTTACTGAAAAAATCCTAAAAATAAATTAATATGTGATATATATGTAATGCGTTTTTTTACTTTTCTTGTGACAGTTGCTGACATTGCTCTTCAATGTCAAAGATTGTGCACATTTCTGCACAAATCTACCAATCCAAAGAAACTGCACACCTCTTCATTTCAATCCAGATCCAAAACCTTTATAGTATTATACAGTATTTTTTATTGTCATTTTCTTCTATTTTTTATTGATGTTTCTTGCTTTTCAAGCTTGTTTTTATTTTTCATTTCCTCTTACTATGTTTATGTTATGCAGCAATGCACCATATCAAATTCCTTGTATGTGCAAACCTTCCTGGCAATAAACCGGATTCTGATTCTAATTTTATAACCATTGCATGAAACCAAAGCATTGCATAACCAAAGCATGAAACAAATCTCTGCAAGCCCTCAGCAGCTTCGCAAATCAAAAGGAAAAGTAGTTGCATCCATAAGAAATAATGCCCGCAACACAGAGTGGTCTGCAACATTGCCTCATAATGCACACATAGGCTGCCTCTACACTGGGGATGACAGGTGAAATTCAGATCACCACTGCCACCAGGGGGAGTAGGTGTACTGCGGTCATTTCATGGGAAGTAGGTGGATCACTGACACACATTTAAACCTATGTGACCAGGTAACTTAATTAATCTGTATTATAGGTCACAAGACAGTAAGTAATGGTCTGGCATACAGCCACAGTTTTATTGTGCCATTAGCTTCTGGTGCATAGGTACTGCGGACCCTAAGACATTAAGCATGTGAAACCTTGTTTGAGGTTCACCAATGTGGATTATCACACAGAATGATGGACCTTTAACATCTGATTATCACTACTGGTTGTCTGTGTCAGAGGCCAATCCCGTTCTACTTTAAATGGCAATGTTGTTAAATTAAAAGAATGTTTGTGTAAAACAGACAAATAGACATGACTTGTGACCTGCAGGATGTTGGCAAACACCTTACCTGATGTAGCCTTGACAGAGTGCTTTTGTAAAAAGTCCAGAGTCTGAGCCAAAGCCTTCTTGTTGCAGTGTGTGGAGAGCTCCTCATTACATTCATAACACCTGTTACAATGAGACAGGGTTAGAGACAGACACGGGAAATTAAGTTACTGTGGAAATGAAAACCCTCAAGAGACTGTTGTTGACATGAACAGAATGACTCGGCTGATGTGGAAAAACATGCATACACACAATCAAATACAATAATGGAGTGATGTAAAATAATATGTAGCTGTGGAAACATGGGTCCCACGCCTATTGTTTTCTATGTTGACCCACACACGGCCGGCAACTTGGCATGTGTCATCGCGAGTTGACACACATTTGCAACGTGTGCAGGCTTTTCATTACGGCTTACACTAAATGCAGTTGGAAGTTTCTCACCAGGCTTTCCACGTGCTCAGGCTGATGGTGATGCAGTGAGGCTCTGGATGGAAAGCTTGCTGGTGCTTGACAGAGTGCTGGATCCCGGACTGGTTGCAGCCCTGTAAGAAAGTTAATTTACTTTTCTTTCTTTCTTTTTAGATAAGTCTTTGTTAACATGCTAAACAAATATTCACAGATGCCCATGTTTTGCCCATTTCTACCTCAATACGGCTACATTTTCATGTGGTAGAAGTAAATAACAAAAAAAGTCAACAATAACACTTCATATTTTGTAAGCCCTTTAGCAATATATACATTACACTGTATATGTAAATATGTATGCATTTATCTCCTGAATTGATTTACAAAAAGGTATTGGTCTAATTAGAACTTTATGTGTGTCAATAATTATTTGAACTCATGAACATTTTAGAGTAACCATTATTTGTTGCTGTTGGGGGAAAAAAAATGTACATTGAGATTATGTATCTGTCATCACTTCAGTGTAGATGATGTAGGTTCTTCCAAATAAAGCAACAAGAAGGCAACATGCGTGCTCTGTAATTCATTCGTCAACAATTTATTGGAACGTTCGCACTAAATGATTTGGTGGCTGACACAGCACTGAACCGTACCTGACTCCTGTTACATATGTATAAGTTAAGAAATTACCATGATATTGATGATATTGTTATTTTTCGTTGTTAAACATAATTTCCTTCTATTTTACTAACCTATTGTATTCAAAAAGAATATCCCAAATATATTAGTGGTATCCAGCATATTGCTCAGCCCTGTGTTTGCAATAGGGATTTACGATATTGGAATTTTGTCAATATACGACATGCTGATATTGTCCAAGTCATTTTGTCAGATTGCCAATGCCAGTACGCACATATTTTTTTTCACACAATTGCAGAGAACATCAAGTCTCTCCTCTTGTGGAATTAACATATCATTATGCCTGTTATCATGACGGCCCACTGGCAGATGCAGACACACAATGCTTTTCAAAATGTATACATTCACTATGCAAAATAAGAAAAGACTTCTTCAACTTAGGTTAATGTACAACATGCCATATTTATTTTTATGTGACATGTTGAAACAAAAGTGAAAAAAAGGCTTGTATGATGCTGTCCCTGAGACAATCCTGAAAATAGGCACAGCCCGGGCAGATTTGACCTATTTCACATGTTACAAAACAATGTAATCTCTGTCCACAGGGACCATGGGAAAGTAAGTGCATTGTACAACTGTCCACACCGCAGACATATTTATTTTTTGCACCCGATTCGTCAAGAGTTTGTGTCACTTGCGCATCTTATGGGCCTTTCATATCGAAGGAAATGTTCATTTCTGTCTGATGCCAATATTTTCACTTAAATGCCCTAATCTGCTGATACCAAGGACATGCCGATATCATCGTGCATCCCTAGTTTGCAATGCTTACCTGGAAGCCACACTTTAAGCACACAAGGATGTCATGGGATGCTGCTGGCTCTTCATCGATCATGGTCCGCTCCTTCAGGCACTCAGAGCACACCACCCACACGCTGGAGAGCACTGACTTCTTCACTGAGCTCAGGTCCACTGCCTTACTCACATGCTGGCAAGTCAACCCTGATTAAAAACAAAATATGCTGCAATGACAAACGTACCTTCCAATTCACTTTTTAGGGAGCAATTTGGGATTCTAAGTGATTATATTTTGAAAGGGGACACTATGTGCCCAGCACCTGCAGTAAATTACATGAGATGAGACATCCCCACAAAGAAACAAGCATATATCCATATATCCCCAACTTCAACAGTCCGATGCCCTGTACTGCTTCAGTGACTTACCACTGACTTCATCTGATGACTCCTCATCTCGAGGTTTCCTCGGTTTATTAGACCGCTTAGTCATATCGGTGGCTTTCAAAGAGAAGGGGTCCTTTAGCCGCATCTGGAGCTCTGGGTAGGAAGATGGAGGACACATACAAGGTGTTACTGTACAAAACTAAACTACCTCAACATGACTGCGCTTCAACAAAAATACTTGAATGTAGCAAAGCTTGCACTAGTCTACCACTGCCATGATCATTTTACTTATTGTAGAACACAATACTTTAAAAGCCGGCAACAGGGCAGTCTCAGAATATCGGTACACTAACATATTTATCGTTGCCTTCGTACTCTAGCAGATGGATCTACGATGAATCAGTGACTGCGAGCCATCTGTAAGCATTATGTTTAGGGTATTTACATTCACACAAGATGAACTCGGAGCTCATTAATTGCATAGTCCTCACTTTTAGGAAGCCAAAATTTCAATTTAGTCATCTACTTGCAAATCCTACGCAGCCAATGACCGCTTAGGGCTATATCCTACAGACATCAGCCGATACTTGGTATCTTCGCTGGTGATATCAGGTCTGCGCTGCTGCCATGATCATTCCTTGCTTGTTTTAGTGGGTGTTACACCCTCAGTCTAGTCTTTAGCAGGTGAAATCTTGCTCAGGTGGATTGAGGACAGCTGACTGACTTTGCCTGTCAAGAATATTCTACTGTTTGGAGCTTAGAATGCCAAAGTAGCTGGTAGGTTTAACATGGATATCCTGCTGCATTGTCCTCAAATGGGGGGGTTATGTTTGAAACAGTTTCTACACTGTTCAATGCATGGGACCACCCTCAAGCATCCTTAATACTGAAAGTCACTTATCCCCAGTCACATTACAATTTCTAAACCATTGTTTACGAGCCAAAACAACAGAAAGTGTGCAACTGTCCAAATACTTACGGACTGCATAGTATGTCACTGAGAATAAATATAGCCAGCCGAATAAAAGGTGATACTGTATTAAGTATTACTGACATTATCCAGTAATGTGCGGTTAAGAAGACTCAATTAGCCACGACAGTCCAATGTAGGTGAGCATAAGAGGACTTGCGTTATATGTCGTTTTTTCAAAGACATTTGAACAATGAATGAACACCTTTTCCACATTTGGATTGGCAGAAAAAGCCGTATGAACTCACCTCTTTATTTTAGCTCCTATGTTGACTGTGTTAGCTAACCTGAAGCCAACAGTGAGATGTCAACTCTTCCTGGCTAGCAAACAAGCTAGCTACATTAGCTTGTCAGAATAAATACAACATTAACAGTTGTGTGTTTTATCCAACAACACACACAGATATTAAGGCATTGCAAAGGAAAGTATAGAGTACCGTCAGTAACAGCACAAATGTCTTAATAATTGTTCGTTTTTGCCTTTGACTTTCTAAAATTGTTCAAGCTTTCGGTTGCATCAACTAGCAATCCCAGTCAACATGTGACGCACTACGGCAGCTCAGTTGGGCCTAATGCTGCATTCAAGTACAATGGGAAATATTCCATTAAATAGCGTCACAGGTTCTGAGGCATTCAAGAACCCTTTCCACGTTTTATAACAAACGTGGAACTTCAGAGATCGGTTTGTTGTTATGTTCTATCACATAAACCAGCCTTGGTGTCCTATTATGTCCTGCTATGATTGCAAAAATAATTACTGAACTGCTATTAATACTTAATATCAGCATTGGGACGCGCACCAAGTTTCAGGCACACAGTCAAAAGTTCGGTAGGAAATGTTCTAGTTGTGTTGCTTAAAGTCTTTCTAATTTTTTTGTGAAATTAGTGGTATCATCAACACACATCGTTTTCAAATGCAATCCTTTATTGGCATTATTAATTCAGATGGTGTTATGATACCTGTTTAACTAAAACAGATATAACTGAATTGAGATCATAACAGTTAATGTTATAGGCCTGCATCTTAGGGTCATTTCTTTAATTAATGTGTAGGAAAACTGAAGTAGAAGCCCGAAGCATGCCTCTGAGAGCGACATGTGGCTCTTGATACATTATTGGTCCTTTGTGGACAGAGCATGGACTGCATATAAATATATATGTATGTATGTATATATATATATATATATATATATATATATACAGTCTATGGGACAGACGTGTGATATACCGTCTTTCCCACGACCATGAATGCATTATATATTATGTCTTCGATAAGACTTTAGTGCATTAGTGTTAGCTACTTAAAGCATATAGCTCTTACTTGTGTTGATAAAGGTTTGACCTTTGAAATTGTAGGTTAATGACTCGCTTTTGACTTTGATAAGAAGTGAATGGACAGAGTGTTTTAGACCTTTAGGGGATCCGTAGTCGTGCGCACGCGCAGGTCATTGTTGGCAGGGTGAGAAGTAAGCGTTTCAGTAGCTGACGGTATTATTGCGTAATTACGGGTTTATGTTGACGAAGTGTTAATATAGAGTGTAAAATAGGGTGTAACTAATCCCACATGGCTCTCAGAGGATGTTGGAGGCTTGCAGGGCTTGTTCCGCGGCTGTTATGGAACAGTACCGTCCTGCCTGGAGGACGAAGCTCTGTGTCCAGCTTTGTCAACAATCACCACGGTTGCAAAAGTGAGCTTTACATTTAGCATTGTTTCCATTTCTACCAGATGTGGATGTCAACCATCATGTTTTGAAAGTGTTCATGTGTACGGCGTGCTGTGCCTTTTGCTTTCAGACACAGAGCTGCCGCTCCGCAGCTTCAGCTCAGCGCCACCTAGCACAGATGTGAGTTATGAGCAGCTGAAGCAGCTCCTGGCTGGCCGGAAAGCTGTAGTAATAGATGTCAGAGAGCCCTGGGAGCTCAGGGAGTACGGCTTCATCCCCGGGTCCATTAACGTTCCCCGTGAGTGTTGTTCTTCCTAAAAAAAATTACTCCAAAACGTAGTGTTAGGTTCGCAGGGATGTAACGTAAGATCCCCTTGTTAGACACATGCAGTATCCAAATAGTAGCCTATGTTGCCTGCGGGTCACCAAGACATTGGAAATGTCCTAAATCATATCAAGTCTGTCACACAAAACATATAGACATCCGCAACCCCGAGGGGTCTGTCATAGCTGCTTGCTTTGCCGTCTCAGTTTATAATTGCAGCACTTTTTTTTATTGTGGAAACATGGCTCCAATATTACATTCCCAGTAATCATGGATGACACCTGCAGACAAGCCTCCCCACTTTCTTCATGGTCAACATTCCTTGGATAATCCTGATAAGTGTATCTGTACATCTTTGACACTACTCACGACAGTTCCCAGACCCACCAAAGTGTTGTTTGACCTAATAGCACATACTATTTAAAGTACTACTGGCCATACTTGACCTGTCTGTGCTTCTTTGACTTCACAGTGGGACAAGTGAACGCTGCCCTCCAGCTGGGTACAGAAGAGTTCAATGAAAAGTATGGTGGTGAAATGCCCCTGCAGACAGATAACATCGTGTTCACCTGTCTGGCAGGGATCAGGAGCAAGACAGCGCTCGACAAAGCCGCCTCGCTGGGATACAAAGAGTGAGACATGTTTCCTTGGCATGTATATCTGTCAAAATAATTGCTTCTCACCTCATTGCCAAGTCCGTACATTATTGAACTAGTGTAGTCATGTATAGCGAATAGGATTTCTTGTTATTGTTTCAAGTCTGGGCACAGGCTGACGGTATTACCAGTACATGTTTATGGCTGAAAGTGGAGGTTACTGACCTGCTGTTGCATAATGACAACCCATCATGCAGTGCTCTTTTGAGAGCTGACACATTCCACATCTCCAGTATCGGACTGAAAAGTGTGTGGGGGGGAGCTACTTAGCTCAAGAGGCTAGCAATAAATGCAGCGTATTACTATGTTAATACCAGTAACGTAAAACACAAATGCAGTTTCATTTTTGACGTATCTTTGTTCCCTTCTCCTCTCCATTTCAGTGTTCATAACTACCTCGGTGGATGGAAAGACTGGTCGAAAAATGAACAGCAGAACTGATCCAGGGAAGATGAAACAGAAATAATAATATATTTAAAGCTCTTACCCGAGATCAGATTGGCAAGTGAGAGTGCGTAACAAGGAGTCTTATAAAGGGTTTTTAAAAAGTTAATTGACTTCTTCTTCTGTTGCTTTAAGAACCAGTTATTGAATTGTTTTCCTCAACTGTGAATCCCAAAGACTGAAACCAGAGGGCTCAGCACAGATCAACAATCACGTGTCTGCTGCTGAAAATCTTCAAAACTGCTACAATGTCACTTGAAGTTATTTGTATATTTATTTCAGCATAGCACTGTTTATAAACCCTTTATAACTTCTAAATAGACAGATATCTATACGTTACTACAAATACGAATATATAATGAACAGTGTTTTTGTTTCCGGACTATGCAAAATGACTACTCAACTGTGTATGATTGTGACAAAATGAAGTCGTCCATCGCATAATAGGGACAGTTCAACATTTCAAGTTGATGTGTTGTAAATATTAAATATCTTGTTGCTCATAGATGCATTAAATACAATTATAGTTTTGATCAACAGTGACGTTTAGTTTGTGTTTTGTATTTTGTTTTTTTACAACTTATCAGTGGTGGAAGAAGTAATCAGATCTTTTACTTCAGTAAAAGTAGCAATACTACTCGGCAAAAGTCCTGCATTCACAATATAGCTTAACTAAAATCTAAATCTAATCTCCAAAACTATTAGTATCAAAATGTACTCATTCTTCCCAACGGCCCATTTCATAATCACATATATTATATTACTGGATTATAATTATTGATGCATTAATCGGTTCATCACTTAAATCTTGCAGCTAGTAAAGGTGGAGCTCATTTTAGTTACTTTATATACTGCTGGGTAGCTCAATCCATAATAATAATTTATACATTTAAAAAAAAAAAAATTGTTTTAATAATATCAAGTAGCAGAAAATGGAAATACTCAGGTCAAGTACCTCAAATCATACTGAAGTACAGTACTTGAGTAATTGCACTTTGTTACATCCCACCCATTGCAACATATGGACAATGTCTGTCAGGTCCATTAAAACGACATGAGAAGACATTAATTTGAATAATTTGTGCGATAAATAGGCACAGAGTGGCTTGCTGAGGTGACAAGATGATCTACCGTATTGAAGGGTCATGTCTAATATCCGCTGTGTCTCAGTTTGAATTATTTGCCACCCACCCTCCAGGGAACATTAACAGGGCCTTTCGTCATCCATGATAATGAATGTGTTTGTTTTCAATGGACAAGAATGCCTCCGTATGTCGACCCCGGCCATGGACCTTGTTACCTATTAACTTCCCCTTTTACACCTTAAGCTGAAAGTCCAAACAGAACACACAAATGATAATCTTGTAATTGGTTAATTCTAGATTTATTAATTATCAACGTGCCTCACAAAATTTAGAAGCAGCTTGTTGATACTGAATCATTGTCACCGAGTAGGAATCTGACCTCTAAGTGACTTTCCAGATGCATGACAAAAGAATCTGTCTCAGAAGTGTGAATGCTATTTCTGTTTATAGTAAACAGCATTCTCCAAGCAGGCAAGGAAAACCCCACGTGTTTGTTCATATTTATATTTAACTGTTGTAAGTTAAATATCCATGAGTTTAAAGCATCTAACTACACCCTTTCATTTGGCCTGTTAAATTAGGAAAACACAAAATGGAATTAAATGACCCTGGAAGGAAGCATGTCCATCTCTATTTTGTGTTCCCCTTAGCGATTTTTTAGCTGAATGAAAAACGAAAGTTGGAAGGTTGTGAGGCTTCATAAATATTGTAATAGAAAATATGATAATGATGGGTGATGTTATTTAGTGGCAACATGAAGAAAGCTGGTTAGTTGAGATGGATGGTTCACGTGACGGATTCCACCTCCACCCTAAAGTTCCACGCTGCTGCAAGATCTGAGGTCAATGGAAAGGAATAGGTGCTTGTTTAATCCATCGAGGCAACAGTAAATTAAAGGAATATTTCAACCGCAAAAGGACCATTTGTATATCCATTACTCACCACATGTCACCATGAATTCTTGGAGAAAACTTTTCTCTCTTACCTCCAACGAATAATCCAAAAAACTGAAAAATGTCTGGATGGATTGAAGTATCCAGACTATATTTAACTACAGGAAAACATCTGTTCACAAACTCTCACAAAACTCATGCAGTATAATCCAAGTCTCATTTATCTAGTCGTATGCTCACTACTTCCCATACACATGCCTTTTAATATATTGCTTTTTGTTAAATGCAGACCACATTCACTTCAATTCATCACGTTTTTAATAAAAACATTTTTATTCTTCCTTCATCGTGGAGACATGCAAGAAAACAAAGTTTTCATCCAGAATTCAAGGTAACACAAGGTGAGTAATTGATATACAAATAGTAATTTTGGGGTATTTCCTTTCAAAAGCATTTTATTAGTTGGAGTTTTATGATTTCAATGTGCTGAAAACAAATATTATCTGGCTTTTGGATAGGTTATAATATTTTTGTTATTCTCTGTGTGTGTGTGTGTGTGTGTGTGTGTTAGTTTTTCTATGAGGGTTAGTGTTGCTGGTAGTTAATGTTTACAGTAAATGTTAAGGATAAAGCAGCATTTACTGACCCTAAGTGACCCTGTGTGTGTCGATAAACAATCACCCTGAACAAGTCATGAGCACTGTTTTCTCCCCTTATATCACCGTGCCATGTCAACCATAAACTCCAGACGGACCCCCCCCCTCACCCCTCCCCTTTTCTTCTGCCTCCTTATTTTCCCTCAGAAGCAGTTAATTTCATTTTCCTTTTTCTTTCTGATTACAATGGGTTTTAATATGTTGAAAACAGATCAGACAAATAAGTACTAATTTATGTCAAATCTTGCTGGGCCTCTTTGTTCCTCTGCAGCCACGGCCTCATCAGGTCACCCTCCAGCTTCGGCTCAGCGTTCAATTAAAGTCCCTCGTCCCATCAGAGCAGATCACATCAGTGCTGCACCTTCTGGTTGCTGCCGGACCCTGCTTGCCTGCCTGCTTGCCTGTCTGCTGCCCAGTGCTGTAGTGGACACCGAGGTGGTGGATGTACCATAATCCTGGCAAAACCCACGTGGTTCTGATAAAAGGCAGGCTGATACATGAACACATTCTGTGTTTTACAGAAAGACTAATGGGTGATGCCGTCAGCCACTAAGCTCTGCTCCTCACAAGCTGCTGGCAGATTTCTGAGCAGCAGGTCAAGCCAGAGTTGGTGCAGAGGTTCGAGATTCCACAGGTGTTGGCTCATGAAGTGGGTTGTCTTTGACAGAGCCGAGGTACGGCTGGCAATGGGAAGTATAAAGCCTGAGACTGGGCTGATGCTCAGGGAGTGCAAACAAGGTAGAACAACAGTAAACCACAGGCAGGCTTGAGTATTTCTTACATCACCCTTCAGAGAACCCAGAGGAAACCCCGCTGCTGCCGCCACCATGAGCCGCAGCCCGGAGAGGATCTCGTCCTACCGCCGTCACTTTGAGGACAGCAGCAACTCGGCCTACCAGGTCAGGGTGTCCAGCCCATCCCCCACCAGGAGAGACTCCCGTCATGCCTCCACCGGCTACTCCTGCAGATCAGGGGCCAGCAGCATGCGTGTTGAGTCAGTGGGACGGAGGGCTGGCTCGGTTTCACGCAGGACTCGCATGGGCGGAGCAGGGTAAGCTCTGTCAGCTGCAGTGACTACAGATGGGCAGGTTTAGGATTTATGAGTAAGATGGCTGGGTTAGGCTTAGAAGAATTGTTTTTTGTCGTTACCTTATGTAAAAGAAAGTTCCTTTTTCTCAAGCTCTCTTTGAAGCCTTTCAAATTTAGAATACTTTTTATTACATGCCATCTACCCTTTCTTCAAATTTGATGTCTTTGGCTCACGGGTGACTTTTCAGTGTGAGTGCAGGAGCCATGGTCTGCGTTGGGCCTAGTGGAGAACCTGCTATGGATCTGGATGTGGCTGCAGCTGAGAACCAAGAATTCCTCAGCACCCGCACAACTGAAAGACAGGAGATGGTCGTACTCAATGACAGACTGGCCATATACATTGACAAGGTAAAACAGCCTTCAAACTAACCACATGTTACTTCTTCAATCAGTGCCAATAAATATATTTTTCACAAAGAATGCCTTTCGTTGAAAAATGGGAGCACATTACTCTCACCTCTATGAGCACATGGACAGGAAACATTACTGTGGCGTCTGTTTTAAATGCACTTGAAATCACAGAGGAGGTTTTCTTGTGATTACAGGTCCGATCACTTGAGCAGCAAAACAAGCTGTTGGAGTCCGAGATCGAGGCCTACCAGAACCGCTTTGAGAATCCATCAGGTCTGCGCCTCTTATATGAGGAACAGCTGAGGGAGCTGAAAAAGATCGCTGACCAGATGAGAGTTCAGCGGGTGAGACAGAATTCTCCAAGCCGCACTTCGCTTCTGTTTCTTATTTTTACATTTCAGATGCTCAGTAGAGCATAAGGACTGAATTCTTTGTTTCCGGCGAGGTTTCACACCTCACTGAGCTGTAGTGAATCCATCCAAGCAACGATACAAGACGTCAACTTGGTGTTTTCAAGGTTCTTAACCTGGTAACAGGCTTATTTCTGGCAGGCAAATGGAGAGGTGCCTCAGTGTGTTAAGGTGTCATGGAGCACAGCTGTCTTCAGCTATGTTTTATGCACACATGAGATGGCTTGATCGTACATTTGCAGACACACACACACACACACACACACACCGAAGTTAAGATATAAAATGCAAAAGTGGCTGATCTACATTTTGCACACACCCTTGCACACACCTCCATATCTAATAGACGACCATATTACTTCTGGCTTCTTGGTTTTCAGGACATTTCCTTGGCGGCTAAGGAGTCCACAGCTGCTCAACTGGAGGCAATCAAAATCAAATATGAGGAGGCAGTGGAGCTTAGGAGGAAAGCTGAGCTAGACATTGAAGCCTTCCGTCCAGTAGGTTGCATTTAATATGCCAATATCTCCTTCGTCAGAAAATTAATTTACAGTCCAAAACCCACATGATAATTATGGTGTGTGTTCTGCAGGATGTTGACAAAGCCACCTCCTCGCGCATCGCCTTGGAGAAGAAGCTGGAGCAGCTGGAAGTTGAAATTGAATTCCTAAAACGGGTCCATCAACAGGTGGATAACATCTTCATGTAAAAATGACGTACTTAATTTGCCTTTCATTTTCATGAGTGCTTAAGATTTCTTTTTTTCCCCAGGAAATTGATGAGCTCATGAAGCAGATCTACGCAGCTCATGCAACAGCTCAGAGTGCATTCGACCTACCTGACCTGGCCGCCGCTTTGAAACAAATCCAAAACCAGTATGACGACATTGCGGCCAAAAATCTCCAGGTAAAATAATCACACATCAGCACTGTCTGAAGTCAAGTTCTCTGTGTTTTAGATTAAAATCATGTGAATGCTTTTTAGGAGATGGATTCATGGTATAAAAACAAGTTTGAAGATCTGACCAGTAAGACGTCAAGGCACGTGGATAAGGTTCGCAGTGTTAGAGATGAAATAGCAGGCGCCAAAAAGGACGTGAGTATCAAAGGAAATGAATAAATGAGGCCTGATTGACAATTGATATTGAAAGACTGTAATTAAATAAAAATATCTCCAGATCCAAAACAAAGACCGTGATTTGGATGCCATGAGGAGCAGGAATGAAGCTCTTGAGGCCAAGATCCGAGAGACACAAGAAAAGTACAAGAAAGAACTGGAAGACCTGCAGGTAAAGATAGGCTCATGTAGTACCAGGGTGCACACCTGGTCACACCAGAATCAACTGTGAACACATATGCTTACTTTCATGCATGCAGACACTAAGCCACCACAATTCATAATTCATACAGTAATTGTATGCCTCTGTTAACCTAATAGGCTCGGATTGAGGCCCTGCGGCTTGAGCTGAAATCCACCAAGGAGAAAATTGCGCTGCACCTGCGCGAGTACCAGGACCTCCTGAATGTCAAGATGTCTCTGGAGATTGAGATTACAACATATAGGTGAAGGAAACATATTGTTAAAATAGATTCAGTGCCATGAAATATATTTAAATAAATGTTAAGAAAGGTTTTGTCCTTTTTAAATATTTGTTTTTTGTTACAGAAAACTTGTTGAAGGAGAGGATCTGCGGCTCTCTGGCATGATGCAAACCCTGTCTCTTACAAGTTGTAGCATGAGCGCCATTGGTGGTGGGATGAGCTCCAGTGGAGGAGGCATGGGTGGTGCTGGTGGAATGGGTGGCGGGATGATGATGGGCAGTAGTGGTGGAGGTGTTGGAGGTATGGGGGGTGGAGTAGGAATGAGTGGGGCTATAGGTGCAGGAGGCATGGGCACAGGTCTAGGCAGTGGTGTGGGAGGAATAGGTAGAAGAATGGGTGCTGGAGGTCCGGATAGCAGGATGGATCCTGCTGATAGAGCAGGTGGGGCAGACATGGGTGGCGGTCATGGATTGGGAGCTGGGGGTGTCGGTGTAGGAACTGGTGCTGAAAGGGTGGGTGCTGGTGGAGGCAGTGGAAGAATGGGTGCTGGAGGAATTAGTGGTGTTGGTACTGGACCTGGCGGACTGGGTGCTGGAAGCGTTGGTGCTGGCACTGTTGGTGGTACTGGTGCTGGAGGTGTGGGCACTGGTGCTGGAGGTTTGGGCGCTGGTGCTGGAGGTGTGGGCACTGGTGCTGGAGGTTTGGCCACTGGTGCTGGAGGTGTGGGCACTGGTGCTGGAGGTGTGGGCACTGGGGCTGGAGGTGTGGGCACTGGGGCTGGAGGTTTGGGTGTCGGTGGAAACTTGGGATTCGGCACCGGAGGCAAAGGTAACAGCAGTGCGGGTGGTGTTGGTATGGGTGCAGGTGGTGGCACTGCAGGTTCAAATGGCATGGGTGGCACTGGCATGGGGGTCAGTGCAGGAAATCGCGGTGTTGGTGGAGGGGCAGGTGATGGAATTAGTGGAGGCATAGATGGGGATGGAGGTAACAATCAAGGAATGGGTCCTGCTGGAATGGGTGGCAGAATCGGAGGCAGCAGAGGATTTGAGGGTGTGGGTGGAGGTAATGCACTGTCCGGCGTTGGTGGAATGGGGAAGCTTGGAGGAGGAATTGGTGACACCAGTGGTGCCGGGATGGGATATGGATCTGATGGATATGACGGCAACCATGAGCCCTACGGAGAGCAGGCTGTGGAACTCACAGAGAGGAGGACGGTGCTCATCAGGTAAAGGTAGTCTATTATTTCTATTTCTTTTAAACATACTTTTTTTTTCATTGCAGCACTAAAACTCAGAAAATAAAATCAGACATGCCCTTGATTAAGAAAGAATGACGGGGAATAAGGCTGGTATACAGACACTTAGAGGTCCAGAGATCCAACAAGCTTCTTTTGGTTTCTTCAATCTTGTACATTTTATTTCCTCCTGTACAGAACGGTTAAAAATGAGGACGACGTGCTGGAGATGGACCACCAGGAACAAACCTACATCATCACCGGTGCAGCCGATGACTCTGATGAAGAATGAGCAGCATGAATTCCCAAGTGACCTCCTCTCGCCCTTAACCCTCCACGCCCCTCTGAGCTTTGCACTGACCAGCCCATGTCTGGGCTCTGACCTTCGCCCTTTGCCCTGGACAAGAAGACCATGACCAGAGTGAAACCTTCACCTCATCGGGTTTAAATAACAACATGGTCTCTCAACTTTTATGTGCCTTACACTCCCCTCTTTTTTTCTACTTGTCTCAAATAAAGCTATCAGCATTCAATTACCGTGTCTATTTTTCTATCTGATGTCTTTTTTAGTGTTTGAGGTGCCAGAGTGTTATCAATACTATTTTCACGATATGCCGGTAAAAGTATATTTTTTGCTCAACTGAAAGATTTTGCTTATTTTGGTAGCTTTGGCTTGGAAGGATAAAGAGTGAAAAAAGGGAAAGGAAGTAGTGAGGGAAGAGCAACACAGAGAGAAAGACAGAGTCACCTGAGGGTCGAGGCGGTCATCCTGACACTTTCTGGAGGGCTGAGGAATCAGTCAGTCAAATTCTGCCCTACAGCGGAGTGACGGCACACAGCCGTTTCCTGTCCTCATTCCATCCACATCCACACCTTTTCCTCCTGCTGCTGATTGGGAGCGATTGGATCTGGCCAGCAGATGCCAAACACACTCAGTGTCCTGCTCATGGGCTTTGAGCAGAGACATGCAACACACCAATCCTCTAAAAGAAACTGCAACAAAGGTAGAAACAGGAGCAGTGTTATTATGGCAGCAATAACATACTGTGCCATTATTATTATTATAATTGAACACATATGACTAAAGTCAACTGAAGACCAAAAATATGATATTATTTCACATTGGAATACTTCTACATTAGTGGAACCCTAAAATATAATGCTTTTGAAGATGGTGATGATCAAAGTAATAGAAAGAAAATGCCCACATTTAAATGTTTATCGCCTATTGTTTGTTTATATTTATATTATATTTAGACAACATCTTTGCCCGGATATGTTGGATTAACACTTTAATGTTCTGAGAGCTTGAAATACAATATGTGCAACCAAACAACAGCATGTCCCACTCAAGCAAATTCTAAATATATAAATGTACATTCGCAAAAACAAACAAAACGAAAATATTTTTTTTATATAATCAGATTTGCGAATGAAAAAGCAATAAAATAAAAAAACAAGCAAACTGAAATAAACACGAGAAATGACCGTGAACATTGTTAGAGCGTGTGCGCCTCTCTTACATCAGCATCTTACTGCATTATATCATTGCTAAATAAATCATCTCTGTGATGATTATGCGGAGACTTGATGTTGAAATAATCAATATTTCCCTCGGACATCATTTCCACAAGCTCATCCCACCCGAACACGCAGGAGACAATTAGTTTGAACCTAGAACTGTCAATCGGAGATATAATGAGGAGCCGCGAGACGCTCATATCATTAGATTACATTTTGTTACAGCGAATTATTAATGTGCATCCAACCCGAACGATGTATATGTATAAATCAACCTATATATTTAGGCTTAAGTTCAGGGAGATAAATGCACTTCTCATCAATATGATGGGATGGAATTTATTATCAATATAATTAACAGACAGACTGTCTGTGTGCGTGCGTGTGTGTGTGGAATGTGGAGCTCTCCATGGTGCTTCGTCTTCACAGTGGAAAAACTGACGCAGTGTCGTCTTATTATTGAAATAAATAAATAAAACGTAGATTTTCCAAATTCCATAAATAAACGTACGTTCACAAACACAATTTGTCAAAAAGCATTCCAATCAGAAAATTATTGATATTATTATAATTATTATTATTGTTGTTATTATTATTTGATTAAAGCAACATTTCCACTGCAAAATAGTTTAAATTATACATTTTCACTGTCTACAAAATAAATGAAAAGGGGAAAAAAAAGAATACAATTATTCAGGTATTTGTTCAGATAATAACCATGACTTCGGGCTAAAATATCTGGCCTCATTCAAACATATAGGCCAGTCAGGGTTACGTGTCTTTAAACATGCTCTTTGCCATCATAGTTGTTTTGCTCACACTTTTAGTTTGCAGAAACACACCGCACCAATTGGGTCACTAACCTCCATCCTATGAGAAAAACGCTGTTTTACTCTGAGCTCAGGGAGAGAGCTTTCTTATATTCACCAAGAAGGGCAAAAGTTGTGACTCTCTTTGAAACCTGTGATTTTCTGTCACTTTGTGCATATGCTTTGGGTGGCTAAATCCCAATTAGGGTCGGCTGACACGCTGCTCTATTCATGCAGAGCCCTGCCTGCATACATTTGCCTAGGAATGAACTTCTCAAATAGATCTCCTGCTAAATGCGTTGGACAGCAGAGAGAATCGGCCTGAGTGACACTTTCTTTCTGAGGCGCTCGAGTGAGAAAAGGTATGAATTTATAAGGTACACCGAAACATATCAATTCACGCAACTTCACACGCTTTTATCCGCGTCTCCTCATGCGAGACAAAGTGACTTTAAGTCAAGGGAAATGTGGCCTGAAAAAGACCGGCGCAAAAAACTTTGTAGAGACTTTGAATACCGAAATGGTGCAGCCCACTTCGGGGGAAAAAAAGAGGCATTTTGAATGAAATCACGCATGAACAGCGTTGAATCAGGTGCCGTTTATTCGGCTCCTCTCTAATGCGATTTTGAATATTAGTCTGGGTTAAAATCCCAATCATGTCATCTGGTGGGAGTCCCATACAAGCATAATTACTATTCAAACGCGTCGCTAATGTCCCACCCGCATCAAGGCAGCTGGTCCGCCCTTGGTGCAGCTTGCATCATTCCCCAGGTTTTCTCACAAAGTAAAACACCTTTAATATGACCGGCGGTGGTTTTAAAATAAAAAAAAAAGAAAGGCGAGGAATAAGATAAACAGGCCTGTCCAAAAGCTTTTCTCTTTATTTGAGAGCGGACATCTGAAAGGAATAAGAAGTGCTGATTCTTCTGCTGAAAAGAGTTCAACCTGTCCAGAAAACCAAAAGCTCGAGGATTTAAGTTTTCTTTTTTTTTCTTTTTTAATTAGCCTATAAGAAGTGTGACCGAATAAATGTGAGCGGTGCCTAAGGTGTGGGCTTACATGTGGAGAAATAAATGGATTTGGACAAAACACAAGAGTCATTTCTAAGACGTGGGAATCTGTGAGAAATAGGCCACATTGCTAAGTGGGACAATGATTGGGCTCTTCTGAATAGACCCAAACAAAGTTTATGGGTCGACATAAAAAATGTGTTTTCTTCCGAGCTCAGAGGGGTCTTAAATGGTAGGCCATTGAAACCAGTCCAGGAGAGGTGGTGGTGAACCCTTGGCACCCCTGAAGTATAGTCAGGGCGCATGAATGGAGATCCCTGGTGGGGCATTGCTCTCTGTATTTACCGCGCTGCTTTGCAGACAGGTTGTTCCTCTATATTCATGGCTCATTAATGGCCAACCAGTTAAATCAGAGCCCCACCGTTTAGACAGTTAAAATCCAAAAAAGGCTGGCAAGAGCCAGGCAGAGCCGCCCATAAAAACGTCTCTCTCCTCTCTCGACTCCGATTCTTCTCAAGTCGTTATTTACGTTTATTAAATAGTTCATTTAAGAGAAGCGCACTAGCGGAATGCTGGTGATTGACTCCGCAATATTGTCCCAGAATAAAGATCCGACCATGTAATTAATGTGTCTTTTTCTTTTTGTAAAAGGAGGGGGGACAATACCGCCGGTCAAGCCATTTAATTTCATTTAATTTTCCATCCCATTTGCTTCCAACACTGTTTTCACTCTGACACCGAGCCTTTTGACTGCTCTCAGAGCGCACAGTGGAGCGGGGATTCACCACAGCGACTTCTCCGCAAGCAGAAAGAAAACGTCTTCGGCCTCCGAGCATAATTAATTTCACTGTGGAGAAGTGCGGGTCTTTAAAGCAGCGCAGGGGTGGATGGGAACCAGCCGCAAATGGCGAGGCGTTAATAAATAACCCCTCCGCACAGCCAGGCGCAAACATTGCGCCCATTGATGAGATTGTTCGCGTGTCGTTCAGCCTCTTTGAGAGACTGTGGAGGAGCACAGGGAGGAGTGAGAGCAGCCACACGGGATGCCTGCAGAGAGAGGGAGATTAATGTCTCATCGTTTATTTACAACATTTTATTATATAGTAGGCTACTTGAACAAACTGATTTCGAAGTGAAATGAATGAATGCACTGATTTAATCTGAACTGAATCATGTTGCAGTGATGTTTTTTTGTTTTGGGCTAATTTATCATTCATTTGATTCATTATTGAAACAACATATTACATATACAATGTACCACATCTGGGCTTTTTATCATTCCATATGATTTGTTGTAAATCGTACTATCCTGGAGTTTTAACAGGCTCCTGGTCCACGGTGGACAGGTCAGAGGTCAACATGTTCACGGTCTGAATTGATCGCCCACAGGTTCTTGTTCTTCTTCTCTGCTCAGACACATCACCGCAGCATCAAAAGGCTCCATTAAACAACCTGCTGCACAGAGCCACATGTTGGAGACTCCCTCTGCCTCTAAGTCTCCATCTCAATACATTACATGTCATTAACATCAGTGAATGTTGCCAACCAACAAGGGAATCAACCATTCAGGATGCTTTTGTCATTAGAGTCGTTTTTCGTGGCGTGAAATAATGAAGAGTGTGATATTATAGGATAGTGTGTCCATGATAATCTGAATGTGGTTACAGTTGAAGCTCCATCAAAGGACTGAGTGGAATGTTGCATTTGACTGTTATTAGTTTGTCCTGTCACTGGAAAACAAATACAGTCTCAAAGCTGAAGGCAGGGCTGCGTTTCTTAACTTGTGCAAAGTTTTGGAGATACATAGTTTTCACAGGACTGGACATCCTTTTTTTTAATATTATAAAATGTAATCAATCAGATAGAGACCCTCAAGTCAATTACTCAAACACTTTGAATCAATTATCTAATCACAATCATTTATATCATATTCCTACAGAGACTTTGGGACCAAATGGCATTGAACACGGATGTGACATGTATTCTCCTATATATTTATGACCTTCCTCTAACATCTTCATATTATATTTACATAATATTCCTGTAAAGATTTTTTTCTGAATGTGATATTGTGAATGTGTCCTGTTTTGGTATTGTTCCATTTTTGTCATTTGATTTTATAGAGGAGCATCTTTAAAAAAAAGAAATTATGAATCAAGAAATTATGAATACTTCGTCACTAAAACAGATGCATGAATGCAGCTATTATATTATTATATAAGGTAAAATAATCAGATTATTACCAAAAATATCATACAATTGTTGACATTCTTTTCTCTCACCCTTGCACATTAATCCAGCAGAATGTACGTGTTGAATGAGGAGGACAAGAAAACCACAAGTGTGTGTGTGTGTGTGTGTGTGTGTGTGTGTGTGTGTGTGTGTGCGTTGGGAAGATGGTGATGGTTATTCTCTAGTTGTTGTTTTTTTTCTCTCTTCCTGCTGCTGGTTCCTTTTCAGTACCTGCCTGATCTCAACCCGGCACACGCCGAGAGTCAATAGAAGTTAACAAGTCCTCTAAACTTTCCTGCTCTTTTGTTAAACCAGGGACACAAAGGAGGAGGCAGAATAAAGCGCTTTGAAGTTTATGAAACCTAAAGAATGCCAGCCAAGTAGATTTAAAGTAGCTGCTGATTTCCAAAAACTGGTTTGAAAGGGAAGAATGGAAAAGGGTGAGGATTTATGGATAAATTATACAGTGGATTTGTCAGTTAAAATATCGGAACTGTCTGCAGGACAAAGCCACATGCTGAGGATTAATGGTCGCTCTGGACCTTTGATTCTGCTCCCTCTTTTCTCTGCCCTTGACAAATTGGATTTTGGGGATGGGAAGGTCGCCTGGCCCTTTGTGTCTCTTGACCGTTTTGGAGCAATTCATTATGCGGCGGGGTGAGGGAAAGTCTCCATGTGACCAGGCCGGCCCGTTTTCCCTCTCCTCACAGCTGCTGTGAGAGCCCAACTCTCTCACACTCACACACACACACACACACACACACGCACACACGCACACTCACTGCTGCTGCAAACTCAGGACCGCTCCCCCCTCTTCTCCCCCGTTTTAACTACCTTATAGCACAGCATCCTGAGCTGGAGAGGTCGGGAGGGGTGGAGGGTGTTGAGAAGGGGGGGGGGGGGGCTACCTTGCCTGCACCATCACTAGAAAAGCCGGAGAGCATAACGCCACCGCGTCACTTTGAGGGCGGATATCGGCCGGTCCTCATCCTCTCTTCCTCCTCCTCTTCCTCCTTTCCTGCACTCTCCCACTCGGTCTCCATCAGTCTTCATGGTTCTGATCTCACCCCACGCCATGCAAGCCACCAGGGCGTCCTCCACCGTCAGTGTGTTTGCGGACTGCAGCATCCCGGCCGGGCTCCGGATAGGACCGGTACCGGGCATCTTCAAACTCGGGAAGTACGTGTCAGACCGTAAGGAAGTTGGACCCAAAAAGAAGGTAAATTGAAAACACTGAAATGCATTTTTATTTTAATAATGTTTATGTTGGATTTTAGAGTTATATGTTTCAGTTCATGTTTTTGACGATGCATCGCAAAAAAATAAAATGCGTCTTATTTTGAAATATTTTGAGGTCATCCAAGTTAGTCAGGTGCTTTGGATAGCATTGAATGAATGTTGCATTGCTCCGTTTTTAAAATAAACTTTCATGTATTCTTTCATTACAAATGTAATCATTCGAAAATTGCATGAAATAACTTTTTTTTTCCTACGAACAATTTGACTATTTCTTTTCTCTCGCAAATGTTACGACACCAATTAAAACAAATAACACACCATTTCTTATTCCCTTCAAATTTAGGCGTGTATCATATTAAAAACGAACGGACTGATTTGGATTTTAAAGCTGCACTGTCAAAATCCATCGGGCCTTCGGTTATTAATTGGTTTGGCCTGTCAAGTTGGAAATAATTGAGCTCCATTAGTGGCCGACTTGTCAGTCTGTGCTTCTACTTAACCGGCCTAATGGGCGACCCGGGTCTGCTGTGTGGGATTTCATGCCCTCAGCCGCCTCACATTTCACCGCCTGGCGGGCCTGTTACCCCGATGAGCCGTTTAATTTTAATGGAATCCGGCCACAGAAAGATGCCACTGAGGCCGGGACCACAGCCTGGGGGCCTACGAAAAATGCTAATATTAATAATAACTGATAAAAGATTAAATCAAGCAAAACGATATTCATCTCATTAGACTGGGACTATTCGGATTAACAGCAGAGCGGCGCGAACTACTATTTGTTAAAGTCCAGATGAGCAGAGAATTAGAAAATAAAAGTCTCCCGATTTTACAATTTAAAATGAGAAAATCAAGAAAAAATATTTACATGCATATCATATACTATAACATATTTATATTTATTTAGGAGCAAACTATCTGCGGCTCTAAGTGCATCTATAACCACACCCTGTTATTGTTGAAGCTGTCAGCGGTTGTGATTGATGCGTCTAAATGCGTGGCCCCAGGCTGCCGGCGATCATCAGGTGCAATCTCTGTGTTAAATGTCACGCTTCGATCTTTAATGTCCTTGAACAGTTTAGAAACGCTCTGACACTCCTCAAATTCGTTTCCCATATCAACTCAATTAGGCCCGAGTGTCATTCTCTTTAGTAAATTATCAGCAGAGCGGATAAAGACGCATTAAGCGCGTTTTGGTCATGCGTGGACGCAGCACCTCCAGGTAATATAGCAGACAGCCATGGGCCACAACATTGGCGAGAAAATTCGTTAAATAACCTATAAAATGAACAAATAATTGAATAAAAACAATAAATAAGGGGGGGGGGGGGTAGAGAAATAAAGTTGTGGAAAGAAAAAACGCTTTCGAAAGAAGAGGCCACGTGTGTTTTAACTGCTGTGCGCTTATTATTTATTGATGCATTCGTTTCAACTTCTATCTGTTTGTCTGTGAGGGGAGACGTGCCATAGGGCCTCGGTGTTTATATTCCCCATCCTTCCTGTCATATTGACCGTCAGTTTGCTGGCTTAGGTCCGCTTGGTACGAGGGGAGGTCGTGGATGAGTCGGGCTGTCCCGTGCCAGACTGGATCGGACTGATCCGCGCTGCGAGGAACAGTCAAGAGCAGAACCTGGAAGCTGTGTCGGACCTGCCTGGCGGACAGGTGAATTTTCATCACACCACACTTTGGAGGCCAATGTCTGACCCCCCCAACCCCCACCCCAAATGGATACTTCCGCTAACTCCGGCCTCTCTGCTACTCTTTCCTTTTCTGTTGAAGATTTTCTACCGCGTGCTGAGAGAAATCCCTTCAGGAGAGGAGCTCAGCGTCTGGTACTCCAACACTCTGGCTCAGTGGTACGACATCCCCACCACGGCCACTCCCACACACGACGAGAAAGGTAAATCAGACTTCTAATAATGATCCAGAGATTCTGAAACTCATTCCCAGACATTTATTTGTCTGGAAATAAAATTATGGTAATTGCAGGAACGTTACTGACCATACATGGTTTCAAACATGACGGTGAACTGATGTGGAGCACTGATAGAATAACAATCATTCCAAATACCATATCAACTTTGAGGGACTATTTTTATTTATTTTTTAAACTGCGTATAGAGATTTTACTATTAATTTTGGTGTCATGCAACGAACTGTGTGCATTCCCTCAGCTTTACTGAGAGCTGACACAACATCGATATGTTGAGGGGGCCATCACTGTTAAATGACTGCCAATACCCGTGATGTCGCTCCTTTATCGCTCAGAGATGGGAATCAATTGGATGTTGTTTTTTCCTCAGGCAACCTATAATAATAATAATAATAATAATAATTATTATTATTATTATTATAATTTGTTGTCGTTTATTAAGTTGTTTATTGTATAATCGTATACAAATGCAAATTAAAAATATATTTATTTTCGGGGAAAAAAACTTAAATTCGTTTAAATGAAAGGATGGAAATATTACTTCTGGCCTACAACAGCAACGATTGGGTTTGAGTTTGAGTTTAATCATTTGCTGTAGGCCATCAATAATTCAATATTGCCTGGCTGAAATAAACCCGATTGCAATATTAGACAACCCAGGACATAAAGCACAATGAAAAAAGTGCCATAGTACAATCTTAGTTTTAATTACCACAGATATTCTGTCCTCTCAAAATATCTTATGATTCCCTGTTTGGATGAGTTTTGTCATCAGCCTGAATTGTAATCCGTTTGTTGGGGCTAGTAATGATAATTTGGCGGTTGCGCTTGGGGATTATTCTCTAATCTTGGCAAAACACCAGATCAACAGGAAATAATCCGTTTAAAAAAAAAATAATAATAAAAATACAGATTATTATCAACAGACACTTTTCGGGGAATTCCTTCAATTGCCGATGACTTTGGAGTATGCATTGTATGTGGGCCTGGACAAAACGGCTCTTGACAAAACGGCGAAGATTCAAACGATATCAAATTTACGTGGAGATAATAATTGTGATACAGTTATTACGGCGCTTGAAACACGATTAAAAAGAAGCAATTAAAAGCAGAAACTGACGAGTCTCAGCGTCCCTGGAAGAAGAAGAAGAGGCTGCTTGTTCAGTTGCGAGACGGAGGTTAACAAATGTCATCGCGTCATTAATATTCATGTATTCAAAAGCAAATAAACTCAAAAACAAGTGCTTCACGGCAAATTAGGTGGGTGCGTCAAGGTATTGTGGCCTAATGAATGCTAACTTTTATATGGGGTGTATATTGCCCTGATTCTCCGGCCCATCATCGTGTGCTCTCCTGGACATACGCTCTCTTCCATTATTAGGCGTCAACAGATGGGCCGCCGCCATTGTTTCTGGAGACTTGCGATTTCAAGCAACAGCTGCTGTCACTTCCACGGGAAAGCGCACAGAGAGAGAAAGTCGCGCATTCAATGCATGGGTTTCTGAGCGCCAGATTGGGCAGGGCGTTTGCTCTTTTGATGGCGACCATAAACAATGACCCGCAGGAGGATTACAAAATCATTACATCTATATTAACCTCTGAGTGGTCGACTGGGGGGTCATTAAAATGGCCTCCTGTGTCTATTACCATTTGGCACCGGATCTTAGAAAGCCTATCCATTATCCTTACATTTACATTTCAGGTGATGTGCAGCAGTGAAGGATGAACTCTTTAAAAGGATGATGCTCTTTAAAATGACATTTTCAAGGGAACATCCAATGCTTTGTATTAATGTTTTAAAATGACAATCCCTCCATTTTAATGCCAATGCACTGCACATATGTATTTGGTTTAAGGGCTACGTCACACCCTCTATTCAATTTAAGCGCGTTGTGTGTGATTATTAGGGGAAGTTGGGGGTCACTTAACTGTGTAGGCGCTCACAGGTATTTTCCCTACAGGCTGCCAAACCTGTTATTTTCATTTTACGCACGGACCTGGCATTTTACGCATGGGAATATCTTGTAAATTGTCATGGCATTATCTGACTTCACGCTGTGTTGTGTGACTTAATGATCCGCATCCATCTGATAATTAATGTCATGTTTGCTGTTTGTCTCTACAGGTGAGGAGCGTTACATCTGCTGGTACTGCTGGAGAATATTCAAATACCCGAACACACTCAAGGCCCACGTCCACTTCCACTGCGCCCTGAGCAACGGGCGGGGCTTTGTGAACAGCGAGCAGGTCAGAGGCACAGAGACCTTCAGCAGGTCACCAAAGTCTGGAGACATCCCCAACACTTCCACCTCTCCGAGGAGCGGCCACAATAACTCCTCCATCTCAGACTCTGTCAGGCGGGCCGTGTCCTCCTCGCCGTTTCTACACAAAGTGGGACTGTCAAAGAAAAGCAGCTCCGAGGAGCAGGACAGGGCCCTCGACATGAGCGTTACCTCAGCCAGAAACCAAGGACACATCCTCGGCCTCGGCGCCACATCCTCAGTGCTGAGCAGCATGGGCTTCCACCCGGGTGTGCGCTCTGCCTTCAAACCAACCGGCATCTCCAAAGTCCCTGGCGCGGACGCCTCCAGAGAGGACGCACACGGGAAGCTGAGCGGCCTGGGGTTCGGAAAGCTCATTGGAAACATGAAACCGATCCGCAACGTAGGCGAGACTCTAAACGGAGGCGGGAACCACCCTCCCAAGTGCACACCTGCAATTATGGACTCCGCATCTCAAATGGTGCCTTGCACAAACGCTATCCGTGGTTTCCCGCTGCTGCCTCACGTGGAGGAGACGTCAGCTTTCAAGCACGTAGAGAGCCGCATGCACTCGGGCCTGTCCCCGTCCCGCTACCCTCAGATGCCCCCTGGACTCCATTTTGAGAGGTTTTCGCTCCCGCACTTCGACGGGGTCAAGACTTACGGTGGAGACTGTAACATCCCACTCATGCCCCTCACTGTGTATAACGGGGAGCTTCTGTATAGCTCACCTTACTACCCGCTCAAATTCCACTTCAGCAACCTCCTCAAGTACCCGGAGTCCATGTCCTACTTCGGTGCGCCCTCACTGAACCATGACCTGGGCTCAATCGCCAACATCGACCGGGAGATCGCCATGCACACGCAACAGCTGTCTGAAATCGCCGCGGAGAAGAACCGGACGAGGCTGGACTCAATGCCCGCCGGGAGCGCCAGCAACTCCGGGTCTGGCAAACCCAAAAAGGGACACCTGTGTCTGTACTGCGGCAAGCTGTACTCGAGGAAATACGGCCTGAAAATCCACATGAGGACTCACACGGGTTACAAGCCGCTCAAGTGCAAAGTGTGCTTCAGGCCGTTTGGAGACCCCAGCAACCTGAACAAGCACATCCGGCTCCACGCGGAGGGAAACACGCCATACAGGTGCGACTTCTGCGGCAAGGTGCTGGTGCGGAGGCGCGACCTGGAGAGACACGTGAAGTCCAGACACCCCGGGCAGACCGTGAAGAAATTGGAGGACAAACCGGGCGGCCTGTTCGAGGACGCGGAGCAAAAGAGCGACAATGACAATGACAGTGACGTGGACGTGTGCTTCACCGACGACCAGAGCGACCAGGAAGAGTCGAGCAAAAATAATGACTGAGATGCTTTCATGCCAATAGCTCGTTGACTTTAAATTATGTACACAACAAAACATGTCATTTAGCCTTGTACTGAATTTTTAAAACGTTTTTTTTTTTTTTTACATTTCAGACATTGACCCAAGGGCGCCAGGGCACCACATTCTCTAAACTTTATGATAATTGAAATGTTACTTTAGAGGAGACTTGGGTTTTGGTTTGGTGTTGCCCAATGACAGGTTCCAGAAACAAAATCCACATATTTAGTTGTTAGTCCAAGTAATCGGGCGAGTAAAATGTGGGTTCTGACACCATGCTCAAAACAAAGTCTGCAAGTGATGTTGCAGACATTTTTTGTTTGTTCTAAATGACGATAACAGTTTTCATGATTTTTTGTTGTTGTCTGGAAATCTGTCTTTTGCGGCATCTTAAAAATATTGACATTTCTAAAGCAACTGCACACAAAACAAAAACAATGCTTCGACATCACTTACAGACATGTTCAGTCGCTTCACGAGAAGAAGCAGTCAAGGCTCAACATGACACTAAATCACTTCTTAAATTAGATATCTCCTTTTTTTTTTTTTTTGCTGTGTAAAAAAAAGGTAACTTTTTGTTATATGTCTGCCCGGAAAAAGTATCGGTGTATGGGTTCACTTAACTAAAGGCCTAATCCAAAAAAAATAAAAATGACATCACACCGGATATGGACGCATTCTGGGAAATTATGAGCTGCAAAAGAATTTAATTCTTTGTTTTTTGTTTATATTGTGAAAAAAAAGGCAACATTCCCACATTCCCTTCTAAACTGTCAGTTGCACTTTAAAAACAGCAATGGGCATTTTCAATTCAACAAAACCGACGCATAACGATTATTATAATCCAATTTATTTTCATGGCTTCTTTAACGCCGGCCTCACTCAGTAACACACTGTACTTAAATTTGCACTTTCTTGCCGAGGCACGCTGTTCTTAAAGAAGCAGCCAGCAGCGTCCAGTTTATTTAAGGAATTATTTCTAGAGAAAGGAAATTGTATTGATTGCAGTTATAGCCTATGTAAAGAAGTGTAAAGTAAGATATTTCACATTTCAGTGGAGAAGTGTTGTATACGTTTGTTTATAAGTGATATTGTCTATGAGCACAATATTTTACTCCTGTCCATTAAGTCGTTGGTTTTTGAATAAATTTAATTTAAAATATAAAAAAACGTGTTTGAGGTTTTCTTTTTTTCTACCCTTGAATTGTTCGAATTGAATAATAACGTTATTCCATGTGAAACCCGATTAAACTCTACGATATACTCCAATTAATTAAGTTTGCTGTTTTGTTTTGTGTGACACAATCTGCCCCAAGAATGCAGTTGAACAGATAGACAATATATACAGATTTTCTTTATTTCTCTCTCTATTATGACGCGGTAATAACTGCGCACCCATGCTCAGCCAGTCGGGCCTGTTGCCGTCAAGGGAGACGTTAATGCACAGCTGATAAGAAGTTTTAAAGCTATACGGGTGCAATATGGTATTTTATTATTTTTCTCCTTCCAACAATATTAATAATTATTTAATGTATTAATAATAACTTGTCCCAGAGGAAGTAGTCAGATGCTTTATTTAAATAAAAGCATCAACTATTCAATATGAAAAAGTGTAAAATGAAATGTTACTTAATTAAAGTGTTATAACGTTATACTTACAGTATCTAAGGTAAAAGCACTCAATGCAAAATAAACCTGGGCCTGATGTTATAATCATATCATAACATCCACTAGCAGTTTCCATTGTCAGCCAGCGCTAATTTTAACCGATGCAAATTGAGTTTATTCGTTAAAAATGTATGATATTTTGTAAGCTCATTATATGTTTGATTTGCATTACAGCTTTCAAATGAATGTGGAGTAAAGCCATACAGTATATCTCTGTGAAATGTAGTGCAGTAGAAGAATAAAGCACAATTTGGGAATAGTACAATTTACTTAAATGCGTACTTAAATACAGCACTTAATTCATGCATTTAGCTTCATACCACCTTTGCTTTCAGCATTGTCAGTTTCACCATGAAACCCTTGACCTTGATTATTCCCTAACTATTAAGGATTGAGTTTTGAGGTTGTGGGACGCAGCAGGCTTGGTCAGCTGCTGCGTCCCACACACTTCTACTGCACTGACCAGTCACGCACCCCAGGAAAGAAAAGAAAAACTAGTTCAGCCATGTTTGAGATATCAGAGCAGAAATCCCACAATTTAAGACTTTAAATAGGTGAGGGATCGTCTCCTTTCTGCAAGACGTTCAGGCAGCAAAGACAGGTGTGACCTTGATGTGGCTCACTGAAGAAGAATCTGCCTATAGCGTGTCACTGCATTCAATGTCTTCTGACACTTCTGTTTAACATGTTGTCATGGTGGTGACACTGGAAAAATACTTAAAAATACATAGAGCAGGACACACACACACACACACACACACACACACACACACACACACACACA
>CALSBV010012177.1:3294655-3332809 GCA_943590825.1 Bovichtus diacanthus
CACACACACACACACACACACACACACACACACACACACACACACACTATATTTGCCCCTTTCCTTAGATTGTGTTCAGGCTGTCTGGGTTATACATGTGTCCAGATCTTATACATCTCACATTCCATATTGTGAGGGTATTATCGAGGTACAAAAAATTCCCTTTAAGAAATGATACATTGAAAAATGAAGAGACATGTAAAGATTGACGTTTGTTTACTCAACATTATGCATACATTGATTTTTTTTTTTTTTTAGGACAAAAAATGACTCAAAATAAAGGCATCAGGGAGCGGACAAAGCCAAATAAAAGGTATTTAATAAGACACAATGCAGCATGACGTGAAGAATAATCAAAGCTTCTGCCTGTTACTCCATTTGACTCTTTCAGTGTGCACGTTCTCTGTCTATGTAACATTGCTGAACATTCTTTCAGCAATGTGTCACATCCTGAGTGCAAGGTGCACTCACATATATATATATATTTATATATATATATGAAAATTAAAACTAAGTAATGTTTAACCTCAATCACGTTTCCTCCACTCTGCTGTTCTGTTTGGGTGCTTATGATAGTGTCCTGTCAGTGGCCAAAACACCGTGCAAGTCTTCTGATGCTGTAAATATTTCACTTACATGTTACGCACAGATAGAAATCTATTCTCTCTGTGCTCAGGCAGCTTCTCCACCATGCATACAACTTGCTTTTACATACCAGCCTTTATGTGAAGGTCCCCTCCTTACAGCAAAGACATGGGGTCAACCATTAGAAAACCAGCTGAGAAGACACAACATTGTATATGTGACAACTTTGGAGGTAGTCACATTTCTACTCATCTGGTAGTGTCTAACTGCACCCCCACACCTCCTGTTAAAGGAATACTTTACCTCCAAAATGACCTTGTGTATATCAATTACTCACACTGGGAAACTTTGTTTTTCTCGCACACCTCCATGGTGAACAAAGAATACAAAAACTGAGAAAAGTCTTGATGAATGGAAATAAACGGGCGGCGCATTTAACAACAGCAAAACTATATGAAAACATCCGTTTACTCGTGCGGTATAAAAAGTCTCATTTATCCTGTCGTGTGCTCTCTACCTCCCAAACACATGCACTTTCAGTGAAACCTTCCCGTCTCAAACACTTCTGCATAAACAGTCTCACACTTGCACCGGCGTGCTACTAGTCAGTGTGAGTTGTGGGAGTTGGTAGACGGGTGTTTTGATGTAGTTTTGCTGTTGTTAAATGCCTCCCACGTTTACTTCAATTCATCAGGACTTTTCTCAGTTTTTAGATTCTTCGTTCACCATGGAGGCGTGCGAGAAAAACAACGTTTTCTTCACGAATTCAAGGTAACACGAGGTGAGTAATTGATGTACAAATGGACATTTTAGAAGTGATGTATCTTTTAGAAATCCATCCATAAACGTCCCAATGTGACAAAATGTCGATGTAGCGGAGGCTTCCTGGAATTAGTAACTGCAGTGTGCTCTAATAACTAAATATAAAAATGGAGCTGCTCTACACTGATGGTAAGTGAAGTTACTAAGATACCTGGTGGGCTCTGTACAGGCCATTTATCGGAGGCACATTTTTGCTCTCTCTCTTGGGTTGTTTCAGCTATAAATGGGCTTATTTTCCGTGACACTTACAATAACTACACCATGAATACTTCCATTCATTAGAAAGCGGCTGTACTGGGAAACAAGTCGGACAGAAACCGAATGTGCTGGTACTCCAAACCTGCGATTGCTACCCCAAGTGGAAGCTTTGACTCTGAAAAAAAAAAGGCCTTTTCCTTCCAGATAACAACTGCCCAAAGTGGAGCAGTCCAGATACCCTGAGGTTTTTTCCATTAGTGAGGGCGGAATGGATGGTGGGGTTGAGTGCGAGTCAGGTGCCTGTGATGGTTAAGATAGAACTGAACAACAAAGCTTTTGATTTGCTGGTTGATCTTTGTTCACCCGTTGGTCACAAGCGTTGGATAGCATTTGAAAGAATGACATTGTAAATACAAACAATCAAATTAGATTTTTTTCCCCACAGGGATGGTGACCTCACTCTTCCCACAAGAAGAGTTCAGTGATTGTGTACCCAAGCTAGCTTGGCTGAAAGGAATTATCCAGGGGAAAAAAAAGAGGTTCTTTGCAGTTGAATGATGCAGCTACTTTCTTGGTGGCCCAGATTTATGCTCTTCCATATTGTCAGGTAAAGACAAAAAGGAAGAAAAGGCCAGTGTGACGCACATAAAATCTTCCCCTCAGAATCTATACCAAAACATGTATTCTCATTATGATTGGTCACTAATGCGCACCATGATTCAACCCACAGGAATTATTGTAATTAACTCCAAAGTGTTTTCACTCTCAGCAGGGGAATGGCTTCAGAGGGTCGGAGCTGTCTGTCCCTTTATCTGTCTGCTGCCCTGTGTTCACTGTACCCTGCGTTACATTCAGTTCTCTATGTAGAATACTCAGGGCCCTCCACTGCGGGCCCCCACATCAGTCTGGGCCGAGTCCAGGCGCTCTGTTTGTGTTCAAACCCCCTTCACTCTCTCACACTATAACACCCTGCTCGCTAATCCCCTCCCACCAGCGTTTTCAATCAATTAGTGCCGTTCATTAGTGGGAACATTGGAAAAAAAGAGTTTGATTGAGAGAGTTTGACTCCCAGCCTAGAATTTGATCCAAAACCAGACTTCACCGGCAGGCCAAGCATCACACCAAGGGCCGACTTGTTTCCAGGTTACCAGTTTCTTCCACAGCCTGATCTGGGTAACCTTGATCACAGGAGTCCTTTTCACATTTTAGCCTTAACTGACCAAGCAATGGAGACATGATAAAGATAGCAGATATTTCAGAGTCATGTTTGGGTTTAAAACTACTAAATATACTATTCAGTGCATTCACCAGCTAAAAAGAAAATATTTCATTCAAGAATTCATTCAAAGTGTTCAGAATAGTCCTGTGGAGGTGAAGTTCTGAATAAAATCCCATCTCGCATTATTCCAAATACACTTTGAAAAATGGAAACCATGCAACATTCCTGCAGATTCCTTTAAAAAAAAAATATATAGTACACATATTATACACTTAATTATTCAGAAGCAGATTAATTATTTGTTGCACTGATGGTAAAAAGAACAAAACAAAATATAACTGACAGGCTGTTTCTCAAATAGTGATTTTATTCTGAGTATTAATACAACATTTGGTTTAAACAGTTGATCGAGTCTGGAGACTAAAGAACAACAACACAAATGAAACTCTCATTTGTGCATTCAAATGAGATACAGAGATCAGATGAAGTCATGACGTTTTTATCTTTTCTTTTCCTCTCCTACTGAAGGTGTTGTGGGGTGTAACATATATTAGCAGCCTCTATTCAGCAGCTTCTGATGTGATAAAAAAATTAAAAAAGAGGTTAATGCCAGAGAACATAAAAAAAAAAAAGTTGGTATGCCAGCTATACAGATCAGCTCCTAAGGCATATTGATTAGTGTTGGTTTGTGTGTGTGTGTGTGTGTGTGTGTGTGTGTGTCTTACAGTGATTCTATTCAATGCCAGCCAAGTATTGCCTTACCTTTTGGTTAAGTAAGGGCAGCTGGAGAGCATTGTGTGCCACAGTACTACACATGGATACACACTTTAATTGAACCATGCTCTTATCTGATGAGTACCATGGCCGGACCCTGACACGGCTTAAGAATGGCGCATGAGGCAGAAAAGCTTCTCACTGTGCATGTCTATTGACACTGAGATCTTCTCCTTGACACTGGGAGCACTGGTGACAAACAGATTACGCACGTTCAAGCGACAACATCTCCAGTACACAGTGTGCTAAACTTCTGTATGTTTACTGTCAGGGCACGTGGAAAATTCACTGAAAACATTCATTTGATCAAAACAGCTTTCTGTTGTGTTTTAAAGGATGTGTTCACATTATTCCAAGCCTGTCTTAAAACAACGTGCCCAAAATGATGTTTGAAACAGGTTGTGCTTGACTCTCATCTAATTCCATCATCGAGTGCAAATGTTTATTATCTTCTCCAGGCGGAAACCTGTGGGGGGTTAATGCGTTCGATCGTGTGTGTGGGTGTGTGTGTGTGTTTACACGACCGTGTCTCTGTCCACGACTAATCTCCCACACTACTGGACCTATCGACATAATATTTTTTGCGTTCATTTATGACTTTATGTTCAAGGACCTCTCGTGGTGGCACTGATTCTTCATTTTTGAAAAACCTATGTTATTGAATGTTGACTTTCACTTGCAGGTGATTGTGATCTGTTTGTTTGTCAAACATAACAAGTGTTTTGAGCTTCAGGGCCACTGTAGTTTTCACATTCATCTGCTGAAGGGAGGTTTTTTTTCTGCGCTCAGCTTACATCTCAGATGGACGTACGAGGTGATTTTTATGATATTGCCGCTAGTTTGGCGGCAATCATGGTCTAATATGCAACTTTTCACAAGTGTGACGTGGACTTGAAACGTCCAATGCTAATTCACTGAAAACTGACTTTTCAGCAGGAGGCATGTTTTCGTCTTGCAGCTGCACTTTTGGAACAAAAAATATTTGCATATATTTACAAATTCTGGATTCTTTACTGAAAGAGATGGACTACATATACTTTCAAGAAATCTTTAACAAGGTAATTGACCTTTCTTTGGAGAAAAAACACATTACACACAAGTTATTATTCCATGAATAGTATTTTAAAAAAAACATGTCTAGAGCTGTTCTTTAAAGTTCTCTTCCTTGAGATTTGTGTGACTCGTTTATCGACACTCGTGCTTTGAGCAGCTATTCTGTTTAGCCTTGTTGAAAATTTGACACAAAAATCAGTATCATCTTCAAAATGCCTGAGACTAGCTGCACCACTCGCAGGTTTCAGCATGGCAATGTGTGCAGCGCATGAGTACTTTCTTTAGAGTCCCTTGTGCATGGGCATGCCACTAAGTGCGGGAATGGTGGCAATGACAATGCAAACTACTATATAAGGAGCTTACTAATGAGTGTAAATATATTTAATGGCTGAAGCAAAATGCTGACTATAAATAGTTTAAAAATCGGGTCTGATACTATCTTAAGGACTACAACTTTTAGAGTTGTGGTTCTCAGCAGCAAGATCCAGCCATTCCTTAGAAATAGATTGATTAGTTCTTGTTCAAGAGCGTTAATGATTTTGCAGTCTACTGCAGCATCTGCTTTTCTCACAAGGGAGCACAGACAAAGGAGAGAGAATAACTAGAAAATATAATGTGATGTTAACAGGTTTTAAGGCCCCCATCCAAGTTCTGTGTTGAGTAACCGAAGCAACAACCTAAATAAGCTGAATACTTCAGTTGACTCAGTTCTCTGATAAAGCGCGGCCAGTAAAACAAAAACATGTCTCTGACAGAGAGGCAGCGAGTGCTTGTCTCAGTTTCTCAGCCTGTTTTAGTTCTGATGTGGAGTGACTGCTCCGTCGCTGGCAGCCCGTTCTCCCGGAGCAGGTAGACCAGAAGATGAATGCAGGTAGAGTCAACACGCACAACTGGTCAGATAGAGCTTGAAGGAGATGGAACAAATGGCTCCACGTGCACACAACGTGCACGCGAACCCACACCCTCCGCCTTCAACTAAAAATGACCTAGTATGCCCAGTGCCCTTAAATCTTGACGTAAACACGCAGACACCGTGGCAATGATTAGGGTCCGACAGAGTGCATGAGAAGTGACGGGGCTGCTGCTGGCAGCCAGCTCTCCTGGAGCAGGTGAACCAGGTAGAGTAAACACACACAGCTGGTTTCACAGAGCTGCAGAGACACACACATACAAGGATGAAAAAGCACGGAGGAACATGAAAAGACAGTCTGATACATGTTGACATGCATACACACGACTGTAGGGAGTTATACAAGGATGGAAGGACACAAGTTATAATCAGAAAGATGGACAGCTGGATGTCTGTCTTCCACTGCCTACAGCGTAAAGGTATGAGGAACTGGCTTTATTTTAGAGGGAAATGAATGAGGACACTACCCTGTGTTAAACTGGGGAGAACCATTTCCCACATGGGGCCATATTTGAACGTTGGCAGGGGTCTATAATCAGAATCTGTACTGCCAAACCTCACCTCAAGATTTAGTAACATTTCAGGGATAATGCCGGTAGGGCTGTGTTGTGAATGAAAGCTGGCAAGCACGGCAAGAGTTACGTCCGTTTGATAAAAGACGCTGTCAGGTGGAGCGAGTGAACCAATCACAAGACTCCGCTGATGACGTATTGAAATCCCCAAAAAGTTTAGCATTTACGGCAATGCTTTCGCAGATGTTGAAAAGGCTATTAAATACATTACAAGAACATTGGCCCCGGACAGAAACATCTCCTCGCCCGCCATGGTTCCGTTACCATCGTCTGCTGGGCTGATCCTTACCCCGTATATTCCAGCATCGTCATGGCATGTGTGAAAAGGCGCAAGACGGAAATGTTACAAATGACAGCAGCAGAAGAAACAAGCTGACAACTTGCGCTCAGATGGATGAACAAGCAGACACAAAGGTAACGAGGCCGGTGCGTGTGAAGAGTCCACAGAGACTATTAGTCCCTGGTTGAGGCCCAGCCTGTCAGTTGTGATAGCAGCAGGTAGAAGGTTGAGACTGTGGCACACCAGCTGTGGCTCACTGGTACCCTCTCCTCCTCCGTCCCTCCACCACCTCTGCAACACAAACACATGCTAAACAGGCCACTGTCTCCACTGCCTCCCACATTCAGCTGCAAATGAGCCCGCTTTGGGCCCCAGCCCTTTTTGATGTCATGAATAATGAGGATGAATTTTCATTTACGCAGGTTTCTGAAAACTATAACCCCTATTGTTTATGTCCCTCACATCAAGCAGTCAGGTCTGCGAGCTCCGGAGTGTATTCATGTCCAAGTTACAAACACATGCAATTCAAACCCACACATTAACAGATGTGTAAAATGAATACACAGCACACTGCTACTGAGTCCAAAAAGCTGTGACTTTCAGACGATTGGTACATTCAGTATGTCAGTATGTGAAGCATCTATCGGAGGTAGACATGTGGACCTCCTGGCAATGATGGACATCTGACAAAGTGGATGTGAAGTGGTGCCTTGCCTGCTGGCAGACATACCAGAAAAACATGGAGCTCACAAAAACCACACAAATAATAAACAACATTCACATTCAGAAGAAGCATGTGTTAAATTTGAATGATGGACGAAACATGTGATGGCCGGAGTACGACATTTGTCTCGTGTCAACCCACACTCTCTCCACCAATGTTTTCTGTCTCATTTTTATTATTGACTATAGGATATGAAGGCAAAATAAGAGAGAAAATCAACAAATACATCAACAAACACAAGAGTAAACAACAAGCATAAACTCACAGGATTGAGGGTTGAGAGCCGCTCAAACAGCACAAACCACATCATTTCATTGCAATGAGAACAAATTAGAGTTAGATTAGATGTGAGATGAGATGATTTATACCACTCTTATATGTCTGTTAGATATAAATATGGAGCCAGGAGATAGTTAGCTTACCATAAAAATGTGAAACGGGGAAACAGCAAGCCTGGCTCTGTCTAACGATAAAATCTAAATCTCCCATGCGGCACGCTCTGAACCTCAATATTTAACTTTTTATATTTAGTGAATCTGTACAAAAACAGAAATGTTAAAACCACGTAGGCCTATTTGGCAATGACTTCCTGGAGCCTTGTCCTTCAGCAATCCTGTTTCCCACAAAATGACGTTGCCATAGAACAATGGGAACTCTCAATTACGCTTTGACGGAACCATTTTCTCTCGGATTACAGTTGCAGTTTCAAACAGATGGTTTGCATTGTAAAAAAAAAAAAAGGCAACACCATTTCTTGTTTGTGTTTAGACAACTGAACTACTTGGTTAGGTTTAAAATAAAAGATTATGGTTTGGGCTAAAATAAGTAAGTTTATTACGTTATTTAAATAACGGACGTAAACTTTTTATTTCACACGGGACACAATCAGCAGTCTCCCGGGTGAAAGTCATGTGTTTGGTTTAACCACCCATACAATCTTACCTCAAGTCACATACCTGCAGACTTTAATTAGAAAAGTATTTGTGATACGCCAAAAACAAACCTAACCAGGAGAAACATTTTTTTCCCCTTCAAAACACAATTGACAATGCAGTTTTGGTGTATGAGAATGTAAGGCTGACTTTAGAGGTGCTGGTAGGCGGGTTTCTTTTACCTTTGGCTGAGACAGGCTAGCTGTTTCACCCTGCTTCTAGTCTTCACACTAACATAAACTAAGTTAAGCTAAGCTTAGCCCATAGACGGTTAGCTAAAATAAGAGAAGCTTAGTTAACCGTCTCTTGGCTGACAAATATCAATCATCTCATTTACCTCTTATGAAAGGAAACATCTTGTATTAAGAAATAATTAAAGTCAAAGTCTGCAGAACTTCTCAGTCACTGTGACGCAATTTACTCAGAAATGTGTAAAGTTGTCAGGTCGAGCTGTAACCTTACATAGAAATTCTTCAGTACAAAGATAGAGTAGGCTGCGCATGTGGGGAGCGGAGTGAGAGAAACAAGTGTGAAGTGGTAAAAAGTACAGTAATTTCTGGACTATTCAGCGCATCTGAATATAAGCCGCACCCACTGAATTTTAAAAAAATATGTATTTTGTACATAAATAAGCCGCACATGTCTATAAGCCGCAGGTGCCTACCGGTACATTGAAACAAATGATACAGGCTTTAACGAAACACGGCTTGGAACAAAAATAAATAGGCCTTTAAACGCCTTCAACTTGAAAGCTGCATCATATGCCTTTCTCCGTGTCTTTGCCATGATGAGGGTGACAACATGACCGTAATCAGAATCGTGACCATTCATAATGTCTGCTGTTCATAATGTCCGCTGTTCATAATGTCCGCTGTTCATAATGTCCGCTGCTGAAGACATTCCAAGAACTAATAATGCAATTGAAGGTTGGCATAATGTTTTTAGAGGTTCATTTGGTACACTGAATGAAACACCGAGAAATTTTGTAAAAAAGTTAATTACCGTAATGAATGGGAAGTTTGAGCGCGCTCGATTTACGTCACATTATGTGACGGTGCTCAGTTTTTTGGCGACATGAAGCTTGTGAAAGCGGGAAAAATCCATAAATTTGCCACGTCATTGTATAAACCGCGAGGTTCAAAGTGTGGGAAAAAAGTAGCGGCTTATAGTCCGGAAATTACGGTAGCAGGTCTAGCTCCCATCGACTGACAGGCGGAAAGTTAAAAGTTGTATTTAATTGAAGCCCACAGGCTGCTACAAGCTACTATCGACAGGCTGCTTACGCCAGTCTATAGGGGAGTAACAGTTAACTGGTCGACTTATCTTCCTTGTTGACATAGCTGAGGTGTCACTGAGCCGAGGCGTTCAGGCTGGAGTTATTTTGTGTCAAGTGTTTGGTACGTGACTGTACGAAAGTGTATCCGTACTGAAGATGAAGGAGCTGTATTGCTTATCAATTGTGTCTGTGGCTAAAGATGTGTTGAATGTGGTCCATTGATTTCCTCATTATCCTCAGCCTAGTAAACAACCAGGCGACTGCTAATGCACTGGTCATTACCATTCAACTTGCTGGACTCTCTGTAGGCAAACCTTTCTCCACACTCCCCAAGGACATTTGTCGCCGTTTTTATTGTATTCCGCATGTGTGCTAAGTTAACATGAAAGAATGGTCGTCAAAAAAAGAAGTAATCAAAATGTTGCTTTCGTTCAAATCAAACAGTCCATTAGTGAATCGTTGTTTAGTTTTGTAAGAGATTAGCTGTGAAAAAAAAAGATTTGCTATTTCAATTGGAATACATTTTATATGTATTACTTTTAATAATCACAAATACTTCATTCAATCTTCGCTGTTACTTGCTTTACTTTATCTGACTCTTTTTTTTTTTTTTATTCACTCTGTGCACACATGAAACTTGTATCCTCGTAGACACTTGTGTGTGGGTAGAGTTTGCGTACCAGCAAACGATCACATGGTATTTCTTGAAGGTAATCTTGATGTTTTTTAGTCGTTAGTTATCTCCTGTTCGGTAGCTGGGAAGATTTAAATGACATTGTAGGAAGATAACACATCATACCTAGAATTACAAAATGTCAGTAGCTAAATTACTTAATAATGTCAACTGGGTTAGCACAATCTGACATTTCAAATTTATTCTTAACTGCATGAATACTACTAACTATAAAACACGTATTTTTCCATGAATGCATATTTGAATAAAAAAATAAGTAATACAAAAGCTATATGTATAAGGTTTGGTTAGGGTTAGGGTTAGTGACTTCCTGTAGTACATATTTGATATCTTTTGATAGGACAGCCCTACATACTTCTTAGCAACACATTACTGAATATTTAGACATTCATTCAGGTTTAATGACACTACTTTAAAATGTGATGCATAGCCATGGAATATTGTACAGACATTCATGGCCCCCAGAGGATGAATACTATTGACTTTGGTAAAAAAAAAGTCTTTTAAAAAACAGGATGAATTGAAATTAAATTTGGTGCAGATTTTCAAGTGCTCCTCGGGATCATTTGAAATCACTTCTGTGATGCCCTGACTTTTCATCTAGCGCCATCATCAGATCAACATTTCAATTTTTCCAACACTGCTGTGCTCAAATACAGCCTCACAGAGCGGCCAGCGTGGCTGTAGTACTCTTAGTAAATGAATAGGCACACAGTACCACTATTCAATCTAAAATATGTGAACTCCCTCATCCAACTATTTATCTACACTAACCTTGTGTTATGGGCAAGGGTTTGTGTGTGCTTAAAGGAACAAAATAGTTTTCACATCCTCAGGGGACAATCATTACCTAACATTACAAAGGCTAACTATTTAAACCCTTGCTCCTATTGAAAGCCAATTCATACAGACTGAAGAACAGAACTTAAAAAAGAAAGAACAGGAGGAAAAAAGGAAACAAAAGCCGAGATAGACTCTGAGAGAACGTGGAGGGGAGAAAGAGGACGCGAAAGATGGAGAGAGAGAGAGAGAGAGAGAGAGAGAGACATGTATAGAGAAAGATGGTGAAGAGGAGGCTCTTTTGGGGTGCACTGGGCTGTGCGACAGGTCCATTCACTGTGATCTAAACACTGTGTCCCACTGTGCATCAGTGCTCTCACCCAGGCAGCCAACACTGTGGCCACAGACTCAAAGTTAACCAGTCAACTCCATTACAGCGCAGGGGGCGTGTACAGACCTGCCACACCAAAGGGATCACGCCGGCCGGCCAAGAATATTAATTGCTTTTAAATGAAGTGGAAGTCTCTTTATTGGGTGTCTGGTGTTGGTTTGTTATCTGCGGGGCTCAAAAGGCCTCAATGCTCTTTGGTCTCGCCGCCTTTGAAAGAGAAACTGACTCTGGATGAGGTCATTGATCAGCGGGGGCTGTATACTCCCAGTGGGTTTTTGTGTGTCCTGCCCCTTTAACTACCGCTATTGTATTTTGGCCATTCAATCCTCAATGCATTGCGGTCAATAAACATATTTGTTCATGATGCTTCCTCCCAAATGTAGATTCAGTCCAAAATATGTGCATGGACTATGATGTATTTGTAAAACAGGCAACTTTGAATAGGAACTGATGCTCAGTGTAGGCTCTGTCATGCTAGCCTAACGTGTTACAGTAGTGTTATGTTTTTATTCAGTAGCCAGTGTAAAGGATTACAATTTGAAATTCAGTAGTAGTAGTACCAATCCCAATAATTCCTTGTTACTCATCTTTTTTGCTGTCACATGGATTTTGGATCAGTTCGGACTCTGTGTTTGGTTGACAGGGCGGTTTAGTACGTGTTAGCTTGGCGCAGGGACTGGAGGTGTGGGGAAGATTCTTGATGGACTTCGACTACCTGCAAGGAAATTGGGTCATGTGACCGACAGAGACAGCCAAAGTTATCGGTAACATCATTTTTGGTGGCCTGGCTAGCTTGTCCGTTGTTTAGCACATTCTGCGCAAAACTGTACAGCTCCCTTATTCCAAAATACAGTTACAGTGTACATAATAATTATATTGTGCATATTTGTTTGTTATAGTATTTTCTATAGTACCATTCTCAAATGTTCATTTGAATCTATTCAGTATTAATATTTCTAGACTATTGTAGGGCTTTACCTGTATTTCTTTCCCTCTTAATATGTTTATTGTATGCACCAAAGACCAAGGCAATTCAATGTATGTGAATAACCTACTTGGCAATAAACCTTATTCACATACTGATTGTCCACTCCTAGGCCTACTGTAGAAAAAGCTATTAAAAAGCACAGCTGTAATATAAGCAGCTGGAAGTAAACATGTCAGCAGATTAAATCCCTGCTGGTAGCCTGGCTTGCCATCAATTTGCAGGTCGTAGCCTCGTCCAAAACAAAAGAAGCAATACTCCCTGTGACTCCAAAGTTGACGTATACACATCCTTGTCTCCTAAATATTACATTCCCATACAACTAAACTCTGTTCTCAACTAGATTAGATTACGTTTGTGTATGACGTGTCACAGAAAATGTTCTAATCATAGTCTGTGGAAGTCTGCGTCAGGAGGAGGTTGGGGTAAATGGGGTTAAACAAACATGGGACTTTCACACAAGAGCTTGGTGCTCGTATCCTGTGTGAAACCAAAAGTCATTGTTGACTTATTTTTATTAACGTCGGTAATTTAAATAACGTAGCAAACGTATTTATCTAAATTTAAACAATAATTTTTTTTCTAAACCTAACCAAGTAGTTTTGTTGCATTTTTGATTTGTTTTGTTTCAATTTACAGCATTACCTACGTGTTTAAAACTGCGACCGTAATCCAGGAGGAAATATGTTCCCCTGAAAAGCGTAACTGAGAATGCAGTATAGTTTAGTTGTATGAAAAACTAATTTATAACTGATAACGTTGCGGCGCGACAAGAGGACAAGAGGACACTGACAGCTCACGGACAGACAAGACAGAGCAACACAGCGCAACCACAGCAGTGTAAAACCCCGTCAAGCCAGACGCAATTGGGAATTTGATGCACATCTATTTGTGCCGTTACAGTACGGGTTATTGGAGGAAGAAAGACTTGCGTTGCAGCAATAATATATTATACATCATATGTTAAATAAGTCTTGTTGAATACCAAAAAAGTCCTAAAATGAAAACAGTTTCCATATTAGGTTTGCTGAGAAGTGCAATGGATTTGCGCTCAAAATGTTTCTATGACCATATACTATTTGAAGTAACTTTATTGACATTACTGTACAGGGATAGTCAGCTTTAATGATATTTCAACACCTTATTTTTTTACTTTTAAACTAAATTAAATGAATCATTTTTTTTTAAATGACATTATAACATTTAGAATTTCCTCATATTTTAACTGTCCAAAAAAAAAAACCTTAACAGATTTATCAACATTTTCAATGGAGTCTGCTTCAGAATGACTCTGACCTTGACCATGTCAAATTCAAAGTCATTTTACCGTATAACTTCTTTTACTTCATTTTTTTTATTAAAGGAAAAATCACTTCAAAATGCATTATTACATATAGAAAATGTCCTCATGTTTAAACTTAGAAAAAAACTTTTGTTAGAGGTTTGCTGAAAAGAATTCAAAACAAATCATGTTCAGAATGACCCTGACCATGACCATGTAAAATCTGAAGTAATTTTGTGCTGGTCTAGTGGTTCTTCTTCCAAATAGAAGACCGTAAGTGAGTTCAACACCAGGCTGCCACCATTGAGCCCCTGAGCAAGGCACTTAACCCCAAGTTGATCCAGGGGAACTGTCCCTGTAGTTAGTTCACTGTAAGTTGCTCTGGATAAGAGTGTCTGCTAAATGACAAATAATAATGATAATAATATTAATAATAGTAAAAGTCAGTTTATTTATAGCTAAAAACAAAACAAGTTGACCCAAAGTGCTATCTAGTTGAGGCAGATGAGCTCTGCCTCAATACATGTATACAAAGTTACAAAGAAATAAATCTGCATAAAAAGAAATAATACATAATGTAATACAATTAAACAATAGAGTGATAAAATGAAATAGGAAGTTAGGAGAAATAGAATAAGATCAACAACAGAATAACAGCTTTTTGTGTGGTATTAGCTGGCTTGCTAATGTTAGCTTCTGGTATGCTGGTTTTGTTCAGAGATACTTTTCTATTTGAAGGATCACCATTAGCTGATGCCATGAAGTGAATTATTTCAGTTTTTTATGGCCCCGTAAATGATGGCGTTGTGGTTATGTGTTTTATTGCAGTAAACTTTTCGGTTGAATAGAAATGTTGGCATCTTTAAATCAATGGTACAGCTGAACAATGTGGCCATGCCTGAGGATATCCTTTGCTAAATAGTGAGCTAGCACCATTTAGAATTAGCACCTAACTAGCACTTTTCAGTGCAGCCCAGAACAAATCTATTCACCATGAGGGAGACAACATTTCTGCAGAGATGTGTAGAGTCACTTCATGCGGTTCATTCATTACGATAGTTGTTGATGATCAGTAGCATAAATACTTCCGAAACATAGACTGACTGCTTGGTAAACCAAAAAGTATATTTTTTTTCTATTTTTACACGTGTTACATTTAGATTCAGGATGTTATCATTCCCTTTTCATACTTACACGTAAGAAAAGTAATGCACTAGAGTTTGTAAGACGACAAATTCCACACAGGACCTTTTTTTTTTGTGTTATTTTAACTTACTTTTGTTACATAACTTACGTGCTGACCTAACGCCACCAACGTAAGTTACGTCACAAACATACTTATTTTAACCCAAACCGGGATCTTTAACTAAATGTAAGAAAGTAGTTTTGTTAACTTAACAGGCTCTGCAATGCAGGGGCTTGTACAGGCGCCGATTTGTGTTGGACACACAAAAAATGTATTCCTCGTATGAGGATACGTTGATCAATTATATATGACTTGTGGCTGTGGAGGATTTGGAGTTGTTTAGGTACCTTGGAACTGGGCTGAGTAAGGAAAGTAATTTGACTTATTATTTTGCTGTTGAGCAATTAGTTAATGTAATTAATGTAATGTTCAATGAATAATGAGATCTGATTCCATTTGTCACTTGCTCAGTATGTGCATACAAATGTATCATTATCTAAATATTATATGGCATTTTGCATTTAGCATTGTCCCATCACAACAGATACCGTAACAAAACAAATAAGAGCGGCATGTACCGCAGTCTCGTTGGTAATTCATCGCCGCCTGGCTGTGACTGAATGCATTTCCACCTGTGAGCCCTGTCAGTACTACAATGGCTGCTGTAGCTCAAATCATGTACAGTGTGTCCACCTCTCTGGTCTCCACTGAGCTCTGTGTCTGAGGCCTAGCAGGATAGCAGAGGGAGAGGATAGAGGACATTATCTATAATTCCCTGTGTCATCTCTCTCTCAAAAGGGGCTCGGGAACCAAACAAAGCCCTGCTGCTAGACAGCTCTGGAGATGAAGACGAAGCTGAGGTTTCACATCCCCATGAATAAGGTTAGGTATTAATCCAGCTAAGAGAAAAAAAAAACATGCTACAGGTTGCTTTCTCGGCTTCCTTTGTGGGAGTATTTCTTTGTGTTGCTGTCTGTCTGGCTTGTGAATAGGACCCCCCTCCTTCTTACTCTGTCCATTGAAAAAATTGGCTTCTAAATACAAGCTATTAGAATATTTGTGTAGATGAGTAATAAGTTATTAGTTGCAATTACTGGTCATCTATTAGTGTTCTATAATAGACTGATTAGGTAGCGGGCCTTTTAACTTCTGAAGAAGTAATTTGGAAGACAGCCTACCTTTGACAAGGCAAAGAAAGGTTTCTTTTATTCAAGCCATATCTGGCTATTGTACTAACAGACATGCTATAATGGGATTACTAGCAACTACAGTGGACTGATAAAATCAATGGCGAACGCATCATTTTGTATAATTCACAGGTACTGGAGATGAGAAGAGATCTTGGCTAGTGAGAGGGCAGGATGAATAGGGAGTGGTATACGCATTACACAACCTATATTTATTGTAATTTACTGGATATGGGAAATGGCAGGACATTTTACACCCTCAATGTTTATTCAAGGTGACTTTTGGAGTTTTGGTGAAGCTTTTTGGAGCCATACTTGCCTCAAACTGTTCCAATTTGGACTGTCTGGGGGTGACCTGTGTTTGGCCTCGGAGAAATTGGAAGCATAGCCTCCCCTGTACAGGTAGCACTGGTCTTTTGTCAAAGATGATGACAAAACCTCCATTCATATTCTGTCTGAGTTTTTCAAGGACATTCTGTTGTTGTCTAACATATCCCTGCCTGAGATCTTTCATAATGAAGAACAATGGCAGCCCTTGTGGTCTTGGTGCTTTGACTGCTTCTGTTTCCATTTTTCTTTCTCTTGCCTTCAACATTATCCTCAATGAGACACTGGCAAAACAGTATTAACCAAAGAGTTTGCACACATTTATGTGCATGACAAAAACACATAAAAAAAAAAAAAAAGAAAGGTCGTGTAAGGGAAGTCCTGCTCTAACTACAAAATGAGATTCGTCCCTGAACATAGCACAACCAGTTTCTTCTATTAAATGCTATAGCGCAGATGAGCGTAGGTTCTCCATGCCCCTCCACCCTTCAGTTACTGGCTCAAGTTGTGCTTCATGCCTCTCATTCACCAACGGCCGCAGATGGAGCACAGGGTTGACACCGGGCCAAATAACCCAGAACAATATCATCTTTCCATTGGTGGCGGACAAGACAAGTGTATTGCTTTCTTTCCTACCCACTTGTATCCTCTCTTTATACCTCTGCTTCTTCCTCGCTTGTTGTTTATTCTAATGTGGTACGGATGGAGCAGCTGGTGGTGACACAGGGTTGATTATGCTGTTCCCACAGTGACATATTCAAAGGCGGCCAGGGAAGGCGCCATTGTTGCCTCTGATCTGTGGATGACAGCCCTGCCTGTTGCACCAGCTCCACACTGCCGAGCTCATGGTGAGAGGGGAGCAGGGCGTGCGTGCAGGGACGTGTGCATTACATGCCAGGGTTTGTCCGATATGGGCTTTTGAAGGGATATACCAATACCAGGACATTAGGTATGAGTTTGCTGATTACCAGTGTTTTTGTGCTTGTATGATTTATCAACTTTTCAGTGATTACCTGCTGCATTTGACTTAGTATGGAGATATCTCTAAAATAGTATCAAGGTATACTACAACTCTTTTCTGAAACCCAGGCTATTCAAACTATTATAGGGTGAACAGCGGTTTGATCAACTAAAGAAAATCATAAAAAACATCACACTACTGTTCTCTTACTTACTATTCTTTATTCACCATAAAGACAGTCACCAGGGTCAAATCTAAAGTTGTTTCCAGTTTCATGTGACTATAAAAACCACCATGAATATAAGTTATCCAAAACAAGCATATTTTACCAAATCAAATATTTAATAACAATAGATTAAGAAAAAGGTTTAGGGTTATGTTCAAACCCTAGACCTTTTTCTTAAACCTAACCCCCATCAATGGGTACATCAACTCATCATTGGGGTTGCAGTCAAATAGTCAAAGAAATTACACACTATGTCTGTCCTAACCACTCTTCCTTGAGTTCGAATGTAAAATGTCACAAGGTCAAGGAAAGATTTGAAGGAAATCCATAAAGACCAAGGAAAAGAAAACCGCAGTGCGAAGAGAATCTCACTGCACTTACACTAGGCTTTGGAATTGTGCGACGCCGGATGTTATTGACGTGCATCTGCCAGGGTGCTGCTGCAGGGACTTGTTAGACGCCATTATCTCCTTTCATAAAGGATGGTCCAGTGTACCCTATGCTAAAAGAGATAAGAAGGGAAGCTAAGGTGCAGCTTTCCTTAGCATTTAGAGAATTCAACCAGCTCTTATAATGGCTGCCACTTTGATACTTCGATTCATGAGCAAAATAGACTATTCTACTGCAGCCTAATAGCAAACATGGCAAAGATGTCCTCAGAAAGTGCTCAGAAAAATGGAAGTTTAAATTCTATGACAACTGGCAAACTCCTTCTGCTGATGAAGATCATGTGGTGTGATTGAAAGCTTCAGAACAGCTACTAAATGGACCCTGAAGTGCAATTGTTTTGTCAAAAGGATGAATCTCTATTTTTGAGTCATCGCATATCTATATCCATTCTACCTAGTTTTTCATACCCAAATGTAATTTGAAGTACAGGTATAGTTGACCTGTATCCTATGAGTTACGTCCATATTGGAAATTATTTACTTCCAGTACCAACATTCAGCTCAATAAACAGTATGTGTGGATTTCTTGCAGGAGACAGGAGTTTACGTCCCGTCGAAGACCTTCAGTTAATGTTCGCCTCTTTATTAATACTAACCGCAAGATTTCCCTCACATAACCAGGTGTTTTGGTTGACTGACCCTATTCTGTTCTTGAATTGAGTTCTCTTCCTGCTTTGCTTTAATATTCTTTTCCATAAATAAATCCCTTCCCTTGTGTCACATGATACTGTGGGAGAAAAGAAAATCAGGCACACAAAAATCGAACAGCAGAGTGTAGGTTTTCCGCCGCAGAGGAACCTCACACGTTTCTCAGCCTATTCCTATGCACACACACATACCCAGTGCATACACATACACTCATCCATCTTCTACTCTGTTTAAAAGCATATAGGAAAATACCGTGCACACAAGCAAAGAAGAATAGTGCAGCTAGTCACTTAGTCAGTCCAGCTACTTCATCACAAGGCCCAGTTTGGATCATTTGGTCGGTAATTGCTGCCCACAAGTGAGCCACTCCACATGAATGGAAGTGCAGTAAAGCGTCAGCGGCCATGATCAGTCTCTGCTCCCAGGTAATAGCCCCATCCCCTCCCCCCAGCTCCATCCTCGCATCCCTCTCCCAGTCGGCCTCTCCTGTTGAATGAGAGGATAAAAGTAGTAAGGGTGAAGCAGAGGGAAGGGTAGGGGTGGGGGTGGTGGGTGATATAGGCAGTCCATAATTACCTGTAATGAGACTTTTGTCTTGGAGCATTATAGGGATGTTCTTGAAGTCACCCCGGAGGTGGTTTTCAGATGGACGAAAAGCCGTGCACGCCTCAAGTCCTCTCATCGCCCATCTCATCCATATGTGCAGTAATAAGTAATTACTGAAGTCTCATTGAAGTCCATGTAGAGTATTCTCCTGCTCTCTCTCTCTTCTCGAGGTAGATGAATACCCGCCACTCGCCTATTACACAAAGTGACACTCCTGGATATCCGATGTGTCATCTCAATCTTCCTCTTCAGCCCTTCTCGTTCCTCTCCTCCACAACCCCCCAACCCCCCCCCCTCAGTTTGAGAAAACAGCTGGCACCCTTTGATGTCTGACTGGCCTCTCACTGGGTCACCTTTACTGCTGCATCTGACAGGGTATCTATTCATGCTATTCTCAGGACGTTAAAATCACTTTCTATATGGCACCATGCTGCAAATATCTATCGTGGGCTCCCTGTGCAGCTTCCTGACACCTATAAATTGATAGTTCTCACCTAGAGACCAAATTTACAGAAATGCTTTGGGTATTTGGTCCATTTAATACCTTTTTCTATATCTGCCAAAGTGATGGCCACGGATTCATTTTAGGGATTAAAGAATCCACCAAAATCATCTCCGTGATTCCGGGAAAAAACCTTTATTTGTTTTCCATTTGCTGTAGGATAATTCCGGATTTGGCCAGATTTATTTATTTGAATGTATCCACTGGCTAAAATGTTGCCAGCAAATAGTAAGATGTGAAAAAGCTGAACGCTAATCCTAGAACTTTGTTGCTATTTGTGTGGTAATTATCTTGAACTTGGAGCGGTCAGTCACCTACATAGCCTCTTAATTCATGTGTGCTCTGCCTCTGTTACTGTTGCAAATAGCTAGCTAATACCAGTCAAGAACAAAAGGACCTGTTGTTGCGTGAGAGTTTCAAAGTTTCGAATAGGCAGGAGAAGGCCTTGCTAAATTTGAGTTGCTACAGTAGAGCCGCTAACTGAAGGTCCATCTCACGGAGCTGCCATTGGAAAAAACCATAGACGCACACGGTACGCTCACGATAATCACAGTCAGTAGGACTCGGAGTACTTTACTTACTAAGAATGAAGGTAAAGTTAACAATGACAACACGGCTTGGGAGAAAGAAACAAGGTGGTATTTTGGCTAGACTGGATTGTGTACAATAATTTAACTGCTTGCCTTCTCTGCCAAACAAGTTTTGCTAACATGGAAGTATGTTTAAAAGCTGTCTGATCTTCTGACGGCTAGTGTCTCTATGTTTCCCGAAGTAATAAGAACATCTCAGGTACATACAGTTTTTTCCCTCTCATGGCTGCATATTAGATGAAATATTCATTGAATGGATATCAGAATGCAAAGACATTCTTTTCAAAATAAGCCCTTTTGTGAACACGTGCGCACACACACACACACACACACACACACACAGACACACACACACACACACACACACACGTACTGTATATGTTGTCATGAGCTCTTCTTTTGTTATTTGACACACGTCTATGCTTTCTCACTCAGCCCATTAAAATTGTTTTCAAGGCCTCCACTTCTTAGCATAGACCATGAATACCATTATTAAATCAATGAAGTGCGAGCTTCTAATAAGATGAATCTAACATTATCAATGCCATATGAAGAGTGCCATAATTTGACCAGCTTGGGAAGTCACGCACTTGATATTTATACGAACCTGAAAATCGAGCTGAAGGACTAAAGCTTTATTGTTTGGATCAGTAAAATATATTTATCTTAAAATAAGGATAAAAGAGAGAGGCATTTGAAATAAAAATACAAAAGCAATGATGAGGTCACCAGTAGGTATTCCATACTTAGCTCTTAGACGGGGTTTTAAAATGAGATGCTTTGATTGTGTGTGTGTGTGTGTTTGTGAGTGTATGTGTGGTTTGAGTTCTTGAGACTTCTACCAGACTTTTTGTTGTCATAGCGGAAAATGACCCTTGGTGCCCGCACGTGCTTAGACTCACACACACACACACACACACACACACACACTCACACAGACGCGCACACACTAACCCAAATAAACAAAACAGCTGTGCGGGTGGGCCTTGTCATTTGTCCTGCTTGTTTTTCTTTAGATTGAGGGAAGTTGCATTGCGGTGCAACTCTCAATGCGCGTTTGAGAGTGAGTATGTGTGCCATGTGGATCCGTTCTCAGTGTCCACTCGGCACTGGGACTAATTTGCATTCCTTTGTGTATGAATAAAGGACACCTATTCTGAGGACAGAGTTTACCAGCTGCCATCCAGGACTAGTCCTTATTAGAGCCCTGCTGTTCCTCTGAGAACGCCAGCACATGTTCAACACACGCTGCCGCTCACACACAGGCACACACACACACACACACACACACACACACACACACACACTCAAGGACACGTGCACCCCCACAGTCATAATCTATTCATACACAAATAAAAACACACTAACACAGATGCGCAAGAAGAAACAAACACACACTTTACATAGAGACAGTTGCAGAGGGTTTGGGCAGTAATTACCAGCAATAGTGGTAATATTCTGTAGTTATCAATGACAAGGCAAAGGTCAATGTCTCACACACGTAAGTGTTTTTTTTTTTTTTTTTTTTTTAATTAGATAAAGCCCTAATACAATGACTTTTAAGGTAACAACAAGTTATACAGTTTTAGATCAGAATGACCTCAGTCCCATTCGGACTGGATTTATGTCCCTAAGGGAGACGGGGTGATCTTGACATGATCTGGGCTGGTCAGTCATTTTAATTTCCGTTCGGAACACGCACAGTATGTGGGTCCTTTTTCACGTCCACCTCAGTAATAATTACAGCTGCACATCAAAACAGTTTTTTTTATTATTATTAGTATTATGAAATTTGCCTTTTGTGTTAAAAGGAGGAAGTCAAACATGTTTATGCTCATTTGATGTCTGGAAACAAACTATAGGTTTATTTGGGAACCAATAAGAGGACAGAAAATAAAACATTAGGAGGGCAAGACCTCATAAAAGCTCATCAAATGTGCTGTTTTTAACCCTGTTTATAGCCTACATTTAATTACATTTTGATTAATAGGAACAATTAAAAAGCATCCCAAATGAGCTATTAGCAGAGCCTGATTGTAATGTACACACAACTATCAATGAATTCATTTGATAGTGAAGAAAACTTAAAGATGTGATAATTCACAAGTGTCTGAAGCGTCTTCTTTTATGGTTTTTGTCCCCCCATGTCTATTATCACAGACCATATCCTGTAATTTGACCATAGTTAAAATGAGTTATTACCAATGGAATGATGCGTTATTACCAATAAATATAAACACAGTGAATATTTAATTCCCATCTAAATGAGATTTGAGATGGAAATCTGGATAAATGTCATGGAAAATCATGGCATGAAGCAGTATTTGTTATTGTTTTACAATTTTCTGTACTATTTTCTGTACTAGAAGTAATCTGTTGTTCTTAATCCAAAAGAGAGGGAGGTTGGGATATTCTGATACTTTCTTTCTTGCTTATTTCAACCAGCTATTTTGGACAAAGGAAGATATTAAAACATATACACAACGAACAAGTGGAAAGGAAGACAGATGTGGAAACATATGTACACATGGAGGAGCAGCCATACCTCCACTTCATTCATTGCCATTACACAGTTGTTCAGTTTTGTGTGAACAGTGTAACAGGTTAAAACTATAGAAAGAACATCAGAATTCCAAAGAATATAGTGCTCAAGGGACACATAAGAAGCTGAGAGAAGCTTATTCATGACCTCTACCTGGATAATATTCACAATATATATTAAATATATAAGTATATGTAGATAACATACAGTATAAGTATTTCTGTGGTATCAAATGGGACCATTACCAAATCCATTGACAGTCGACATTTCTTGACACTGAATCAGATTTCCAGTTATCTCGAGTGTTTCTTAATCGTAAAAAAATGTGATTAGTTTTTGGCAGAAAACAGGAAGTTTGCAATTACTACACAACATGTTCCTGTAGAATTCCATGGACATTATTCCACTTCACAGTCACCTCAATAATGTTTTCAAAAAGCTTTCTGGGTAGGTATATTTCCGAAATTTCTCTTTTTCCTATTTTTGTCATTGTTTGTGCACAGGGAGTTCTCTAAGGGACCGACAAATCTCCCATGATTAGTCGCATAACTGCGAGGCACATTTACACTGGAAAGATGACAGGATGTCAGCATGCATACTAAATGTATTTATTTTTAAATGCGGTGTTTATGGAAATCAATGCATTGCACAATGGAAATAGGGTCACAGTTCGATAATTTTTAAACAATCTCCAGTACAAGCTCCTATCAATACGGTAAAAAAAAAAAAAAAAAAAAGTAAAATAAATTTGAAAAAAAAACCTGAAAAATGTTTAGCTTTTTTCAAATTTAAAATTGGAAACATCATGTCAGAGTTTGGCATCCGTTGGCGCACACCGTGAAGGAAGTTTCTCACATACTAAGGGTTAGGATTAGTACACCATGTGTGCTTTATAGTGTTCGTATGAAGTGTAAGAGAGGACACACCTTGCAACAAATAGCAATAGTTTTTTTTATGGGAAATGTTGCTGTCCATAGAAAGCAAACTGCTACACATAGCACCTTTAACTTCAAATTGGCAGTGGGGATTGTCAGTAGTACAATTGTGATGTGCTTGTCTTATGAAGAGCTGCAGTAGGAGATCTATCAGTGTCACTTGCTGTCACTCCTCTGAAAGTAAATGACCATTAGATTAGGGGATGATTTGGTATATAAAAGAAGAAACAAATTGTTCAATTTGGGCTAATTAGAACTGAAAATGTAGACACTGACCAGCTCGGCCTTGGCTTGAATACATAATTACAGAGTAGAAAAATTATCAAGCTCGCTCTCTAAAATTACAGTCAGGTTTGACAAACAGACTCTGACCCTGACCATCTGAGGGGACAGACTCTCAATTTGTATATTTTCGGCTTCTAATATAAAGCATACACTTCACTCCCGCCCGAGTACGTGTGTGTGTGTGTGTGTGTGTGTGTGTGTGTGTGTGTGTGTGTGTGAGTGTGTTTGTGAAGTGGTTGCTGATATTCAGTGCCATATTAATTCTATCTTATCTTATCTTATATAATCTGTTTTTCAGCCAATATTATTCCACTATTGTTCGCGTTTTTCTTTATGCCTTTCTTTTCACCAGTTCTCCTTTATATATTTTGCATTAATTGCATCTCTTTTAATTGTCCATCCGTTAAATAGAGAGTTAGTATGGCCCACGACAAGTGAGGAACGACAATAGCACTTGAGAGATGTTGCACACAAGCTAACACTCTATTACACTTGAGGGCGGTGACAAAGTGCAGCTTTTGGTGCTTGAAACAAAATCATTTTAAAAATAAAAGATATGCTAATTATATTTGTTAGTGCAAGCTAAACAATTGGTGCAGACATGCTAGTCAGTGAAAAGTGGAACAAAGAGTAAGCGAGTGAGAGTAAATAAGTAAAAGGAGTATTAGAATTATTAGATCTAACAACGTCAACCACGTGTTTAAAAATGCAACTGCGATCCAGGAGAAAATACAGTACATTCCCCTGAATGCGGTTTACTTGTATGGGAACATAATTTTGTAGGAGACAGAGATGGAAGAAGAATAGATGTCCATGAGCCACCGCATTGTATAGTCAAGACAGAAAATAAAACACTTTTCCAAACTCCCCCAACCTGCAGCACTTCATACCGTTCATGCATCTCTCCAGAACAACATCTCCGAGGGTCAAAGGGTCTGCAGCTCCAGAGACGCTTCGCACATTGTCAGCACATGACAGAAAAGTGACTTTTGTTTCCATACACACACACATTAAAAAATAAAAAATAAATCAACGTTTAAAGGACTCCACTTTGTGTTACTGAAGGCTTTTTCTCATACAACTGGCCTTCTCTGCGTTAGCAAGGAGGCTCGCAGGTCACAGAACACATGGATCCCGGTCAGCCAAGGGATATGTCATTTAATCATTCTCTGCATTAATAAATACAAACCATCAAATAAAAGACTCACAAACCAGATTCATCAAAGATGATCTTTGAACCACCACTGTGATGAATGCAAATGAGAGGTAGCCAGTGCACTAAATCTATTCTTCCAGTCACTAAAGGTGGTAGAGAACTGCTTGGTAAACAGACTGCTTTCCTCTGCTCTAATTTTTTTTCTTCTTTCACCATTAATCCGATTGTGGGATAGTCATAGCTGAGAGAGAGGCTATGTGATGGAGTATGACCGCTGTCACAATACAGACAACAGAAAGACTTGGTGAAAAATGTAATTTCCCCGGCTCTGTGGAGCTGCAGCATAGGGGGTGGGGGGGGGGGGGCATTGGTGGGGGAATGAACCCGGCAGAATTATTTGCCTGCAACTACTAGAGCTTGTGGTAATTACTATAATGATGTCTCCAAGCCAAGGCACAGCCAGTACCGCGATCACATAGAAGCTGATCAGAAAATACAAATTTCAGCGGGCACACAAGGCAGCTATCTCATTAATGCACGCTTAATAGGGAGACATGACAGAAGGAGCCTTCTAGGCCTTTCAGAAATATTAGGTGAGTTAAACAGCTATGTTTTAATTGTATTCTTGTAAATGATATTGAGGTTTTCAGGTTAAAAAAAATATTATTTTTTCTATGCCTTCTGCAAATAAATTCCCTTGTGTGACTGAAATAATATTAACAACTTGTAAACTACAGCATTTCTATTGAGGTCCCGTGATTTGTATTTCTTATTGGAATCTGGGTGGGTTTAATGACATGAGGAGTTTGCATTCGACACATATTCCACATGTTCATACCGGTATCGAGCGGATTCCGAAATGTTAAATTTTTTCAAACACTTCATTTCTTAAAATTGTGTTTTCAGTATTCTCTATCAACATCACAATCCCGGCAGTGTGGGGAAGGGTTTGACACAGCATTTGAGACATTCATATTGGGAGAAAAAAGAAACAGTAAATACAATTAAAAAGTTAAATGAATAAATAAAAATGAAAAAGGAAGCTTTTCGGGTGGTAGTTTAAAATTCTCGGCTAACGTTAATGCTAGCTAGCATGAGCTAGGAGCTGGATGCTACGTTGTTTATCCCTCATTTTACTAATGTTACATCATTGTATGATGTGTAAACAAAGAGCTGGCTACATAGCTATTAGTCAGAGGTTGTAATTCATTGATTATTGTCAATCTATTAATCTGTAATCTGTGGCATTGCTGTCATTTACGAATAAATTGTTGCTCTATTAGTGTCAATAGTGTATTAAATACATTTTTGTAAAACAAAGTATTCTTCTTCCCATCATTATTACCTCCACAAAGGTTTACATTTTCTGTGTGAAAACAACCTTCAAATAATATATCCGTCAGCATTATACTGCAGCCTCTTAAAACAAGAATTCTCAGAGTGTAGGACGAGGGATTTTAGGACAGCGGAGATACGGAGGATGTAACATGCAGAAACTAGGCTTCCCTAAGGACGACAGTTTTCAGCAAACAGTGCTTTGTGACCAAAAGCAATTTCTTTGCTCTGCGACTGGCCTGAGAAGACATGGTGGACATGCAGGGACATGCTGAAATGCACAGATGTTCTCCCTCATATCCACAAGCGTGTGACTGCAGTCACTGGTTCGCCCTCGCCTGGCGCCCGCTTACGCAGCTTGCCTCGTGGTCCTTCCACATTACACGCCGCCCTGTTTGATTGTGATGGGTCCTGAAAGCCAGGAGACATACGTGGCTATAACAACATCAATGCGCTTCGCCAGGTTTTCAAGTCAGGGACATGTCTTATTATAATTACTACCTATGTATTTTTTATTTTGCTCCAGAGAGACAAATCGTCATGGTGCTCCCTGGACGGTCTTGTGTTTTCCTCTCCTACCTCCCTCCCATCCTCCCTCCGTCCTGTCCTCCTTTCCAGGAGAGGAGGGAAGACCACAGTTTGGGAAGAAGGCGAGGGCAGGGGGGACAATGGTGAGGGCAGTAGTGATCTGCAAATCATTTATTTACGTTTGGCATCTGCATAATGAGGCAGGGAGCCAATGGCAGCCCTGGCTGGCCGGAGACAGGGTGGCATGCCTTCAGTTTTAATGGGCACACTGAGGAAACTTCCAATCCTTCTTGACATTTCTCATAGCGAAATAAACGTGCTCTAGGTCAGAGTGTCTATTAGGAAGATAAGAGACGAACAAGTCAATTATACTTCAATGACTGCATAGCCAGGGGACCTCATTAACATGATCAGGGAGGTCCGTGCTGCAGCAGCCCTCTCCTGTGTGTAGCTCCTGATTAAGTTGTGGAAGAATGACATGGCCCTTTTTTGCCTGCTTTATGTAGGAAAAGAGAAAAAAAACCACAAAGACGTAAATATATTCAAGCATACATAAGCAAACACACACATATACATGGATCCGAATATACACACATTGGCACACACAGACATCGCCAGGACGCCGTGTCTGGCCAGCCAGCCAGAAATCGTTGACACATTCAAAAACAGTGAGAGGCGCACTCCATCAGGCGTTGTGGGGAGGTTTTATCTGCTGATAGGGTCACGGAAGTAGATGCTTTGGGAAAACATTTTGTGGCAGGGGATGTTGCGAGCTGTCATGCACAGCCTGGACGCATGACCTAGGGTTGCAAATGGAGGCTGGCTGGGTGGGGAGGGGGGGTAGCAGGCGAGCAGGCGGGGCACGGGCAGAGGCAGAGGCACGGGTTTAAAAAAGCAGAGCCTCGGGTTTGGTGGGCGGAGTGGTGTATGTTCTTTCCCCCCTCTTCCTCTGCGCTGGCTTGTTTTCTCTGCAAGGACACTGCAATCTGTTGACGTTGATGGGATGAGTGCAGACAAGGCACAGGAAGCAGTGGCTTGTCTTTTCTAGTGCTTGCATAGTGTGCATCATATCCAGCCACCGCTCGGGATAAGGCTCTAATTACTTAATTTCAGTGCCTATCTGGACCAGTGGGAATTGATCAGCAGTCGTCCTATCAGTGAGAAAAGTGTTGGCTACAACTTTTAACTGGAAGAAAAAGCTTTAAGCTCTTACATTACCGTGTGATACCTAGGCCATGCCTTCTTTTTGGTTTGAAAACAAAATAAAAGCCGTATTAACGAGTAACTGTCGCTATTGTAAATGTATTAAAATAGATGAAATTAAAAGCAGAACATTTTTCTTGAAAAGATTTCCAACATTGGCCAGAATTCGATTTTTGATTTGATTTGGTATCAACTGTAGTATTTTGGTGTCAACTGTATTAAAGTAAATTGAAGCTTATTTAAACAGCAACTTTCTTGATCAGACGTCAAGAGCTTCACAATAAAAGACAAAAAATAGAGACGCAATATTAAATTAACGATAGAGATAAAAGTGAATAAAAATACAGGAGCTGAAAGTTTTTCCTGAGTCTAAATTGACAGGACTGAATGATTTTAGAAAATACATCTAATTGTGATTATTTTGACTCACAATATTGGAGAGATTATTTTTGCATCATTACACTAATTTTCATTGAAAAATATATATTGAAATGATCATGGTGAGTTTTTGCGAGGGTCCGTACCAAACAAAGAATTTTTCTTAAGTCTGTAGAATATGATTTGTAGAATACAATACTTCATTCAGAATGGTATTTCTTCACATATCTTGCATTTCATGAATATTGCACCTTCTGCAATTTGGATATTGCTCTTAAAATTGACATCTGACCAGCTGTATTTAGAAATGGATCTAATGTGGCTATTAAATTGATCTGATTTCTATTGGCATCCTTATCATTTTATGAGGATCTCTGGTTTGCATGTTTTTTGTGTAGGTTTAGGAGAGCAGACAGTAACAAGCCTTTGTCCACAGGCACACTAAGCACACACAAAGGCATCCCACTAGGAAAGGTCCCGGACATATCTGCTCACATACCTCCATTATTGCTCTCTGAAACATGAATGATTTGATTATTTGATGACAGCTTATTTCTTAAATCTGTTTCGGCACCATATGTGTCTAATATGCAGCTCGCCCGCCATATGAATGCCTTGCCCTGGGCTCTGAGGGAGGCCAGTGCAGTTTTCAAACCTGGAGGGAGGATTGGCTTGTGAACTCAGACAAGCATACTGCGCTGTGCAAAAGCGCATCGGACTGGATTCAAGTGCATGTTCAAGGAAACATCTTCCTATTGCTCTGCGTCCAATATCCTCTCTCTCTCCTTTATTATGAATTAATAATGCTGCTTAAGGCTGTAAGAACTGTTTTTGAATATCTTGGTCTCAGCAAACCAACCAAAGCAAGCAGAATAAACCTATGGAAAGCCTCTCTTTCATTATTTTCATTGCCTCCCTGAGGAAGTATTCTCGTTATCATAATTGGTTCCCCAATCTTTTCCCTTGCAGGAGTTTTTAAAAACACGACAATGCTTCATGATTCAATGTAACTTTAACCAGCTTTGCAACCTGTGTTCTGCCACTATAAATGGCTCTTTAGTTGATCTGACTGGATGACAGTGATGCCCCCATGATAAACCACGGCAGACTGTCCATATTATTTCCAAATTAATTAAAGAATTCCCTACTTCTTACAGAATTTATTTTCTATCAGCCCTGATGCAGTTTTACAGAAAGAAAATTAGTCTGAAGTGAATGAAAGTATTTAATAAAAAAAAAAAAATGTTTTAACAGAGAAATGTATCATTGCTATGTTTGTAGTGTATTTATGCATCACTGCAAGAACAATATTTCTACTACTTTAAATCAAGAGCCATGATGCAAATTCTGGAAATCTCAAAAAATTATAATTTTGTAATGTCTCTGCCACAATATACTGTAATTGAGGGATAGTTTTATTAAATTTGTTTATCTTAAATATTTGCCACATTTTTACATTTGCGCACAAAATGATCCTTTCGCACAAATAAGAGAATCATTTGAAAATGTAGTTTAAAAATGTAGTTTATCTTTATTTCATCGTTAAGATATGAGTATCTTATTATTATTATTATTATTATTATTATTATTATTATTATTCATACACTGTTTCAAACTGTGAATCGCATCAACAAGACAAAACATCCTTTAATAAATTGCAACACTCAAGTGTTGATGTAGTTTGTACATTGCCTTTGGGGCTATGATGAATGGTGTAGTGCAACTGAAGGTCACAAAGGTCAGCACATTGAGGCCGCGGAGAGTTGCTCACTCTAACGAGGCGTTCCCCGCTCTCATTCACACCTCGTATAAGGAAGAACCTGACGGCTCACCAGCTCATCAAAAGAAATAGAGAATCTTACTGAACTGGAAACCGAAAAGATTGGCTCCAAGTAATGCAAATGACCTCAGGAGCAATCCAAATCAAGTAAACACATTCATCCTTATTGAAGCATGCCATACAGCGGAGGGCATTGTATAGTGGTATTGACAAATTGCCCTTAAGAATTAAGAAATTGGCTTGAAAATAGGCCTTTTTGATTATTTGTCTGCTCTCTCAAATAACTTTCCCAACAATTGACACTGGCCTTGCTAATTCTCCACTTCTGGACAAAATCAATTCATGGGCTATGACGGAGGACACACTGTGGTCTTGGGATACAAGTCTTCCTTTATCTACCAGCAAACAAAGCTCACCACCGCTTCAAGGTTTGCACCACAACTACATTTCTAGAGGAGAAAACTACAACAATGTCACATTCAGATACATTTGACAATAGGCAACGGTTTTAGCAGTTAACCTGGAAGCACTTACAACTTTAGTTTGTAGGTGTCATGAAGACGAGAAGTGCCAGAAATGGACTGTGAGACTGTGCAAACATGTATGTGGTGGTGTGAGGGGTTGCTGTTGCTGCCATTGGGATTCTTCTTGGCCATTTAACCCTGCTAATGGCCTCTCTGCCATCCAAATCCCCCTTCTCTGCAAATATTTAGACCTAACATCCCCTCAGGGGACAGAACAAGCCCTTTAATTGATATACTGTGCATCCCCAAACCTTTGAATTTGGAGGAAGGAGGAAACTGGTAAACTGGTGTAAATAGAAGAACAAAGGCTACAGCACAGAGTGAAGTATTTATCTTCTTCTCTGCGTTGCTGGTGTCACGCTGAATGTCCCTGCTCCCTCAGATCTGAAGAGATAACGCTGACTGTGCCCTAACAAGACATACAGTTATGGTTGACTTCATTCCTCTCAGGTCTTCTCATCTAGGCGGAAGAAGAAGGCAGAAAATATTCACTTTAAACGTGATACGGAAAACACAGCACTTTATCTGCCTTGCTTGTTCATTTGGCAAGTGAGATGTGAACATGCAGGCAAAGAAAAACCTCAGATGTACGAAAGAGCAAAATCACCAGCAGGAATTAATAGGCTGCCTTTTTTTTTGACACAGACTTTCATTTGGATCATCGGCTTGTCTGTGACTACTTAACGTTGCTTATTACTGTGGGGAACTGAAGCATTTAACGTTCATCCCTTCAATAACCTCTGAGCCATACGAAAGCTGTTATGTTTGGAACAGAGTGCAGCACAAGTGCCACTGTGCTCTCCCACGGCAGGTTGTTGTACTCTGCCTCCCCAGATAACAGAAAACACAATTTAGGAGGGTTATGGGTTTAATTTTTATATGTACAATTAGCTTGTACTGGCTAGTCTGTTGTAATTTGGGGAAAATGTATATAATATGATGCACAAAACGTCTAGAATATTTTCATTTTATGGGAATATGCCACCATAAAAAATAGGTACTTGGGTTTCAATATTTCACTTAGTACGAACTTTATATATCTTCAGTCAATGAAGAGTTGAAACAAGCTGATACAGAGTATATATATGCAGGGTTGGGAGGATTACTGATGAAAAACTGAATCCAATACAAAATGTAGTCAGTATCGTAATCCAAGTGTCACCATATTAAAGTAATTTGATTATATTCCGTGACTTTTGGATTCTCTTAATACCAAATATGCAAATAAAGACGAGAAAAAAATATCAATAAAATGACTTTTATTAAAACTTAAGTACTGATGTTAATATTTCTTTTTTCCCTGTTACTGTAACGGAATACAGCTAACTTTTTTTGTGTCCTAGTTACGTAATGCTGTTCCATGTATTCATTGAATACATGTATTTCCTAAATATACTCCCTAAACCTGTTTATATGTGTTAACCTGTGGAATAAGGTGATTTTTCCAACCATAAAGCTATATTTAAGGAGAAACAAGCCAGACTAGCAGATGTATGAGGCTGCACTTAAACACAGTGGTGCTTAGAGCTAAATGCTAATGTTAGTGTGCTAACATTTGCTAATTAGCACTAAACACAAAGTACAGCTGAGGCTGATAGGAATGTGATTAGGTAACAAATTAGATCTGATGGTGGCCGCTAGATGGAAGGTCAGGAGATCACCAACGTTATCACAACTCATCCCAAGGGAACCATGAATTTCTGTCCTAAAGTTCATAGCAATCCATCCAATAGCTAAAAAATATTTCACACACACAAAACAGTGTCAACCTCATGGTGGCGCTAGATCACCAATTTCACAAGAATTTATCTTGTGCGAACTCTGACTGTCAACAAATGTTTGTCCCAATCCACCAGGTAGATATTGAGGTGTCTCACTGAATAAGTAAAAACTTCAGATTCAGGTGTGTTATGCTCGCAGCGCTAATGTAGCCTCAACCTGATATGAGATTCAGATATTTTTAATTTTCAAACTTGTAGTTCAGCCTCATCTCAAGCTGACATCAAGTGACATCACATGATGCAATTTTTCCAGACTTCTTGCAGCTCTCTATGGAACAACAACATTATTTATCCATCTTTTCTTCACACCTGGAAACAGACTGTGATGTGTAAAGTCAGTGTAATTCCCCTTTAATGCAACATTTGACAAAACACTTTATTCACACTATTTGGGTCTGTTAAATTGTTACAACATGGACAACAGCCCTTGTCTCTCCCAAAGAACAGAAACAACAAAGTTGGGTTTTTTTTCTGTCTGGTCTACCTCCACCACTCAGCTGAGTTTATCATGTAGGTAAAAATGTTATTATAAAGATCTGTGTTTGGTATTAAACACATCTGTAGAAACAAATTAGAAGTTAAAGGTACTTTGGATTATCACTCTGTGTATGTGTTTGTCTATTGTGAGATGCACTGCTGCTAAATATCCATTTGCCCCCTGAAGGCTAAAACAGGTCACAGTGTCAAAATGCTCATTTGAAGATCAGGGCCTGCTAAAATTTTCACACTTCCCCACGTGCTGTCTAATTGACCATAATTGCCTAATTAACTGGTCAGTGATTTCATTTTAATTATTCAGGTTTTTTCATCCTCCCACTCCTTCACTTTCCTCCATATTGTTAGATATAAAGACATGGCCTGTTTGGAGTGTCATGTTCAATAAAGTGGGCTCGGATGGAACCCAATTAATATCATGAGATACCTCATATAGAGGAGGAAAATTGGGACCTAACGGGGACATTTCCTCGGGACATAATTTAATCTGATTACATCAGATTTAATTTGACCAATGCTGCCTGCAGGGTATAAATTTATCTTGAAAGTATGCATGTTAAAGTCTTAAATCGCTAAACATCCTCTGATCCTAAATTACTCACCTGTAAATGTCCTCGTGCCAGCAGGAAAGATGAGATTTGAAACGTAAGCAAATTTAATTTAACTGACTTTGACCCAATTAGGACCAGATGTTGTTTTAGCCAATAAAATATTCTGAGAACGGTAGTTCACTGAAATATTGTAACAGTTCATAAAAAAGGGCCAGTTCACTCAAATCACTAATATACATTTATTTTCCAACTTACCACCATATGTACCTAGACACCACATATGATATATCTGCTTTTATATATCCATATATCTATATATATATTGGAATATCCAGCTCTAACTTCTGCTTCCAAAGTCATCTGCCGTTTTTTTGACATCCCATTATTGTATTGGTGCGGAAGCAGATGTGACACTATGGACATTTAAAAAAAAAAAAACCTAACTACATGGCTAGATACCACCAAGTAGCTATAGTATTTTACTGATTAAAAAATGTGGGTCAGGTGAACCTATACGTTTGCTGAAAATTAAGCATTTAAAAAATACTCTGGACATTGTGTGATTTGCTAAATGCCAAAACGCTTAGAAAAAGCTCTGTTTTAAAAAAAACACGCCTGTACATGTGGACGAGGCCTAAGTAGACCATGTAAACTGCAACTTTAAACACATATTTCTGCATTGAGTACATTTATTTTTGATATTTTGGTACATTTAGCTAATAATACTTAATAATACTAGTTAAGTAACATTTTCAACGCAAGACTTTTACACTAGGATATTCCTACTTACAGAACATACAAACTCCACATAGAGTGGAAAAAAGGCTAAGACTCAAACCCAGGACCTTGTTATCTTGCGTGTAACATAATGCATTACCTAGTGTTTTATTACCCCACTGTAGGTTTAAGGCATTTGTCTTAAACCGGCAGTGTTTCAGTCAATGATCAGTCCAGAAGTGTGAGGTTTGTATGAATGTTTTTTGAGTCTTCTCATTACTTAACTCTCCACCCCCTCTCTCTCTGTCTGTCACTCTGATGGCCTACTAACTCTTCTCTTCCTCGGTAGGCTTACCAGTATCTCTGCGGTGTCGACCTTCAGATCATATTACCCAAGGCTAGTCCAGAATCTTGAACCCTTATGATCCTCCAGGTCAAACTTAATGGGACACCAGAGTCCCAACCCGCCCCAACCAGCCCAGTGGATTAGTGCTACTCGGATCCGATCATATCCAGGCCCATCACAGAGGCGCTTCAGACCAACTAACTGCAAATCTGAGGTGGCACCTCTGTGCCCAAGACCTGCTTGAGTTTACCCATAGCCTCCGGTCATGTGGCCTCACTGACCAGCCTCGGTGCCCTCAGGGAACTGAAACAGCAGCAGCAGAGAGGGAAAGAGAGGCTGACCGACCCAGAAAGACCAGCACGGTCAGACACAGGATGGTCACATGATGGCCCCTCCCCGTTTCTGTGGACAAAGATCTGAGCTAAAGAACATCTGGAGGGCATCGCTGCAGGCAGCAGGAGGCATGTCTTTGGCTGAAGTGAGGCTGGTCAGTATAGGAAGGGGGAATGAATGAGAGAGAGAGAGAGAGAGAGAGAGAGAGAGAGAGAGAGATAGAAATAAACAGACATGGACAAAATAAAGAGACAGAGAATGGTATGAAGTACTTGGTTGTGTTACAGTTTAGGGGTAACACTCCTTAGTACAGTATCTGTTGCAACGCCTGTCAAGCGTTGTACTCTAGTACAAAGTACTCATATAGTAACGGTGCCAGATAACACTTGAAATAGTAAGACTCACAAGGAAGCAGACAAAAGCAGTCTTCTCAATTCTGGACAGCGACTGTTTTGCCAGCTAAAATAACTTAATAAATAACTAAATAACTAAAAATAACTATAAATAACTAGCTAGCTAGCTAGCTACACAAAGCTATCTAAGGTGACGAGTTTGTCTTTGGTTGCTGGAACATGGACTTCCCCAAATCAAGACGGAGCCGCTAACGTTACACTGAACTCTGATTTAGTAGCATCCAGGACCAGCTCCCACAGTGGGTAAATACTACACAGTGAATACTACAGTCCTGAAGGGGCCTTTTTCTAATTTAGTTGTAATATCACAAAATAATAAAGCTGAGAATATGTTGCTTCGCTTTGAGAGTAAAACTACATTAGCAATACTAGGTAGTAAGCTAGTTAGCTGTACGTGGTAACATGGATTGCTACTTACATTAGAGCACATAAACTGGTTTTGGAAAGGCTAAAATAAGTAAATTTCTCAGAATACCACAAAGCATTTCCTCCCAATCTGAATTGAATTGTATTTATTGAACCTTAACTTGTTTTTATGCTACTTACTTGCCAAGGTCTCTATTATTAAATAGAGGAAAATAGAAAAAAAGAAAAGAGAAGTGCCTCCATCAAAGGGATATTTCAGAGATGTAGTATGGCATTTCCATAAATTTGCAAGAGACGGATTAAAAAATAATGGTCGAAATCTGGGCAGCAGTCGAGATATCCTGATTTTTTTTATTATGGGTCAACCCTAAACCTAACCCTCCAAAAAAGCATGCAATTCCCATAATGCACCTTGAGAGCATCTCTACATTAGAAAGTAATGCAGACTTTCTTTTAGAAATATTCAGTCTCCAAGCCCAAGCTGAGGTAACCTTGATGACATTGAGTTATTTTTAGAAAGCAATATTATACAACTGTTCCCACAAGCTGAGTAGCAATGAGGCGTGAGCAGTTTCTGTGGCCAAAGTCCAGTTTTTCTTTACAATATAGCAAATATATCTGTAAATATGGCATTCAGAATGTTCATGATCATCACACCACGCTGAATCCACCAGTCAGATACTGTATGCATGCATACATGCATACATGCATGTATGTATGTACGTATGTACGTATGTATGCAACTAACCCCATTTGTGGTTCATATACATACATACACACATATATATGTCACACAAATGGGGTTAGTTGCAGCTTTCAACCTGTTTATTTTCACCCTTGTTTCACCAGTTTTTCATCTGAATGTCTGTTGGCCATTTCACTGACCTTAAAGACGACCTGTCCAACAGCATCCATGAGACAGTACCATACTACAATAACCAGCCTTTGGCATTGCGCGGCTTTTGCGGCCGCTAAACCTCTACAAATAATACAAAAAGAAACCGCATAACTCTCAAAGCACTTGCAAAAGTTGAAATGCACCCCTAACTGCACTGCCAAGCAAGTAGCGTCTCGATGATGCTGTGCTATATGCACATATTTTTAAACAAGGTAATATAATGGTGCTATCAGCGGGCGCAATCCATTCTTTGTGAATTTGCTCCTAAGTGTACAAACAAGGACAAATCAGAACAAGCATAGCAGCCACTTGGTTAGAGAGAACACAACATATTAACAGTGTGGAGACAGAGAGGGATATGGCTGATGCTCTTTATTGCGCATGAGAGGAAACAGAGGCAAATATCTGAGCCTAATCGTAAAACCAACTTAAAGAACAGTGTCAAAAGAATTAGGTCCATAACGTCAGAGTTCAGCTTAATGGAAGCCAACAGTTTGACAGGGAACTAGTGAATTTGTGGTGGGCATGCAGCGGCTAAGATATCCTGCAAAACTTGTATGTTGACTAGTCTTTTATCTGATTGGATTACTGTTACTTGGACCACATGCAGTCAGGCGTGAGTAACACAAAGCTCTTTTTTTAGATTTTCTCCCTCTCTCTCGTTTTGTTGAAGATCCTGGTGGGTGGAGGTGATGGATGGATGTAGACTCCCTGACCTACTTGAAGGACATTTCCACACTCGTGTATGTCATTTAAAGGACGTCTAGGCCTCATTTGGAATATACAGGACGATTATATCTCTGATTTGAGTGCCTTGAGGCTCATATGAGGGGCACATTGGTACCAATCAACATGAGGGATAAATGCATTAGTGAGCCGATGCATATAACATTTTAAAATCTAGCAAATCAATGCTGTGCGCCATCTGATTCTGTATTTCATGTTCATGTTAATGTGTCTAATCGTGAATGTACACTTAGTATAATTACGGGAGTGCCAATATTTCTTTCATTTTAGTGCAAAATAACAACCTCCACTGTGAATATAGTATTGATAAGAGCACCTGCAGTTGGAGAACCAGTCAAAAAAAAAAAAACATGACACTCGGTACTTTCACTGATTCAACCTTTCATTTGGAATACACCCACCTTTCAACAGATAAAGCTTTTTTTTTTTTTTTTTTCGAAAGCCTATTCATCAGCTTTGTCATTGTGAGAAAACAAGGTGATGCTAGATGGTTTTCAATTACGTTGCTTGCTGTTTACAGGTATTGTGCTCGGGGCTGTTGGGCCAGTATAGCCTGGCCTCCAGGCCATTGTGCCTGTCGACAATAGATAATGAGCTATCCACCCATATGCAGCCATCATAAGACAGATACACTAACACACACACACACACACACACACACACACACACACACACACACACA
>CALSBV010012177.1:3332819-3361303 GCA_943590825.1 Bovichtus diacanthus
CACACACACACACACACACACACACACACACACACACACACACACACGGAGTATGATTTTACTAAGACACATACATACATGCATACATACATACATACACTCAGCCAGTGTTGTCCTCAGTTTTCATTGATTGATCTATTCCGCTCGGATTGTTTTAATGAAATAATCTGACCTGAACTGTTTGTGGGGAGATTTGGGTTTGGAGTGGAGGAAAGCACAGGGAGAATTCAACACAATGTCAAAGGCCTTCACGTGCTCTTTACGGCAAGTGAGACATTCAATGACCAGCGCAACAGATGACTATTTTAAAACAACCTCTGAGGTATTAAAGTGGTTACCTCAGGCTGTTTGTTTGCAGATTATTGTAGAACGTATTGGAGATCATTTAAAGTTGCATTACAAATATCACAGCAATCCTTTTTTGTCTATCTGATTGTTTTGGTCTGGTGTTTTGCTCTGGTCTATACTCAAAGCAGTCTAAATGTTTTATTAAATGTTTAATTACTTCTTTTGGCCACTTTTGGTGCAGCAGAAAAAAGTTGTAAACAGAAAAATGACATACGTATATATGTAACATGTTAGCAAACAATTGCTAATATACAGATCCTGTAGATGTTAATATTAGCATTCATTTTGGAGTCATGTTTCTGCCCATGATTTCAACTTTAATCCTTTTAGCACCTCGTTTGGTTTCCACTAACCGCGGGCCTTTAGCGGCTAAACGCTCCACTATGTTCACCAGCCAGTTGCTAACTTTGCCTCTGCGGTTTGGTACTGGCCAGGTAGCTTATTATGTGTTTTTAGGTTTTACTTAACAGCTGCCTGCTGCAATCAAATTAAACAATCATTTGAACCATTGTCATTACAAGGATATGGACTCTAGCAGCTTTAAAATAAAAATAAAAACTAGTTTTACACATCAAGTTCAGTTATGTGTCACAACAGCTGTATAATGTCTTCTGAGGATCTAATACACATTTTAGAATTAAACACATTTTTAGCAGAGAGCCTGTGTTGAAAGATGTGGACATTTACCAGGCACACAAAGTCTAATGAAAGACCCCACTGAGTTGCATTAAGGGAAATGATGTTGGTGCTTTACATATACTTGCTACTAAAAGTCAGGATATCGCGGCCTCTTCTGCTTCAATTTTGATAGTTGTTTTTTTCAAATCTCTCTCACTCGACCGCACCTTTAACATGCACCATTAGTTATTTTTCAAAAGAGAGAAACTCGCCCTTTGACGCCCAGCCTTCAGCATCATTTGAAATGGACACCGCGTCTTCAGTGTTCATTCTGTGCAACCTTTGCGCCAGATTGTCAGAACAGTGTGTGATGTTGGCATGGTGCAGGGCACTGTGACCTATTGATCAAAAACATAAAATACAGGTTCTTTAATTTATCTGTCAGGTGGACAAACTCAGGTGGACCCTTGAGCAGTTAAGGAGATAACACAGAAGGCAGATTTACATGCCGCAACTGATGCATAAAAAAGGGGCAACCTGGCTCATCGTGGCCACATCAAAGGGAACCTGGTTATTAATGGGCAGGAAGAGCGCTGCACACATCTCGCTGTCCTCATTGATAATCAGCAACACACACGCACACACACACACACACACACACACTGCACATACATACGGCAGGAGGGACACGCACTTCACCACACAAGCTAAGAGGGACAAAATCCGTTCCATACGCACAACAACCAGAAGCGGTTTTTGCCTCTCACAATTAATTAGGCAACTTATTGAGCTCGAGATGCAATATGCATGTTAACTTAATAGGTTATGTCTGCTTTCAAAAAAAAGGGATAAAGCTTTGATGTTCCCAAAAACTTGGCAGAAAAAAATCACTGGCAGCAAACAATTACAGAATTAATGAAGATCTAGAAACAATAACCACGGCTATTGTTGCAAATACATGCATGTTAATATCTTAAAATGCATGCATGTTAAATGTGATTTCAGACAATGGTGAGCCTCAGAGTATATTCAGGTTTATTACTGGTCTTGAGTGCCTCAGTGTGATGGTGGGCTTACCTTTCTTTGTCAGTCAATCGATTCTCTTTATTATGGACCATGGTCCATATTTGTAGAAGCTGAAATTTAAACTTTAAGAACATTAATTCATCACACACAATACAAGTTATATAAACACAAACACATTGCATTAAACAACACTCAAACAATGCATTAATTACAGGCCCATTATTCTCTACCTTCTACAGTGTTTCTGCCATGTGGGTACATATAGGCCGATGAACATATGGGTAGCACTATAAAACCTTCAAATATACAATATGTATATTACATTATGTACTGACTAAAAACTGTACTCTTTCAGCCACATTTTGTGTGGCTTTCATCTCCAAATGGGACCCAAGACATCTAAAAAAAATATTCAAAAAGTGCGCCACATTTGAACCGTGCATACTTGTTTCGCGTGCACATGCACTTCGTACTAATTAACACAAATCTGCTCATTTTAATACCCAGTGTGGGAAAATATATTGTGGAGTGCAAATGTTCCGATCCAGGGTCATTAAATAATGTCTTTGGACTGACTTGTTTGCATGGTGGAGCAGAAGTGAGGGATTTAGGTCACATGCAAATGTCTTGCTTGTAATATTTTCAGCATGTGTTGATCCATCTGGAGCTCGCAGCAGAATAATAAGCACAAGCCTGGCTAGCATGTGCCGACATTCAAAAGGCGGCAAAGACATGCTCAACAGCTAAAGGCAACGTGCTGTAGCTTAACTAAACTAGGCTAAAACATGTCACATTTCCCTACCCTTGAATTATTAGCTAGATGAACATTATCCTTGTCCTAGAAAAATAATATTTGGACCTGTCACTTGTTGAATTTTGCCTGAAATAAAGGTTCAACTCAGCAAATGTAGATATACTTCCTCACAAATGCTACAAATAGGACTAATTTAGTATAACATTGCTTTTTTTCAGTGATGATCACTGCAGGGAATGATGTCTGCATGCACTGTGTTGCAAGACAAATTAATTAAACACGACTTTGGGTCGTGATCACACATGTCACGTTAGATTTCAGTGCAAGAATCTCCATGCTAAGTGCAAGGCTTCATCTAATTAAGGAAAAGTTGTCAAGGCGTTGGCGCTCCTGCTTGGTATCTGCGCGTGGTACCCGCCCGAGAAACAACAGGCTGTCTTAAACCTGCACCCACCACTGCCTGTCAGGCCTCTGCAGGCCTCACGAACTGTCTGCGAAACAGAGGCGTCTTTTTAAATTACTCACAGAATCATTCATGGGAACAGCAGAACGGTATGAAGCTTCTGGACAGAGGTGCTTCCTTGATAATTGTCCTCATTCAGTCCACCACCAGCCAGGCAGGGCACTGAATTTGTTTAAAAATAAAGGTCACTTGGTGTAGCAACTTGTGTTGTCTCACTCCACAAATAGAACCAAGTACCAAACGTTGGGTTATTTTATATATTCATATACAGGGTTCTGGCCCTCTGAAAAATAAACATTTGTTACAAAAATTGTAGAAAAAAGTGTTTCGCTATATAATGAAGTGTTATTGATCCTGCCTTTTGGTCACTGACTGTCCTCAATAGAGAGGTCAGAGGTCAGGGCTGAAGCTCATAATGTGCTGATCTATCCTGAAGGACCGTTCTATCTTTGAGTAACAGCTAAGAGTTAAGCCTGTGAATGTAAAAAAAAAAAAAAAAAGAAGGCATCAGGTACCAAAAATATCAATTGCAATTTCTATCTCCTCTGGCAGTAGAGTGCATCTATCGTTCAATACATATTGTTGTCTGAAAGCTAGTTTGAGAATTGCATTTGCACAACACTTGTAACAAGGATCCCACAGCTTCTGAAACGTCACAGTTCAAGGACTTTTCAAGGACTTTCCATGACCCATGTCATTTTATGTTTATTTTCAAAAACGATTTTTTTTCTCTCTTAAATTTCAAAAACTCAAGGATTTCAAGGACCTGTGGGAACCATGTCTTTGAAATGAAAAGTCACTATCAAACAAAATCTCTAAAAAACAAGAAATTGTACTCCTCTCAAAAAAGCCCATGACAACTTCTGAATGTAAAAGACTGATACTCAATTTCTGCATCAGTTATCCAATCTTACTTTCAAAAATAAAGTTTTTTTAGAAAATTCAACTTTGTGTCAAACACCTTTTCATTTTTTAATTCTGAAACAGTTTAGAAGGTGACATTTCAAACAAGTTCAGGAATTCATTTCCAAAATCGGATAGTATGCGGTTAAAAGTGCTGTTTCATCAGAGGCTCTGAGCGTTGGTGGGAATGCAAAGAAAACCTACACAGGGTGATCTATGCTCCTGCTTCAGCTCACTTCTGCACTGGCACAGAGCCTCTGTGATTACAGGCAGTTTCCATACATTACATAATGGCATAATGGGGTTTCAATCATGTTCATCCAGCACCCTGCTTGTCTTCTGACGTGGTGGCTGCTGTGATTGATTCTTGTCCACAGAGTTGTGCTTTTTGATCCATTCAGCAGACAAAAGCAAAGTTAAAGTAAAAAGAGCAATATATTAGGATGCATACAATCATGTGTATGAATGTAAACGGTTGACTGCAGCGCTGCTTTACAATTTTAGGACGCTAAAAAAGCACTTTTTCCAAATAGTTTACAATCTCTTGTTACTGTATATGTTCACAGTTTTTCCAAGGCTTACGGCTCTGTGTGACTACAACGTTTTTATACAGTTCTACCTACTAAAAAAAAAAAGAGATTAGATTAAAAAATAAATATCATTAAAACAATAGTCGTATGTTAAGTTTCTAGTGGTGTGCATACAATATATAGCATGATTCGGCTTAAAATTTGGATTTGGGAACCTGTATTGAAGACTAACAACATATAACAAAGCTCTCTAAATGTTACACGGAATGTTGCTGTTATTCTTACATGTATATGTTGTTGTTGTAATATCTTGGTTTTGTAGAAAAAGTCTACATTTCCAAGTATCAAATGCTATTAAAGGTGTATCCTTCGCTTGATCAAATCTTTGTTCTTGACCTTTAGCCTGAATTTCTCTGGGAGACAGCAGCATAATTAATCAGAAATGGCATTTTTAGAAGTGAACGGACCATCAGGAAGTAAAGTTAACACAATGTAATTTATTCCATTTAGGTGATTATAAACAGCTATACTATCCAATGTACCCATCATCTTCTCAGGCTATAATGCAGGATATAATGCCCATTCACTGGTCAAGTCATAAAAAGACCAGGAACAATACAGGAGTCGGAACTATTATATGTATATGGAGACGCAGCTGGTGAAATTAGCTCAGAGTAAATGCCGGGATTTATAGCTTGGCGTATTATTGCAATTACAGTAATTACTGTATCTTGTGTCGTTATATAAATTCATTAGCAGCACAGGTTGCAGCAGACTTACAGGATAAGCTAATGATAGAAGATGCGCTTCCCAGGAGAGATGATAATATACACATATACGCATTCAAATCATTATTTTCAGAAACGTTGCACTGTAGTGCCTTTCACTGATCTCTGCTCAAACAATATGTTAGAGCATCCTCTGCTGGTCTTTTAGAGGAGGCTGCTCTTCTTCACAGACATGACAGCCAGTACAAGTGAAGACTGTAAATTAGGGGCGTAAAGAATATATCAATTATACACAAATGAGTACATCTGCAATATTTAGTCAAGGTGATTTGGCAAATCAAGCAAATTAGAATAAATCATAAATTATGAAAGGAGATAAATAAAAGGGCGAAAGTACGGGTCCTGAGAGGAAATTAAATGACGCAGTCTGAACTACGCTGTGGTTACACAAGAAGGCAAGCAGGACATGCCGAGAGTGTGGTGGTGGCCGCTGGCCGGGCAGATGGGAAAGTGTTTTTGGGCTTTATGCCAGACAGGCGACAGGGAGGATGGGTAGACAGGCGATATTCCCTCCAGGGTTATACTGATTGGCGTTGATCACAAGGTCTCAGCAAGGTGCCATTTCATGTGAAACTGTAAACAAGGTCAACATGATGTCGGGTTACAGCTGCCAGTCACCCCGGCCTGTCTGTGACCAGCAAGGTGCCACAGAGGGCTGCAGGGTGAGGAGTGAGGCAGACATAGAGAGGAGATAAGACAGATAAGATCTACAGTGGATTTACTGAAAGTCAGCGTGGAACAGTTAGTAGAGTAGCTTAATTTATTTGAAAAGATAGAAAAAATGCATCCACATTTTGAGTGAGCTGTTACACCTGAATCCCACATATTGTGAATGGGATTGTGTGGAAAGACTTCTAAAGTTCACCTGGCAAAAAAAAAAGAAAAGAAAATGGATAAATGGTTAAATTAGGCAGCTAAAGAAATTAATAAACAGTTCAAAAAGTTCAGCTAAAAAAGAATGGATAAAGAGTCCATTTATTTTTTTAAACGGTTAAACTTAGCAAAAAGTATTTGATAAATGGGGAAATAGCTTAAAGTAACAGCGGAAATAGTGGAAAAACAGGATGCAGAATGGATACAGGGTTTGAATACTTAGCTCAAAGTAATGGCGTTGGTTAGAATGGCAAACCTTTGCTACTAGGAACAATGCAAACTTGACCAAACTAACCTAAACAAGTTCAACAACATTAAAGTATCTCACTTGCATACAGTTAATAGTATAATAGTACATAACATCCAATGAAAATGCAATTAAACTACGCATTTGGAACATGTCTGGTTGTGTTGATGAAGGGATACTTAGAGTTCATCTGTGAGGAGATATGTGTAACAAAAAACAAGAACTACTGATGGTTCAGTATTAGGCACACTAGCTCACTGTGATTTACTGGAAGTTAAAGTTCACCCTCTCTGTAAAACACATACTTTAATATTCATCCTGACATATGTATACGCAACCTAGGGAAAGCTGTGTATGTGTTGGCGTACTGGTACACCCTTTATGGCCGAGCCGGCTGACAACTGGATGGTGTTGACATCGAGACATATTGATCACCGTGTCAGAGTGGTGGCTGCCCAGGGCTGAATTAAAAGGGAGAGTGAAGCAAGAAGGAAACCAAATTGTTTGTCTCTCAAAATCCTGCCTGAGGCGAGACGCTCGACCCTGAACGCTGACTGGTCCGGTTGCTTCTCTATTGATTTCAGACGAGGCTGGGCAGCGGGCCAGCCAAGGCCTCAGGTACTGACTGTCTGGCCAGTGATTGATTCATTAATGTACAATCATCCTCAGCTTCAATCAGACAGCGGACAGACAGAAAAGACACTGCTGGACCATGAACCAGTTTGATTCACCCGCTGCTTTATTTGAGGCTTGCATGTACACAACACTCATGCGTATGGCTCTGTGTTGTGGGTTACATATGGCACAATGCATTTGTTTGCTTTTATAAATGCATGGACATAATTGGTACTGATGAAGTCTCAATAGGGTTAGTTCATTTCCTGTTACAGTCTGATGGTTTTAAAAAACAAAAAACAAACAAACATTGGCACATGGAGTTGATAATAAAGCTGTACTATAAAATAAGCTGCTAATTGTGTTGCAATAACCGACGTTGTCCTCTGGAGGGCGCCAGAGTACCATAAGATGCATTTCAGAACCGCCTAGAAGAGCATTTTGAAGTTGGCTACTCACAGTAAAGCAGACAAGATATGACCTGTGACATTAACCAAGGCAGCTGGTGTCACTGAGAGAGCAAATTAACAGTCTAGATATTCTGTCTTGCACTGATAATAAAGCCACAGGAAGATGCCTAAGTGTGTGTGTCACTACAAAAACTTTTGTTCACAGCATTTCTCTTAAAAAATATAACTCCAAGGAGGCTACTTTATAAATTGCACTATATTTATTAGAAGTGCCCTTTATATCGTAGTCCGACACTCGACACGCCCTTGTCTCAGTACAAATGAAGTAACCAGACGTGGGAAAACATTAATCAAAACCATTTTTATTTGACAAAGAGTTCTTTTGGATTATAGCTGACAGTCATAAAGTAAATACCTATTACAGTAAATCTAAAAGTAACCTGTGAAGGTCTTTCCCCAAATATATTATCGTAAAATGTAATGTGATAATTACTATTAGTGCAATGTTTCATAAGTTTATAACCATCATGCTTTTTACTTCTCGAGAGGGAGACATTAAAGACATAAAGCCCAGTTACTCTACATGTGCTGCCACCATTCATTTTACAGTGACATGTTAATGCATCAAAGCTTGCATGACTGCACGGTCATACAGTCTTCTGGCCAGCGGTACGAGTCCACAGAAAACTCATCATAATCAGTGCTATAGGTGAGTGAGTGCACATATGCTTCTTTGTCGGACGGCTCCGGGTGAAGTCTTGCCATGTTGTGCTCATAGGCATACTCGATGATCTGTTATACACAGGGTTTTAAAAACATTTTTTATTAAACGTTGTTGCAGTTTCACAAGTCCCATACAAGTACGCTCAAAGAGACACGGTAAAGTACATCACTGAGCTCTCTCACCTTGACAGCCAGCTTGAGTGAGACCTCCCTGATGGAGCTGAGAGGAGGATACAGCCTTCCCTCTGCCAGGTCCTTCTCCGTCACCAGCCGAGCAAGAGCCTGTTAAACGGTAAACACGCAACTCATGTTATCGTAGAGAAGAACATCGGGGACTGAACCATTGTTCTGACGGCCCATTATTCTGAAAGCCCAATAATTCACAGAAAATGTCCTATTAGACCAAAAGCCCATTGTTCTGAAAATCACACTCTCTCTGCAACAAACACAAGCACATGGCTAATTACTATGCAAAATGATGTGATCGGACCTTTCAATTTTTTATTTTATTTTTTTAAGTTTAGGCACGAGGAGTGAGATTGGTTACGTTTAGGGTAAGAATATCAGGGTAAGACCATCAGAGGCAGAGAAGGGCGGGTCATGCCTTTGCCATGGTAAAAAAGAATATTGCGTCCGGGGAGGTCAGATGACATCATTCTGCAAAAATAATTAGCCATGTGCTGCTGTTCATAGCAGGGAAAGTGTGTATTTATGAGGAACAACGGGCGTTTGTTTTCGGTTTAACAGGCTGTCGGATAAATTGGCTTTCTTTTGGCTATTGGGGTTTTGGAATAATGGGCTGTTGGAAACCTGGCATGGCACAAGAAAACCATCAAAAGACGCTAACTTGTGTTCCTAGTACTCTATGACACGTTGCACGGTATGGCTCTACTAGACTCTTTTTTGGTTTTCCATTAGGAACCTGGTGCCTGTTACTTGTTTTAGCACCACTTCACCCAAGGTCATATTGTTCTACTCTTTACAGTCACAGGGTTAATGAGCAAAAGGATTAAGCTTTTAAAACTCCACACAACATGCATGCAACAGACATGATATTATAAAGTCTAGCCTAGGTTCACCAATACTGTGATTTCCATTCATATCGCTGAACAAATATTAAAAGTTTTACCCCACTTTTATTAACAACTATAGTTACAAGCTTTTACTTGTAAAAGAGTTATTTTACAGTCCGATATTACTTCCTACTAGAGTCAAATCTAAATACCCCTGTCACTGTTGATAATGGACCGTGAAAGGCTCCAGGCATTCATTACATTTGCAAGACATGGCCTTACTGAGACTTGAGGAGTGCTTAGTATAGGCTCAGTGACAACACGAGTTATCGATAACACAATTGATCGTACAAAATGAATGTATTTATTTAATAATAATATAAATATTTGAAAAGTATGTGTATATACTATATATGTCGATGAGTTACCTCTGCTGCAGTGAGAAAGATTTCCTCAGTAATATGTCGAACGGCGCAAGCGGTGACACCCAGGCCCACACCGGGGAAGATGTAGGCGTTGTTTCCCTGACCAGGGTGGAACGTCCTCCCACCAGGCAGGGTGATGGGGTCAAATGGGCTGCCACTGGCAAAGATGCCCCGCCCCTGTGAAACAATAAGGTATCGTAATGTATTATTATTATCAATATTATATACCTCTGCTAAGGAGGTTATGTTTTCGCTTTGGTTTGTTGGTTTCTATGTCTGTTTATCAGCAGGATTATGGAAAACTAGCCCGATTTTCATGAAACTTAGTACTAAGGTGTAGCATGGGCAAAGGAAAAGCCCATTCCATTTTGGAGCAAATCCAAATTTGAGGACGGATACACTCATTATTTTTCACCATGTATGCAGGGCTGCAACTAGCAATTCTTTTGTATATCGATTAATCTGCCGATTGTCTTCTCGATTAATCGTTTGGTCTGTAAAATGTCAGCAAATAGTCAAAAATGGTGATGCGTTTAAATGTCTTGTTTTGTGATCTAAATCCTAAAAAATATTCAGTTGAATATCATATAAAACAGAGAAAAGCAGGAAATCTCCATATTTGAGTTCTACATTTACATTTAAAAAAAAAAAAATGACTTTAACGATTAGACGATTATCAAAATAGTTGGTGATTAGACGACTAATGGTTGCAGCTCTACATGTATATATGACTATAACTGAGCGAGCGAGTACCTCTGTGATTGTGTAACACTGCTCAGCAGTGCATTCTGCTTTGCTGGTCGGGTTGCTGAGTGCAAAGATGATTGGCCGTTGATTGAAGGAAGCCATGTCTGCGATGATCTGCTCAGTGAAGGCTCCGGCAACAGCCGCCACACCTGAGACGAAAAGTCATTTCAGTCTGCTTCTCTTGGAGCTTTAACCAAACTTGTCGGCCTTTAACATTTGGGGTTGTATGAGGTTCTTATCCATAGTCAGTGCATTACCTACAGTAGATGCCGGTTGGCACGCCCCTAGTTTGGAGGAACTGAAGAGAAGTACCAGCACAGGAGCAAAAAAAATTTCTGCTATGGATGGGGGCATATGTGACTAAAATGTATTTTAGCCACATATGAAAAGGCCCACCTAAAAATGTAGTTTATAGTGTCTGACTATAGATAACTACCTCATACAACTCCACTTCAAAACATCCAAACTATCCCCTTAAACGCAGCACGAACAATTTGTGGCTCATCTTCAGCATTAGCCACATGAGCCTAAATTCTCACTCAAGTCTACAAATGTGCTTTCAGTCCTTTCTTGCATCCATCAGTGTCATCTATCTAATACCATGCAGTCCGACAATCTGTTCAACACATAGCGTCAACGTGTGCTAACTGGCGGTCTTACGAAAACATCAACTGGTTGTCGTTTTACCAATGATAGCTGTGGGTTTCAGTTCCCGAATCACATCCTCCAGTTTCCTCATCTGTGGGTGCTCATGAGCAAACCTCACCTTCTCATGAGTCAGGTGGTCTCGACCCTGGGGGTTTTGGAGAAGACAGTTGAGGAGGAGGACATTAAAGACATGAGCATGACACTTAAAAAACAAAACAAAAACAAAAAAACGCAGTTTAATGCTTGGAGTCATTGACATTGCTGATGGAATGAGGATTTCATGTGGTGTTCCTGTGGGCCGGAGGATCACAAGTTGGAAACGAGAGAGAAAAGAGCCGGTGAAAAGAGGTGAATGTGAAGCGTAGGGGTGGGATGGAGGAGAACAGAGAAGAGACGGAGGAGTGAGGGACGAATCACATGGATATGGTGGGCGAAACAGATGTGTGACAGATGTTGGAGCCTTTTGCAGGGATTCCAAGGACAGCCCTGACATATGAATTAACAAATCATGGGAAATGGTGGAGATGACAGACGTCAAACAGCTTGGGGAACTCCACCCCTTAACCTGTGATGACATCAATATGTGATTTTCAGGAATTTATTTTTCTAACTTCCTACTGGTCAGCTATTGGTCAGATTACATTGGGTTAGTGTATTTGTGCTATGGACAGTATTTTATTAAGACACCTTGACAATGAGACCCTTGGAATCCACCATCCAGATCTTTTTCAGACACTCTTCCTTAGCGAGTCCCTCCTTCTCCATGGACATGGAGATCAGCTCAGCAATCCCCATCGCTGCCTGGGAGCAAGAGAAAAGGGAGGGATAATCACTGCATCGTGACACAGAATAAACCAAGCATTTCGATGGAAAATCAGACATTCAACACCCCCATATAGTGAGAATGTAATAATCCTTTGTTTCTGAACAACATTTTCCCGCGACTGCGACGAGTCACTGTGACATTGGCAGTCTACGCATCAGGCTCCTTAGAGCGAATCGTCGAATAGTCAACTATTTGGGGTCTCTCCTACTACATACAGCTGGCTTTAATTAGCAAACTTCTTATATACAGTATATTGCTGCTGTCTTATAACTGGCATTTAGCATTGTGGGCGGCTGTGGCTCAGGAGGTGGAGGTCATCCACTAGTCGGAGGATCGGTGGTTCGATCCCCGGCCTCTGAGGTCAGCATGTCAAAGTGGTCCTTGAACAAGATACTGAACCCCAAATTGCTCCCAATGGCCAACAGTGTGTGAGTGTGTGTGAATGGTTATCACTGATGAGCATGTGGCACCTTGTAGCCTCTGACTCTGTATGTGTGTTTAACGCTGACATGTGTTGTAAAGCATTTTGAGTGATCGCAAAGATTGTAAAAGCGCTATGTAAACACAGTCCATTTATCAGTCACTTTCACTACATTTTGGCATGTCACAGACACACTTTTCAATGGTTTCATCTTAAAATTAAATGAAATTAAACACGCTGTGCTTCACTTCAAGACATATTTGTTTCTTTCCTGCTTTTGGTCCCATTTCAACTGCCCTGATAGTGGCCGGCCTCTTAAAACCCTGTACCACCAGGATGTTGGTGTTCTTAAAGCATCTGACTCAAGGACATCTTGGAAATTCAATTTGACATTATCGTCTGATGATATATTGTGCCAAACAAAGAGTCGGTCTTGCTTTAAGTGTGCTGCACATACCTCCCCTGCACCTTGGAACACAATGGTATGGTCGCACATTTTGCTCTTGGTGATGCGGAGAGCGGCCAGGAGTCCAGCTACTGCCACTGCAGCAGTACCTAAGGAGTATTACAGAGCAACATCAACACTTCAAGTTGAATTAGGCAGAGTTTTTTCAAGGGTGCGTTTGCCGTACTAGGATGTTGTGTGTTTGTTTTTTTTTTCGCGTTAACCTCTTAATCCCTAGCCCTAGGAAAGAACAGCTAAAATAACATACCCTGAATGAATCAGGCACAGCTCCTCAACCATAGGTTTTATAAGCATCCCATTGATAATAATGTATCTGAATGTAGTTTCCTATTCTTTTACTACGACTGGGACTCTATACAATACAATATTTCTAATTTATAAAGATATTCTCCATGTTTTTGCCATGTTTACTGTTATATAGCCATGTTAGAAATAACGTACATTTCTCAAAAACATTAAATAGTAATAAACACAATGAATATTGATCAATATTCATATATGACTGAAGAGCTCCATGTTTTACAGGCAGATACAACATGCATATCTTTTATAACTGTCACCACACCGCTGGTAACTGGTCCGTCGGGTTCACGGGTGAGAAGTAAATATCCATTCCTGACGAGCAACAACATACGAAAAAAAAAAATGGGAGACAGGGTCGGACTCACTAGAAACAGACTTAAAAAAAAGAAAAAAAAAAGAAAAAGGGTTTTAGGTTTTGTAGAGCCAGCAAAACAGAAACACGTCTGTATGTTATTTTAGAACACAAGTTTGTGCTACAAATGAAAAAGTATGTCCTTTTTTTGTTTTTTTACTGTTGACATATCTACAAATCTATCTATATGCCTGGCTATATTTTTAATTGGTATGAAAAGATTGCATTCAGTTATTCATGTATCAGAGTGCACGTGCACAATAATACCGCTGTCTCCAAACAACGAACAAACAAAAACACAAGATGTATTTGTACAGTGAAGATGTCCACTTGTGTGGGGGCGTGTCTGTCGTTGAGTTACCTTGAATGTCATCATTGAATGTGCAGTACTTGTTGCGGTACTTGCTCAGCAGACGGAAAGCGTTAACATTTGCAAAGTCCTCAAACTGAATCAGACAGTCCATTCCATACCTGTAGAAGAAGACAGAAAAAGAGAAATACTGGAGATAAGAGATCTAACAATTGTTATCTCAAAAAGGTTGAGGGTCATTTATTACACTTGTGCACACACTAAAACACACACAAACATCTATAGAGAGAGCAGTCTCCACTTTCAAAGACTTTATTTCAGTCCTGAGAGGGGCGCTCTCTCACTACACTACACAGCGCAGGGTGAGAGATGAAGAGAGGTGATGCTGGCTTCTCAGGTCACAAAGTTAAAACAATAGATTTTATTCAGTTTTTCTGAAAATGAAAAAGTTGTCTTAAAATATTTCAATAAATAGAGAGGAATACCCTTTTTGTTTGAAGTCATGTCTAAAGGGAACATTAAAGCCACAGAAGTGTTTACACTGTTTTGTTGAATGGACATCTGACAAGCTGACACCTGTTTTCCTCAATTTAACAACGCCACCTCACAATGAGTTTCCGTGAGGGAGGTCAAACCTCCACAGAAGAGCTGAATCACAAGCATCACATTTAAAGGAAAAGAACACAGGGCCCACCCAGTCTCCCAGGAAAGCAGCAGTGTTCAGTTTTACAAGATGCTGCTCAGACCACCTATCACATACGTATAGTCAATGCAGGAACACAGGAGCCTGTGCCTATGAACTCAGGACTACAAAAACATTGTAGGCCTACAACAAAAATAAACCATAAGGCCAGTGTTATGAGTCTTTAAATTAGATTTAGCAGTGCCAAAGAGGAATCCCAAGTTCCTGTGCCTTTCAACAGATGTAACTTTTGTTCAGGAATTTACTGGATGTTTGCAGAGCGACTGCTGCTCTCCAAGATAAAAGACAAATTCTGACCTGGTGAAGGTGTACAGGATGAATTTATGTCTGAAAGCGGAGGACAGATAGATCTGAAGACATACCACTTAATAGCTTACTGAATATTAATAAAGATGTTTGTAGCAGTGACTATTATGCTACTGCAAAATTCCAGTCTTCATCATTTTGTAATATTCAGTATTAAATTCCAGTTTGAGACTAAATTAAAGTTTTGACGCCTGAAATGATAACTGTCAATAGCAGATTTGATGAGCTCTAGCTAGCTAGCTAACTAAGCTAATGTTAACTTTATGAGTTGAGAAAAGGGCTTTAATGGAAAATGATTGATCAGCGTGTCAATGTAACAACATCTCAGATTGAGTTCTGCTGGGCTGCTGAAGTGTTAACTTCCTCGAATCCACAAAAGACCCAGCTGGAGCTGCCAACGTGAGGCTAAACTCTGGTCTAGCAGGCCTGGCTTCCAGACAGTGGGGGAACACTATACAATGGATGTGCTACCATGAATAGGGCTCTTTTTGATTTAGAAATGCTCCTTGGAAAAAATGCTAGTTTAGGCTACTGCAGTAGGCTAGTAAGCTTAACATGCTAATGTTTGCAGTTTACATTACACTTATGCTCCTGCTTATGGCTTTGTAAAGGCTAAAATAAAAACAGTAGCCGCCAAATTCTTGCAATACGGAGGATCGCTCTGTCTGTGCTGCAGGGAAAACATATGTTTGTAGGCCAACCCAGAAGTTAGCATCGCCCTCAACAAAAAGGCATTGGGATGGATTAGTTTATGATACTTACACATTTTGTTTAGCAAGATAATCTTCCCAAATGAACACCACTTTTATGACTTTTAAAGAGTAATCGCAATGCCAGAAGTAATAAGCTAACGTTAGGCTATTAACAAACTACACCATGGTTACATGACTTCAAATCACCACCTCTAAGCTTCCCATTTGTAATTAGATTTTGTGACAATCAAACAAAACCAAAATTGGAAAATACTATTATTTGTGAAATCTACAAGGTGGAAAGTTTGAGTTAGAATGCTTGCAAGAGCGTGAGTAGGGATTACGTTTTTATGTCCTTGACAACGTCTTTAGTTGAACTTAGCCCCTTGTCAGCAACCACTTTTTTTAAGACACTGAAAAGCTCCATGAACACGGCACATAAAAGCTCGACAGACCTGCTGTGCCTAGTTACAGTAACTAAGCTGTTATTGGACCATCACTATTTGCGGCGTAGTTTCACAAATGATCAGTTTAAGGGATCAGCTTTAACAAATTGTGTTTAAGAAAGTTCCTCGCACAAGGTGAAATTGCATTACAAGTAAGACTCAGTGATGGACCAAACAACTGAAAACCTTTTCCAGTGCAATTACAAAAGCAGGAGATAGTTGGGTGAACTACACTTAAGCCGTTTGTACTTTTATTAAGTATATTCCTTAGCTAGAAACAATGAGAGGAAAGGATGAGGTCTGTCTGAAACCGGTATTAAAACACCAGGGATCATGTTTCAGTGAATGACGGAGGAAGTCGAGGATAGGCCAAGCAAACAGGCAGAGTCACCGCAAAACCCCCTCAACACCTGCAGCCCTGTCAGTTAACTGAACAACAGGGGGAGGTCAAGTCCTTCCTCCTCGCTTCTGTTTTTCACAGCTAAGACACTGTTTTACTCCCTTTTGTCCATTCTGTATTTTAACTTTCTTTTTCTTCCTGACACTTTTTTCAGACTTTTCATAAAACCCCACCTCATAAGGAAAAGGATCCTCCTAACTGTTTGCACTGTTATTGTACACTTCACGAAAGCTGTTTCCCACTTGTTACAGTGGCTGCTAAACTGCTTAAACTTTCAGCAGGAGGATGAAGCCGAGCGGACGCATGCGGCTAGAAAGAAAAGCAGGATGAGAAGCGACCTGAGTGCAACTGCAATAAAACTGTCCTGATGAGAGAGTGCCATCGTTGGGTCACTGTTTATCCTTCCCTCTGCCACACTGCAAGACATTGATTCCTAATGCAGAGACTGACAGCCCGGCTGAGTAACTGCCAACACTGCAGTAGCGCTGAGGAGAGAAATGTGTTTTCTATCAAGCAGAGAGCATTACTAAAGCAGTGAGAGCTTGTGCGAAGTGGAGGAATAATGAGGCCAAGAAGGGAGCTATAAACTTTTCATTGTGTTGGGGCTTTTAGAGACAGAGACAGGCGACAGGCGAGGATAGATGTGGCCTTGCCCCACTGCCAGTGTAGCGCCCTCTGCCATGGTCTGGTGCAACTGACTGCTGGAGAGGTCACACCAGTTCACACAGAACTAAGCTGCCTATACAGAAAGCCTGTGAGTCCAAAGTGATGGCTCTGGAAGTGGAGTCCTCTGCAGAAGTTTAGTCGTACTCACACGCTGCAAGTAATCTCAGTTAAGACAACACATTGGGTTGTAGGGCTTCAAATGAGTAAAAAAACAATGTGGCCTTTCAGACATTGGATTCCGTATTTTATTTTAAAATGATAACACAGAAAGGTCAGAGACTCCTGAGAATGACTGAGCTGTGAACACATGCATATTTATGGGCATCCACTGACCATAAACTACAGAGGGACTATCTGTGGTTGTGGTACTGCGGAAAGAAAGGAACATCTTCCCTATGCTGAAAGCTCTTTAGTCCTTGGCCTGAGCCAAAAAGATAGAGGGAGTTTATTGACTGTGTGTATGTGTATGTGTGTGTGTGTGTGTGTGTGTGTGTGTGTGCTTTGCCGACGACAAAGCTTCTCTTGGAGGCCATTTGTGTTTGTCGTCGCTAATCTGCATGAAAGTCTGTTGTCTTTCCTTGGCGACACTTAGAATGGAACGCCACCATCTGACAATGCACCTCTTTGCCAGCTGAATAATGGGATTAATTATTACTGAGTAGCGTCGCAAGAAAAGTGGAAATAAATGTGGTAAAAGTGGCTACATTGCAATGAAAGTTATGGTATCATAATTATACTGTACAAGTAAAATTACTTACATAAACATTACTTTAGTAAAGGGAATTGCAAAAAAAGATTTAAAATATGAATCACTTATTATGGTGTACATGATCCTTTTTTCTGGGAAACAAAACATCGGGCCCCTGAGCAGGGGGATATAACTTTATGGCTATAAAATACCTATGTTTTTAAAATGATGTCAAAATACTGGGAAACAGTAATCTAGTTAGGGGTCCAATGGATCTATCCAATATTCAAAACTGATGTTCGAAAATAACCTTTCCTAATAAGTTAGCTGAATACATACTCTCACTCAGAAACAAACTTTATCGAAGTTCATTGGCAGATCTATTTATCACTCACAAATGAATGTACAGTGGAATTGATTTCTAAGTCGTTGCTCGATACAATTTTATCAGCCCCTTGTAGGTTTTTATCTCAAGTGTTTATTCATTTATACGTTACTATTCAAATTCCTATGATATTAAAAGTATCAAATAGCATTACATTTGGTGATGAGTGACTTTGAACTCGAAACAAAGCTCAGGACTTGGCAAACTTTTCCACTAAAACAGTGACTTTGTTCCTCTCATTGCTGTTATGGAAAAAGAAAGAGACGGTGTGTCCCTGCCTTTGAGATTTGGCAGTGAGAGCTGTCACTTTCTGTCTCTTTGTCCAGTGCTTTGTCAACAGCAGAGTGTGTTCAGTGACTTCTGAGGCCAAAAAAGGGCCTGGTGGGATAAGACAACAGGCAAGTAAAGCCTGCTTACACCTGCTTAATGGTGTAAAACTGTTTCTGCTATGGCTGCTCAGATGGCTCCCAGTGTGTGTGGAAATATAGGTCCTGTAGTTCTTCCTTAAAAAAGAAATCAATCTAACAAAAGCAACACAAAAACGTAAGATTTTTCTGAATCTGCTAAATATGTAAGTAAGCAACTGTTTTCTAATAATATAACATATCAACTTAAAAGGTGAGAATAGGGGGCAACATTTTATCTCTACTCCACACAATCTACATTTACATCATCAAAGCAAACTTGTTGGCAGGGCAAGAGAGGGCAACATTGGACCAAACTGCTAAAACTCTGAGAGTGAGTCAAAATAACACTGCTTTACTTTGTGTTAATTGTGTTTATTTGTGTTAACTGTGTTTACAATGCCACTAACCACAGGCTGTACCGTCTCGTCCCTCCGCCGCCATGAAACTACTTTGCAGGGTGTAGAGAAGTTGGCACTCTGCAGCTCTGAAGACAGACCTTCAGCTAGCAGCTGGAGCGACTCGAATTCAGCCGGCACAAACCCAGGAGTCACAGCGGGCTGGTGGGTAAAACAGAAAGTGTGCTGATCCGGCGGGGAGTGGGCGCGGTCCGGTCCTGGATCAGATCCCTCGAGCTAACAACTAACTAAAGGTCTGTCTCTCGGAGCTGCGGCCTCTGTTGACGAATTACATTACTGGCAGGGTAGAGGACAATACGAAAATATATAAGTCGTTTCTCGTTACTGCCACTTTCAATATACTCCAGTAGACAAACTATCAAAACATACACAGACCCTGAATGTTTAACGTGATTGCCAACGTAATATATGGCTCTACTTCTTCATCCTCTCATGTTGGAGTGAGGGCAGACTGGCGGCTTGTCAGTCGGACTGCTAATTTCAGTCGACCTCTCTGCAACACAACGCAGACACACTGTTACCTCTTCACATACTGTTGATAATGTTGGTTCATTTTTCTAATGTTTTGAACTTAAATTCTGGCACATCTTACACATTGCCCCTTTAAGCCCTGGAAACGACTTTGTTTCAAATCATATGTATCTATTGAAAATCTTAAGGCCGTTCACACGGCCGAGCCGATTATCCATCGTCGGTCAATGTCGAGCTGTCGGTGAGCGTCTGTCGGCCTTGTTTTCTGCGGTGTGTCCCGCACCGTCGTTTTGGCCCCGCCGACAGTCTCCGTGGCAATTTCGCCGTGTTAAATCAGCTGCGGTCGGCAAAATAAATCACTCAGCGAATCAGTGCACGAGAAGAGATACTCACTTAATACTGTATATTAATAAAGATGTTTGTAACAGTAGCTATTACTGCAAACAAAATCGAGTAAAGCCAAGAGGGCACAAACGGAGGCTCTTTTCATCTTTCATCTTCATGTCATCTGATCATTCCAATACACAGATATTTTCACACGACATGGCCGTCTGGAATGAAGCCAAGTGGTGAGTGAGAGTGATTTAAAAATGGTTGGCATAGGTTGGTTTGTTTTACTGTGTGTGTCATAACACCGGCTTATATATTTACAGACATAGGTTTCCCTTGTTTTAATGACGAATGCAGACTACCGCCGCCGGCTGGTATGGAGAGTTATTTCCTCTCATGCAGGTGCAGAACGTACTTGCTAGTTTGCCGTTGACTGTAGTCTTTACGATGTGTTCAAATGAGGCTTTTTGGCCAAGACGCAGTCAACGTAAGGCAATGCAACAGTCGCCACTAGTTCTATGATGCCTGTTTCGTGTGTCCGGGCCTTTGAAGGTAGTATACGTAACAAAATACTAATCGCTTTGTACTATTAATGTGTGAACGGAGAGCTTCCCGAACATTCTTGGACGCCTATAATTGTGGATCTATTTCTATGTGAAGGACACAGGAAGATGTCGCTGGAAAAATCCAAAGGATGTGACATTTATGATCGCCTTCCGATCAAGTTCCTACTTGAGGGAGATGACCAGAAATGAACCAGACAGGCAGACAAGACACCTGCAGACGAGACGCTAAGCTTTCCTGCCATGGCGCTGTTTAAGCTATCTGGAAAAATGCTAGCAGAACAACACAGAGTTCCTTTGTGCTTAAAACCTTTATTTTGCTGTGATTTATGCCGTAGCAGAATGAAAGAAAAATATCTGCACTCATTGTTTTTCTGGAGTAGTACTCTCAGGCGATTACTGCCAAACCAGTCCAATATATTGAGAAAAACTGCTTGTGACATTATTAATAATGTATGATAGTATGAAAAAGAGTGGGAGACATGAGACGCTCTCCCATGTGGCAAATCAATCAGACTTTGGTGTTATGTCTGGGCCAATCTGTAGGACTGGGGAGTTAACGAGTGACCCAGTTCCTTCAGGAAACACAATCTGGCTTCAGCTGAGACTTGATGAAATCTGAATCTCCAGCTAATAGGAAGTAGGTGGATGTCATACATACTTGTATTGGGGGATCGGGGGTAGTAGAAGCAGAGGTTCTGTTAGTTGTAGTCAGGAGGACGTCTGTAAAGAAGGTCACACACAAGGGTGCTCTGTCCAAACACAGCTGTCCAACTTGTGTGCACATATATGCGTTTTTTTGTGTACACACACACACAGACACACACAGACACACACAGACACACACACACACACACACACACACACACACACACACACACACACACACACACACACACACAGTCTGTTACGGCAGTCCCTACAGGGCTTCATGGCTGAAGCCATAAATCCCCAGCCCCTCTCGCTCTCCTGAGAGCCAGCATCTCTCAGCGCACATTACTTCCCAAATCCCAGGGCCATCATTAAAGACAAAGACGCATTCTGCATTCTTTCTACTCTCCTCTGTTGCTCCTTTTATTCGTCCATCGGTCTTTCTCCCTTCCTTAATCTCTGGCTGCCAAGAGTTTAAAATAGTTGATGGCATCCGTGTAGTTTTTGCTTGCTACTCAGATAGGAATGAAGAAAACCCTGGATCCTTATGCTTTTCATTGTATCACTCTAATGTCTTCAAGTACTTTAAGCACTTTTGTTTTCAATATCTTGGTTATGTTTATTCATAGATGAGAAGTAAATGTAGAGGTACCGCAAGCAGCTGGTTAGCTTAGCTTAGCACAAACACTGGAAACGGGGGGTAACAGCTAGCCTGGCTCTTCCAAAGGGAACAAAATCCACATATCAGTGTCTTCAAAGCCAATTAAGTCAATAATTAACATGTTATATCTCATTTGGTAAAAACAGCACGTTTTACAAGGGGGTATGAGCCGGATTATTTCTTGGACTCGCAACCTTACGATGACTACAAGACTGCAGGAAGCGACTGCACCTGGCCAAGAAATTGTCCGGCACACAACCCGCAAAATGACATTTTTAGACTTATTTTACAGTTTTTGTACACCGGAAAACAATAGATTCTGCTGAGACACAGCACCTGTTTGGAATTGGGAATATGCATGCTCCTAATAGCAAATGCAACATATTATATTCTGATAAAAGCTAATGTGTTTTATCTGTGTGACGAAACGCACCGTTGATCTGTTAATGTCTACTTGTGTGGAGTTTGCACATCCTCCACTTTCATCTCATGATCTTTATGAAGTGGGATTATCACAGAGGAAATCAAACACTGGGTTGCATCACTAACCATTCTCCTTCAACTGAGAAGCATTTTTAAATGGTGGATTAAAAAATCCCTTCAGACTTCTGCTGTTTATTGATGAGTCAATCTGAACTATTTTAGTTCACGTTTAGTTTCTTAGAAAACCAAACATGAATATTACTTAAAAGACTGCAGAGCTGTAATCATTCATTCAATCTGTGAGCCCATAATTACTCATTTTCCGCCAATCCGGCTCCTTTGGGGAAAAAAGCTTCGCTGTTCCCTGTAGTTGAGAAGCCACCCGGTTATTAGAGTCATGGCTTCCTGTTGCCAGCTGGAGGGGGCCCAGACCCAGGCTTCTCCTACTGGACTCTGGCTCTTTGGGTTAGGACGGGTCTTAACCAGGCCCATGTGTGTGTGGCTTCATGGCACATAGGGATACATAGATGTGTCGGCATGCATGCAAGTCAAGGGACAAGGCTGCAATAAACACATGAAGCCCCAAAGGGAAGCAGTATGACTCACCTAATTTCAGCTCAGAGAAGAGGGGAAAGATAAGATCAGTGTATGAAAACCAAATGAATGGCAATATGGAATATTAACCACTTGCTGTGCCTCCGAGTCAAACACGCCGAAGCTAAGCCCTCACTGTGATCCACTGCTGAGTAGCATGTCTGCATGACGTCACAAGTCTGAATTATGCATCCCCTGTGCCTGGGGAAGATATGGTGAGATAAGTTCCCTGCACTGGGACCACTGGAGTAAATACACAGGAAAATCCCAGATTTTTCCAAAAATCAGAGGTATCTCACTATTCCTGTAAGCTCCTCTGTTTAAATGGTAAATCATATTGCATTCAAAACTAGGCAGGCACATGGGGAGCGCAAACCTCCACCAAGGCCAATGGTGCATTCACATGCTCCTGGGATGCCCCGTGATTTGGATCCGCTCCAAAATGTAATGGGTTCTTCCTTGGCCCATGCTAAACCCTTCCACCGAGTTTCCGGAAAATCGGTGCAGTAGTTTTTGCGTAATCTATCCAAAAACATAACCTCCTTGCCAGAGGTAATAATCATGTATTACATTTCTATATATGCTGTTTGCAAAAACAAAATAAGCTCTCCCATCATCCCTCAAAAATTCCAATTCGCAGAGTTTCTGAGGACTAATAAGTAAGTCCGAGCACTGAGGACAGTTTCAAAATGGATACTGTTATACTGCCAAGAGACAAAAAGTGTTCAGTTCAGCTGCTGACAGAACGGTTGGTTAGCCGTGCTCTCAGTGCCACTGAAATCAGTAACACTGATGGTTACCAAGGCTCTCTGATCACTTTTCAATAAGCTCATGTTGCTGTTCAGCCAGTAAGCTAAGAGTTTTGATTGGTATTGCTTAGCAACCAGAATTTAGTTCAAAGAAGGTAAAACTGACTCATCTGCGACTGAAGTTCCAGACCCCTGAACGCCACAAGATCACTGCATGCTCAAACTATGCTAAACTGCTTGACATCGTTCTTTTAACAGCAACATGTGCTGTTTGTATTAAGATGACAATAGCAGACTGCATACAGGCAGTGGGCAGATGATTCACTGAAGGCCAATACGATCATACCTGTCTGACACAGCCTTCATAAATTCATCCAGCAGGTCATCATAGGCCTGGCCTCGCACTCTCTTATGTCTCAGCCCAATGTAGAGAGGGTCCTTCAGCAGAGCCTGCAAAAACACACAGGGGCAGAGGAGAGAATGGCAGGTGAGAGGAGAAAATATGAGACTTATAGGGAGACTGAAGGAGAAGAAAAAAGAAAGGAAAGCACACTTGATTTTTGATGTTCAATCTCAACTTAATATTGTTGTCTTTAAAGCTGCACTCGGCAGCTGCACCAGTTAGTGACTCCACACATCTACAAGAGGGAGTGATTAAAACAGTATACCGATTTAGCATTGCATTCCTGAAACACACATGTAGTCTTTAACCCCCACCGACGCAGACTCAAGTGACATCACTTGAGGCAATTTATCAGAATTCAGCCACAAAAGAATGTATACAACTTTTCCTTTTCACATGCAGTAGTACTCCCCAACTACAAAATAGTATAAGGGTCACACATAAGGAAACAACGAAGATTTTTTTATTTATTTGGGATTTTGAGATTAAAGTCAAAATGTCGAGAAAAAAAGTTGAAATATCAGGCATAATGTCAACTCCTCCGGTCCTTCAAATCAATTTAGGAGAGCGACTGACCGCATTGCTAGAGTGTGTAAATCCTTACATTTGTGTGGTTTCTCTTTCTGAACAGCAGCAATTTTCGATGCAATCTCTCAAGTTCCTTGTACTTATTACCACACTGTGTTTATGCGCTAAAAGAGAAATCATTTCCTTGTTAATAAAACCGATTCTGAAGTACAGTTTCACAATTTCCTCTACATGAGGCATTTTTTAGAGGCAGCCATGTGCGCTAATGCTAGTAGCTTTATTTATTCTCAAATGATATTTCAACTTCTTGACAGTTGGACTTTATTTTAAATATACAAAAAAAAATGTCCTCCTCCGTTTTCCCCCTTATGCCTGGCCCTAAAATTCTTCTGTACCCCAACACCTGAAAAATAATTGGATGTGTAAAATCTATGAAGTTCCCCTTTAAAACCTTGACTCCCAGAAAGTCTATAATGTGATGCAATTAAATTACAAACAGTACATTCATTTATCAAACTGTTAGCAACTGTTAGATTTAATTGGAACGGTTCTTTAAAGAAGATTACAGTTAGTACCAAAATGCATAGTTCTCTTTAGGAAAGTAACAAAAAAAATTATTAGGAAATTAAAGACCTGTAAAGTAAAGTGTTGCCAACGTGTCTGTAAACGACACAGTGCTCCAGCCATTTGGGATCGCATTTCCATAAACTTGGGGGGCTTTTAAGAGACCAATAAAAATCTGTGTAGCAGAAGTGAAAACATCCTGACTGTTTTTCCCTAGTTTGTGCCAAACCCCAAACTCACAGGATCCTACACTTCCCAAAAATGCTAATTTACAGTTTTACTGAATGTAAAAACAACTTACAGGACAACACATCAGGGGAATAAAATATTTAAATGGTATAGGTTGTATTGTGTACAGTATTTAAATGCCTGAATAAAAACAAAAAGTATAAACTCCTCTGTACCGGGACCAACAGAGGAACTCAGGGAGTGTGTGAGACGGTGTGTGATTTCTTTGACATTTGCTGAGTGTGAAAATGAAAGAGGGAGGGGTAGATATATACAGTCTGTGAGCACAGCCTCACACACACAGACACCTTATACATCTGCCATGTGGCTGATCCGACAGCGTTGAGAGACACCTCATGTCCACATTCTAATCCTTTTGTCATTTTTATTGTAATACTAATAATTATATCTGCTAATAATGGCCTCTCCCATACGTGAAAGTTAAAATAATTTTACGGGAGAGGCCATTATTACACCGAATGAGTGAATTACTGTATCTCTGGTAATAATGCATAATCAATAAAGCGGCTTCAGGTTCTCCAGTATTAAGCCATCATGTGCTTCCCATTTCTGAATTTGTTCGCACTTGCTTGTCTTATGGATCAGCATTTTAAAGACGTTGTTAAGTATAGAGAGAAACTAGATGCATTAAGCAAGTGAATAGAAGTAACAAGACAACGTCTGTGAGGCGGTACTTAATGGAAATGTGTGACATACGCGTGTATAGGAGCCATAGGAAACAAGGTTCAACAGCAAAGGCAAACTAACAGTGTGAAGCAGATGGAAGAACAGCACCAGTGAACTTTGACCTTTGCACCTTAGTAGCTTGAAGAATGAGAGCTATACAGCAGGGAAGGGAGGACATTAAGAGCAGAGGTTGATGAGAAGCCATGTGTGTGACAGAGAGACACGCAGAGAATGAAAGAAGGAGTGGGACTGTGATGAATTAGGTGGAAGTACATGCCACCTAGCAGTGATAGATTGCTTGCAGACGTTGCTTTGGGGTATCAGCACATATTTCATCTGATCTTTGAAACGCTGCACCTGCTTCACACAACATGGCTGTTTCAACAAACAACAAGCCGGACTGTAGATTCCTACCAGACAGATTTGTTTGAATCTAAATGGGCTACACTGTGTAAACCTTCTCTTCCCTGATCCAGAGCGTTGCCATGCCTCATTGGGGCAGGCGACCTTTACTTCTGGAGATGGATAATTAGAGGGTGCCACTAAGATGAGCGCGGCAGCAGCCGCCTTTCCATGGCAGGGTCAAGAGCTGCCATGTCCAATAACAGTTCAAAAAGTTTATATAAGGCAATATTTATTTGAAGTTGACAACTCATTTCCTGGCAAGCTTTAAATGGACAGTAATAGACTAGAGGTGGTCCAGTTCAACAGTAACCAAAACAAGCAAAACATTATCATGCGATGCTGCCGAGAGGTGGATTGATATCAGAGAGCACTTTCGGTGGCAATTTCATCACAAGATGATGCAAGAGTATGCAAGGAGCAAGATTAAAATAGATATAAAATCATGAAGCATTGTTCCCCTCTGCAGTAGAGTTCCACTTGCAACTAATGTTCCGTCTATAGAGTTCGATGGTGAGTTTTAGTTTAATTATTCGGTCGATTCACACGCTGTGGTGAAAATGCCTTTAACCCTCTGAACCCCACAACCTGTTTTAAAGGCATGTTTTCTTAAAAAAAAAATTGCCAATATTATGTCATTTATCACAGCCAGAAACTGTAAGAACAGAAATTATTTTCGGATGTTCACATTTCCAAAGGTTTTTGAGTGAATCATGTGTGACGAATGCTTCCGTCAGGAAAAGTAATCAAATCAAAATCACGTCATTCTTTATTTAAAATTTTGCCAAAAATAAACCATTTACACTAACCAGATCCTTTATAAAACATTAAATTATGCGCTCCTCTGTACAACTGTGAAGCCATGAATGATGCAAAGGTGGAAAAAATGTAAATAGTTAGTTAAGTATGTGGAGATCACATTTTTTTGTCTATATTGGTAACATTTGTGGACACATCGATACCATTTCTCCCTGGATTTTTGTGAAATAAATGATCAAAGAAATTCAACTTGCATTTTGCAATTCATGCCACTATAACTATGTTATACTGCAAAAAGATATGTTTGATTTATCTCCGCTTCTAGCCATGATTGTGCTGTTTCCATAGAGGTGCAGGACTTGTATATTGCAGTGACAAACAAGGCCACAGTGTGCAAAATGTTACGGGAGCAAAGAATGCCCTGAAACTGGGGTTCATGGGTGAAATAGAAGCATTAAAAGTGACTTGGATAGTCCTGAGTCAGTTTCAAGTGGGCTGACCTCGGTGACACTGTGCTGAACTGTTGACATGAGTTGTCTTTTTGTACCAGATTATCTACTGTTGATTGGATAAACTGTCCTTTGTGTTGTACAGCCCATTTTCTCTCAGAAGGGATTAGTCCTTGTGTACGGCTTTACAGACACAGAAGCTCCATTTTCACTGTTGCGACTGTTTCCAAACTGATGACTGTCGGACTTCAGGGAAATAATATAAAGTTATATTTGACTGCTTTGTTATGCTGGACCTTTAATGAGGGAGTTCAAGTAGTTTGACGTCCAACTTCTGTGTTCATTTATGAAAAAGTGACGCGAGACAAGCGATCAAGAACCGCCTGGACCTGCCTGAGGTAAAGGACAAGCAGTATTGGACATGTGAAAGCCCGCCCAGTAGAGATGCACAAACAGCATATTGTCCTGGATGACATCATCGACTCACATTTCAGCATGAGTGTGTGTGTGTTGAGGTTATTCTAGGTGACATCAGGCCCAGGGATGCACTGACGGATGCAGTCCAGGGAGATAACAAGATGATGAGTTTCTGTGCCTCGTTCCCTGCAGATACGTCTGTATTTCTTGTGTGTGCTGTAGCTAAGAAGGAGATAAGAGCTCGCCAGGTAGGGAGAGTTTATTGCCGTTTTCCCCACGAGATTACACAGCTATCACATTCCTCTGCGGAAAAAATAACAAACAGTGACTCACTTTCTAAATGTCTAAACCAGACATTTCACAGACACTGAGCCTCCTCATGATAAAAGTTTAAAGCAATAGTTCGACATTTTGTGAAATATGCTTATTACATTTCTTGCAAAGAGTTAGATGACAACATTTCTAATTATTTGTTAAGAATTAGGGGGGTCAGGGGGGTCTGCCTGCTTGACTGTTTGGATGTCTGCCTGCTTGCCTCTCTCTACCTTCATATCCACTCAAGGACAAATATAATCCCATAATAACGGTCATTTTAATAATTAGCTAGAGCTACCACTGCCTCATAGCCTCCCAATGCTCCCAACAGGCCTTTACAGTCAGGACTGCAGAGTAAGGCGGTGTACCGAC
>CALSBV010012177.1:3361591-3396893 GCA_943590825.1 Bovichtus diacanthus
TGTGTGTGTGTGTGTGTGTGTGTGTGTGTGTGTGTGTGTGTGTGTGTAGGCAAGTTTGTCCCTGTGTATATCATTTCTGTGAGGTGCTGATGGACCACTACTTAATGAGAAAATATGTCTTTCTTTCCAAGAGCTGAGAAGATCAATATACAGTAAGTCTCATGTAATCTCTATAAACAGATATCGAATGGATGCAGAATTTGTTGACGGGACAAGACTTTTGTATAGGAAATGTTAAGGTTAACGTTTGTGGTCCAACCAGTATTGACCAATCACGTTTGAGCCGGCTTTGGTCACTGTGAGAGTAAGAAGCGAAATGCAATCCCTGACCCATCGGCATCTCATTTTCTGTCGACGATTTAGCTTTTTATTAGCTAAAACTAAACTGCTGAAATGGCTTAATATGCTTACCATTGTCTAACATTAGCAAGCCCGCTAAGAATCGTCAACATATAAATCAGATAATATTGGAGTTACCGGGAGTTACATTTCTCTTTTTTATTAGGGGCCTCATCCACACATCCGGTCCTGTCTGCAACAAGCTAACACAAGCTACTCCTTTCTGGAAAAAGATATTCATTAATGACTGCCCCAAACTACACATATCTGTGCATTAGGCACAGAGCTGCAGTCGTCTCTAAGTATCTATTGACGAAAGAACCTTTTATCAATCATGTTCGGCTATGTTGTGAGTTGCAAGATTCAGCTGGTGATTAAACAAACGATTTACAATGTGTTCATGAGTAAGAGTTGTTAGTAATCAATGCATGCTGATTTATTCCTATAACATCTCTACCTACAGTTTTTAAGTTGTGATGGTCCAACAGCGCTACCTCAACTGCAACAACCTCCGTGAGTTCTGCATTAAGGCCCACTGACACACACATACCTATACACACACGAAAAAAGCGTTTCTCTTCTCGCTGTTTTAGAAGCAGATATAAAACAGATTGAGGCAATAGGGCCAAATCAAACTATGAGACAGCTTGTTAAAGTTGTGTTGTGAGTCCCATAAATGTTTAAAACTCATGTCGTGCACCCAAAGAATCTCATCTGCAGATGGTATTTTGACCTTAAACCAGAATCATTCAAGCAGTAAACTAGAAGTGGACATTTAGAATGCATAGAAGTGCCAGTACAGGAAGAGCTCAAAAGGTAGAGTTACATAGTGTAGGTTTATAAAGATAAAGAGCTGAGGTAGAGGACTTGGCAGAATGAGAGACGATTTTGCTCTCTTAATCCAGCTCTAATGACACGAAAAGGTCTAATGCAATATATGTAATATATTATATACAATATATTATAATATATACAGAAATGTTTCTGGTAAATGCATTGCTATAATGCAAGAGATTTCTGCGAGGAGAACCTTGATGAACTGTGGGGGAAGTGCTGCCACAGAGGGACCTCAAACCGCATGAAATCAGTGGGTTTCTCCTATTTTTGGTCTTTGTCCATCCTCACAAATCCTGCAAATACGTTCTAGTTTTTATTTGCACTCATCCATCCTCACCTACATCTCTCGCCCTTAGTCCCCTTGAGACTTCTGCTTGGATTGAAACCCTGTCTTGGAAGATAAAGGAAACTACTGACTGAGCAGAAACTGAGGCTGCCACGCCCTTGGCTGAGGCCGAGAGTTGTGTAAATATAGATGTGTACACAGACTATTCTTAGTCTGTTTTTGGCTACAGACACACGTGCTGCCCTGCCCAGAGTTTGAATCATCTTTCAGAGACGCTGCCATAGTTAGCAGGGACCATAGGTGGGTAACTCTAGGTCTGTTGGCTGCTACTCTCACAGGCTGGCACAGGGGAGAGGTGTTTTCCCAGCTGGCATCCATCAATGGAGCTGCTTACCTCACTTGTATAAAGGGTGTTTCCTGGTTGTAAAGTTGTACGATTTATATTGTAGCAACCTTAACATTTCAAGCATCAGCAATGTCACTTTCAGAATGAATGCTTTTTTTCCGAAAGTAGCCAGGTCCCAAGTAGCTAGAAGTTGACAAATGACATGTATACTCTAGCATTGCTATGAGATGCAACTATGTCATGGAAGGTGTTTTGCTCATGCGGTGATGAGTGTGGAGTGGTTCTTTTGAAAATTGCAAGCAGCAATATCAGAGGCCAACCAATCGTTCTGAACAGACCCGTTTTGAACGGGCACTGCACTAGTGTTTCTGAATTCTGAATAGTAGATGTAGCAACACCACACTAAAAATACTCCATTACAAGTCATAGTCTTACAGTACACTCCCAAATTTTACTTAAAGGAATAGTTTGACAGTTTTGGAAACGCGCTTGTTCACTTTTTTTTGTCAAGGGTTAGATGAGAAGATTGATACCACTCTCATGTTTGTACAGTAAATATTAAACTACAGCTCAGAGCTGGGTAGCTTAGCTTAGCATAAAGACTGCAAACTGGGGATCGAGCATTTCTCTGCCCAGTGGTAACACAATCTGTTTACGAGCATCTTTAAAGTTCACTTATTATTAGATTAAACAACAAATTACATCTTGTTTGTTTAATCTGTACTTTGTGCTAGTGCTAATTAGAAAATGTTGCCACGCTAACAGGCTAACCTGAGGTGATAAACATGGTATACATTAAACCTGCTAAATATCAGCACGTTAGCATAGTCTTTGTGACCATCTTAGCGTAACTACAGCGCCTCACAGAGCCGTTAGCATGACTGCAGACTAGTTATTAATTCTGTAACAAATTATAAAGAGCATATCATAAATTGTATGTGTATTGAAAAGCAGTGAAGTACTGTAGAAATACAAAGTGTCTCGAAAATGAAAAAACAGGTAGCTGCATTAAACATTTTATTTAAGTACAGTTTATAAATAAATTCTACTTTCCACTTCTGATGGATGTATTGCCCTTCCACCAAGTTTCAAACCAACCACCCAACCCATAAAAAACATAACCTCCTGGGTGGAGGTAACTAGTTGCTCATAGTTCTGTGAATAGACTGTCACTTATAGTAAGACCTCAGCTTTTACTGTACCTCATTGTCTGTGCCCACATCCAGCATGATAGGCAAGCACTGTTGTGGCGGCACACCTCCACAGGCTGTGTAGAGGGCCAGCTTGCCCACTGGGATGCCCATACCACAGCATCCCAGGTCTCCTAGCCCCAGGATCCTCTCTCCGTCCGTCACGCACACCGCCTGTGAATCAACACAACTGTCAGCCATGAACAGTACAATACAACAGTAACCACACCAACCATCTCATCAATTTAAATCTGTGTGTGATGCTGCTACATATTCTTGAATTCGATTTTTATGTCACATTTATACACAATTGAATGAGAAAATAAATAAAAGCAGCAGTTCTCCCTCCAGGTCTCATGAGTTCAAACCTTCTTTACCAAAACAAGTCCACCCCCTGCTTCCCAGAAACAGGTTTTTTTTTTTCCCCCTCAGTGTAAGCCAGGCCCTCTTACACCCTCCTGGCTTTCCGCTCACTTTGCTTATTAAGCAATAAATAAATTCCTCTGGGTTGATTCCATAGCATGAAACAAATCAATTGCGCAACACTTTATATCACCGGCAGAACTGTTTAATTTAAAAAGTTCCTAATTCTCAATGTTTTTCTTTTTTCCACCACCTGTGTGACGCAGATAACTCTGGCACAACATTTTACAGCCTGGTTTCTCCCACAATCTGACATGTGTCATTAGTTTTCCCATTTGAAGGCTTAAAATCTATAATGACCATGCTTAAAATCATTAGCAGCCCCCCCCCCCCCCCAACTATCACTTGACCGAATTGAATCAGTGGATGACTACATTAGTTCCTGTTTGCCCTCTCTCTATGGAAATGTTAAAAGTAGGCCATATTAGGCGAGTTTACGATAAGACCACCCTGACAAAGAGAGGCGGCATGTCAGCGCCGAGGTAAATGCACTGCTGTTGACAGCTGTGAACAGGTGGCTGAGACTGCAGGTATATTTGACATGCCAGGAATGCCTACTAGTTTCGTCATTCTAAATATGACGAGATTATGACTTGCACATAGTTGCCCTATATAGAGGATAAAAGGAATAGTTCAGGCTTTTTGGGAAATTGGCCAATACAGCGGGTCAAGAGAACCAATACCAAAATCATCCACAGATCCCCAATGGATCGTTGGATTTACTGCATTCCTTATTGTATGAGACAGCCTGGTGTAAGATGACCGACCGTTAAATATAAAAACATTGTGTTTTTTTTTTTTTTATTACAATGAAATATCAGCCCAATAGCTAACGAGTTTAATTCATAATTTTACAGTATTAAAGGATTACTTTTCCTGATTTTCAAACGTCTTCGTATCCTTGCAATGCGGTTGGTATGTACAAATGCGTGTTACCGGTGCACGGAGATCCCCCTCACCCGCTGGCAGTAGTCCGCATATGGCGGCGTTTGGCGTCGGTAACACGGAGCCTACCTATCCTTCATTTGCACATACCTCTATTATTTGCAACTAAACAAAGTTGGTAGAAAATCAGCCAAGTTATCCTTTAAATGGACAACCATGTATTCATCTACTGAGAATTTGCACCACCAGTTCAGTTCACATTGTAACAGGTAAAGGAGTCCCTGGTAGTTGACAAAAAAGTATCCTCAGTACTTCTAAATTTCCAGTATCATATTTGACATAGAATTTCAAACAAAGCCAAACAACAATGCAAAGCTAGTATAGTGTCTGTACATGAAAAGACCAGTAAAAATATTATTTTCGTATCCGTTTCTTCATCACTCATTTTCTGTTGGCAACTGCCAATCGACCAAAACCTTCAGGTGTTCCAACAGTTTGCATTTTTGCACACATGCATTGTTATGTTCATCTATAATGGTGCACACAGAATAAGACTTAGTTTCTGTGGGTTTTGTAATGTGGGAGTGCTGGAACAACATGAATATTAAACACTAATGTGAGACTTCAGGGCACTGCCTGAGTGATGTCATTTACCCTGACGTCCTTTTCTGGCCAGTTCTGGAGCACCGTAGAAATGTGGCCTCGGTCATGAATGGTAATGAACAGCCCCCTGGAACACAGAAACACAAATGGAAGAAAAGTCAGTTAGCAGAAGATAGACACCACACTTTTTTTGCATATTCAAAAGGCATCAGAGGGTGCCAGGGTCAACCATCTTCTGCTTTCTCACTTCCTAAAGTTTTATGTCATGCTTGACTCTAATCTTGGCAATAACAATGGCAACACAAGAACTCAAATAACTCATGAACAAGTACTTAAAACAACTTCTTATCGAAGATTTAGGGGAAAAACAGCTTCAAGCTGTACCTAAGAGACTGTTTGAAGTTAAGCTGCCATTTCTTTTCTGCCCTTCTTTCTTCTGACCAAGACTTTATTGAAGACTGATGGCACCTGGGACTTTAATGTTGAGCCCGGTTCCCAGGGCCTCTGCAGAGAGTTTGCTTTGGACCCTTGAGGCTCCCCAAATATTCATTCATCTTGGTATCACCCCCTCCCACAAACCCTCCCTCTTTCCTTTCCTTGCTCCCTGGCATCAATGTCATTCCCTCCGGGACAATCCCAGGATAAAGAGATCATCTCTGTGCGTGGGGTCCAGCTGCGGCGTCTTTCCTACCCAACACACCCATCTGGTTATAGTATGGGGGGGGGGGGCAAGTGACAGTAAAAACATCACTATTTGTAAGAATCTGCTCGTAAAGTAACAAAGATATCCCAGGTCAATGAAAACAGTGGAGACATGTCAAACGCAAACAGTATGACGCATTGTTAAAACAATAGTGAGATTGGTAGAGGTATAAACAAAATAAATAAAAACGTCACATAAAAATGCTTCGATGGGTCAGGGATGAGGGAGCGTACACTGTCAGCATGGGTTTCCACTTAACACCAGTAACCATGGTAGGAAAACTACAGCCATGCTCGCAGCTCTGTGAGGCTGTTCTTAGACACAAGTGGTGTTTTGGGCTAAATAGTAACATTAGCATGCTACAATGACAATTGTGAGAGACCACCATAGTTGTTACTATTCATGTTGAAAGAAACACCAATCAGTTTCAAATCCATGGCAACATTTGAAGAACATGTTACACTATATGACTTTAAAACAATGTAAGAATCATTTTTTTCCTACGATGAACTTTTACCTAACAGACCTTTGTGAGTTGAGGTGTGTGCAGCTGATGGGCAGTGGGTCAGTGCTTTGGCCACATGACTCCAGTTAAGTATTGGAGGAGATCGCACATGGCAACAGATGTCAGCGGCCCAGGGCACGGCATGTTTGTTCTCCAAAGGTAAACACTGTGTGCTCTCTAATCAATTAGGTCGAGCTCATACACTCTTTTCAGCTGTTTTGGCATTTCGAGGCACTACAGTATGCTGAGGAGTTTTAACTACTCTTACCTTTAGCTACTCATTACATAACAGTGAAACTAGCCTCAGTTGAAGCTATTGGACAACACATGACAAGAGTGATGTCACACATCTTGCAATTTTTCACTCTTTCTATCTGTAGTGCTTTGCATTTAGGCGTGAAGAAAGAGGCAATAGCTCATAGATAGAACAAGAGACATGCCATTTGAAATTTCACAAATAGAAATGAACATTTGATATTAGGCTTCAGCTAAAACACTTTTTCAAAAAAATAAATGCTGTTGATCAACTAAAAGTGTATTAATTTGTTGTTTTTTTAGGCCTGTTTTTTTTTCATATTTACTCTATAAACTGAGACCAAGTACCACCAAACTGTAATTGGTGGTACAGATTTTTCCAAGAAATTTTTTTTTATCTGTAAACAATTAAAAGTTTATATTTACCTATATACACCTGTTATCATTGGATCTTGTCTAATTCTTTCTGTAAGTGGTTCTATTTCTAAAACGGAGGATTTGATGCTTTTCTCTTACATATTTTTATTGTAAACTGAATATCTTTTGGTTTTGGACTTCTGGTCCGACAAAAACAGACATTTGAGGGCACTCTTTGGACTCTGGGATGGAAATGTTCATCGATCGCCTGATATTTAATAGTCTAAATGACGAATCGAATTATTAAAAACAGAAGAATCAACAGATGAATCGATAATGAAAACTGATTGCAGCCTTACATTAGACAAAAAGGAGAGAAGAGAGGAGAAGAGAAAAAGAGCCTGAATGAGCAAGGAGAAGACGTCAACAGCGACATGGTCCTCTCAATGCAAAGAGCTCTGCAGGTCACAGAAAGGTCACTAGGCCACAGACATCTGGCATTTTAAACATTTTTCAACTTTTCTGGCAATACAATGAGATACAACAGCATGTATCTACTCATCTGTGCACAGAAATGTATAAGTGCCACTTGAAATGCAGCATGGGAAGATCATTTAATGAGTCTAGCAAATGTCTGCACAGCTGTAATGGAGTGTGGGGACCTGGACAAGTTTAGTCTTCATACACTGGATGTCGGTGACAGAGGAGACAGAGGGGAACAAAGTGCAGCCTGCTGTGTGTGTTTACCTGAAGCCAGGAGGACATGAGCCACTGGGCGCAAACAGGAATATGAGGTATTCTAGGAGAAAAAGCAGCATTGGGGCTGAAAGGTTGACCCCACAATATGACTATGTTGGAAAACAACTTCATGAGATGGATCAAAGCAGACAGGCAGTAATGCCTAATATCTGTCAACATGAAGGTTATGAAAAACATTTCGGGTTCAGCCTGCCATTATTCCTCTCCTCTTCCAATCCTCATTTTCTGACATTCTGTGTTTGCAGAGGAGCCGTCGACCTCATGACCTTTGAGGTGAAAAGTACAATGAAGTGGAGCTGCAGGATAACTGCCTGTTATGCCTTTTAACAGTCAGAAACACACACACACACATACAAATTCCATCTTGTATAAAGAGCTAATCTACAGTATCTCATGATGTCAGGCGTCATGCTGTTTTAAATCCATCATCACTGTCTGTAAAATAATGATGATCTTTTCAGAGTAAAAATTTTGAAATGGTGAAAAAATTGCTTAATGGCGCATTGACAGTACACAGCAGCTGTCATGGGAACGAGGCTTTTTGTCCGCAATCTACAGGTTGCTAGGCTGTGTGCGTGTGTGTGTGTGTTAGACAGAGAGGGAGACTAATGAAAGAAGGGGGGGGGGAGAGAGAGATGTATTTTACATATTTAGTGTGAGAACAGTGAGAGTCGTTATGGTCTGTCTACATTTCTTCAAGGGGTTGCTTCTAGTTTAGAGTTGAGGGTTGAGGATTAAAGGAAAATTCCACCCTCTGATACTTTTCCAGTTGTTAAGCTCACATAAAAGCAAAACTCAAACATGCCCTGCATCATTTCTGTCTTTAAACACTGCTTTCATACTTCGTGCTGTGAGCCGTTGCACATTCCTTGGACAATTTTGCACATTTCTGTACAAAACTACCACTTCTTAAAACTGCATAGCTCTTCTATTTTGTATTCAGATATATTATACATAATCATCTATTGTACTTTTCTCATATTTCTTGTATTTTTCTTCCATTCTATATTTATGTTACTTGCTTTTATTTTTACACCAAAGCAAATTGGTTTTATGTGAAAACCTACTTGGCAATGAACTGGATTCTGATTCTGATTCTACTGTTTAAGAAGAAATTTGAAGTTTCTCCACCTTCAACAAAAGTGGTTGCAAACATCTGTTGTCAGAAGTAGCCTACGCTGCCCTGTCAGATCTAGGAGCCTTTATGGACACGGCCAAAACAAAAATTACTTTTAGTTATCGATTTCAACCATGTCTCCATTACTTCAAGCTAACTTCTTCAACTTCATTACTGACTTGACAACTAGTTTTTGTGTTCTCTCCATTTGTGTTATTCAGGTTCTGCTGCGGACTCCCTATGTGTATACATTTTATTATTCAAACTGGAAATGAGTTGAACTTCTCCATAATCTTTCCACGTACCCCCAAACAATAGTGGGATACAAGTACCTCTGGTTGGAAGTTTTATTCCTCCTCGCATTGATGTTTATAGAGTTGAAATGTGTGTGTGTTTGTGTGTGTGCGTGTGCATGTCTGTAAGACTGCTGCTGCTGAAATAACCATAATGAATAGCAGTCGCCTTATTTTCTAGATGAGAGGAGGGCCACAAAGCTTTGAGCTGCCATGTCTGGCTCCTCCTCTAAGAGTGTGGCGAGAACAGAGAGGGTAAAGAAAACAACCTGATGGCCTGAAACAGCATCACCGCTGACCTGCAGCCCAACACAAAACACACCCCGGGGACTGTGGAAAGGCTGCGGGGGCCGGCAGGAGGAAAAGCTGCTTTCTACAAAATGACCCCAAAACACAGTCTGAGCCCCATGAGGAAGCCGGCCACCGATCGTTGACCCGTGTCCACACAAAACACTACCAGTCACCATTCTTCAACCGCACCGCATAACCTTAATCTTCACTGTGCCGGACGCCCTCAGTTAGCAAGCCACATGAGGTTCAACTGACACAGTGCAAACAAATCATTGAGAAAAGATTGTGAAAATAGTGTTAAAGGTCAAAGTCACGCTATGACATGTCTCAAACTAATTAAGCTCCAAATCTCCCCCGACAGGCAAGTATTTATAGTTGGCATCCCCTGAGAAAAAACTGGATTTTTCTACTTGATTTTTAAAATGTGTTTGAAAGGGCCTAATTGGTGCTGATTAAAGCCAACATCTTGGAGTGTGACTGTGCAGAGGGAAGAGGTATGCGACAACGTTTGGTTACTGTGTGCAATTGAAATTTTTTCACTTCAAAAAACAAATGTCTAAGATTAGTGAGAGCATCTCAAATGACAGAGAGCAAATGGAATCAATGAGAGTTAAAGGCAAAGTTCCAAACAACGTGTTACATGAAACCTGGTGTATCTTCACATGCAAGAATTCATTGTATCCTTAACCCGCTCTGACTCCCAACACCTCACATAAGGACTCTTGATCAGTACCCCTTGGCGCCACTCTTTAATCCCCCGGGAAGCCCAACGTGTCAAATTTGAAACAAGTGGTCAACGTTGTGAATTCAAACAAAACTACTTGGTTAGGTTTAGGAAAACGCAGTTTGTGTTAAAATAAGTATGTTTGTTTTATAAGTTACGTACGTGACTTTTGGTTTCACACGGGACACGACCAGCTGTGCTTGTCCCATCCATCCATCCATCCTCCCCCTTCTTTTGCCTTAAGTGGACTTAAGTCGCTCTTTATACATCGCCTGACTTTAAGAACATCTAATATTTACATTGATGGGTTTACATTGAAGGTAGTTAAAAGCTCAGTGCGTACAAGGGTTTGTCATGCGTGCTGGAAATAGGAACGGTATCATTCACAGTCGAGAAAATAAGAGTATTCAAGGGATATTAGCTAATTCTTCGATATACATTTTACGTTCGGCCTATTTGTCCCCTTACCCAATACGGGCACCAAAACCATCTCTCAGGACCAGTAGATGTGCTGGGCCAGGGTTGGGCTTTTGTTTTGGCATGAAGCGATATCTACCTGTGACCCTTCAACACGATTTATTGCCTTAAGGTGCATTTATTGTGCGTTAAAAGGTTGTGTTGTAGGTCTTGGAGCACGCGCACAATGGGTGCATAACCTAATAAATCAAATTACAGTGTTTAGTTCACATTCAACCAAGAACAATTGCACTGTGCTCGATATTAAAAATTGTATAAAAATTGTCCAACATTAAAAATGAACTGTTCACCTGCACTGGAGGGAAATAGCACTAAGACATATAGTTTATCAATCTATGTGCCTGTTCCAGCCATCAGCCTGCTGAAGCTGCCATTGACCCCAAACAACTGTTATCGTGAGACATATTTCTTTCGTATTCAGCCAAAGCTGTCAAAGGTTATGCAACAAGAAAGGTTATGCAAACCATGCGAAGCTGCATGCCTCTCAGATGGGGCTATGACAGTAATTGTTCACAAGCACACATTTAGCTCTGTGAGTGATGTATGTACATGTCACTCTCGCGGATTGCAGTAGTGCTTCACACATACTCAATTAGCAATGACATGTAGCATGCACAAAATGAGCTTGTTCTGCGAACATAAACTGAAAAGAAATCAATAAACTGTAACACAGTATGACATCTATGGTATATAAAAGCAGAGTGCTATCCAAGATACAGTCTGCGTGCTAGAAAAAGAAACACATCTATACGGTGGGAGAACTCCCTCGTGGAGATCCATGGCTTTCAAAAACAGGTTCAAACAGGAGCTTCAGTCCAAAATGAACACAACCTTCTGCCAGACCAGCTGCTGAGATATTTGAGATATCATGTTATTGAAGGTGGGAAGTTCAACAAGCTTTCGCAAAAAAATAAATGTGCATTTGCCAATATCAAGATATTAACATTTAGAATTGCATCAGAATAGATGACTCAACGTACCACTCAGGGTCAGGGTTCAAATGGTCACAAGTGGAGATGAAGAGTGAAAAGCACATTAATACCTCTCATCTATTTTCTAGATGAGGAGGGCCAGAAAGCATTGAGCTGCTATGTACGATCTTGACCTTTGACCACCAAAATCTATTCAGCTCATCACGGAGTCCTGAGTCCAAGTGACCGATTGTACCAGATTTGAAGACATTCCCTCATGGCGTTCCTGAGATATCGTGTTCACAAGAATTGGACAGACAGAAGGACAACTACAAGACATAATGACGGTGTGGAGGCATAAAGAAACAGTTACTGTTGGTAATACAACTAAGGCAGGACACTGCCTGATCAGGTAAAATACATCCGTCTAGTGTTGCATGGTGGCCATCAGCCTGTGAATTCTGGAAGCGTAGCTAATTTCAAAATCATGTAACGTTTGTAGTTGTGAGGTATTGCTTTCACTGATTATTGGGCTAGTGAGGAGCAAACGCATCACTATATTTTTTTTATTTTAAACTTAAAATGATTTGGTAATTGTGTAAATTAATTCGTGTGTACGATTAATTTCTCATAGAAGTGTGTCAAAGTGAAGTGACTGGTCTAATTATTTTGTAAAGTAATTTAGACTAAATGACACCACAAAATAATTAAATAATTTGTTCAATATAGCACAGAACTTTAGATATTTCTTGCTATCAAATAGCTGTGGTGTGTTAAGACACTTTTGTGAGTAGTTTGTAATGCATCTCGCTACTTTCAGCGCGTTCTCTATCCAAGTGACTTAGTATGAATAGCAACAAAGTCTGCATAGGTAGGAGGTCAGGGTGGACGGAGGGGTCAAACAAACACAGGATACCGCCGAGTCAACGTTGGTAACTTACATCATATGTCTTTAACTTACGTCATACGTAAATTAACTAACATGACGTACAACATACTTCAGTTATGGAACAATCATAATTATTTCAACCCAAACCATGATCTTTTCCTAAACCTAACCAAGTAGTTTTGTTTGAATTCAGAATGTTAACCACACGTTGCAGTCTATCAGGTTAATGGTTACCCAGTGAATTACAAGTGATGCCAAGGGATCCTGATCAAACCTCTATTATGTGACGAGTTGGGCGTGAAAGCGTTTTGCAACTTTCGACAAAACTGTAGTGTTCCTAACTAACTACTTCCAATGACGGGTAACTTTTAGCTTCACCACCTGCAGTTTCAAAGTAGCATCCCAAACACTGGGCTTATGTACTTTTTACCATGCAGAACAACCATCAACGCTTTCATCACACCTTGGTTTCCCAGCAGCCAAAGCCGTGCTTTGGCTGCTGGGAAACCAAGGTGACAAACAGAAACATGAAGGGATTGAGACTTCAGCTTGTTACTGGCCAAAAAACATTGAATCTCTAGGATAAACAGTATCTTGGGTTTAACCCCATGAATTTGTAATGAATGTCAAAGGCCAATTTGTCAGTACACTGGAAAGACATTTGTCTGGATCTAATACACACTTTTGTCGGTCATCAAATCAGGCGAGTAGAGTATCCTGAGAGCCAGCACAGTATCAAGAGCGACAGCCCAGCACACCAACACGCACACAGATTTACATTACACTCAGAAGGAGACAGAGTCATTTCTATGACTGGATGTGGTATCTGACCACAAGCTGTAGAAAAGGACTGACAGCACAATATTTAGGCAGTAAGACCGCTGGTTTCAACTTTCTTGCTCTCTTGCTGGTACTTAAAGTTAAAGTTAATGACTTTCCATGGAAAGAGAAGACACATTTTTTTCCCCCTTTAGAGTATTTCAATTTTTCACAGCGCTGATTTGATCAAATGCATATTTCACACCAAGGTGGGTTACGGGTTAGATTCAAGTATCCACATAACAGGAGAGCAAGTCAGTTTGGTTACACATGTTGTACCCACGGTTTTGTTCATACAGATCAAATGAAGCCAAAAGGGGTGAAGCTGTGAAACACACACTCGTGCTGCAGCGCAGGCAGCCGCCAAGCAACTGACTGAACCAATAGAGGAAAAGAAGAAAACTCAGTAAGAACTTGAGGTCTGGCAGTGCCAATCAATAACCATGTTCATGGTGCAGCCTGAGCTGACGCAAACTCTGCCCACTTTAAAAATAACTAATTGCAATGGAAAAGATGATCGTCAAAGAAACTAAATATGCAACAGACCTCTGGGAAAAGGAATGAGTGCTCTGTAAACACGAAAATAAAAAATAAAAATAGACATGACAAAGGGATGGGGATAGTGGGTGAATAATTTAGCATCAGCTCAACAAACACAATCATCCAGCCTATAATCCATCTCTGCGCCTCTGTCTAAGCACACGTAAGCCTTCAGTTCCCTGTGTTTGTTCAATCTTTTGTAGGATGTCTGAGAGGTGTATTTTTTGCGTTTTTCTTCTAGGAATTCATCTTAGCAGCAAGAAGCAACTGTACCCAGTCATTTTTGTTCCAACACACAGCTCTCATCACTTGGAAATGAAACGTGACGGGCAGGAATTCTCTTTCCAGTCCCTTCTATTTTCTTCCCCTTCACACCCTTCTCTCTCTCTCCGTACAGTATGACTCTCCGAAGACAATGCACTCTTCTTCTTCCCACCCTCCATGGCATGCTCAGACTTTGACAGGATTCCGTCGCATTACAAGTATTCAACACGTTGCCTGAATCAGCCTTCTCTTTTAATACAAGCAAGAACCAGTTCCAGTTCCTGGCCTCGGAAAACCAGAACCCACCCCCACCTCATTCCACTGCAACCCACTGAAGTAAGCCTGGGCTCCCACACAACAACTAATCTTCCCCCGTGAAGCTTTTCCAGACTTGGAGAAGAAGGGAAACTCGGCCAAAATGAATACAGTTTAGCCAATCTGATTGGCCTTTCACCACTTTGGGTAACATGCTGAGGCAAAACATAAAAAAGGCACAGAATCTTTCACACATGCCAACCTGTAGGTGATGAATAAAGCAACCAGACAGTGTGAGATACTAGGGTTACAACGCCTGTCGTCTACTGTAGCTGTGCGGTGAAGGATAGTCGGGTTTCCAGACGATTGCTGTGGATATCATGCTCCTTTCTCAGCCAGCCTTACATAACTCAAGGGGCAAGAAACGTCAGAAAAAGGCCCATTCCAGCAGCAAGGCACTGTTAAAGGAATCAGAGGGACCGACCTGATGAACCCAGCTGGCAATGTCAGGAGTTTCAGCCCACTGCAAGCAGGTTTTCCATTTATTCCCCTTTTCACACACGTCCTGACATTTGGTGCATGCCAATGACTTTTCGTGTAGGTTGCAAACTTATATTCAAAAGCAATTGGTTTTGCCTTGGCCAGAAAAGGAGGAGCAGTTGAAGAATTTTAATTTGCAAATGCTGCTTTGTGTTAGCAGTAAGAACATTTTATAACCCCTAAAATTCAAATAGGTCATCCTTTCATAAAAAAATTTAAAAAAAACAGACAAAGATGTATATGTATTCAATTTTAGGCATGTCTGGGTTGGTGGCAGGCGAGCTGCTAGGGTCCACCATAGAACAGATGGAGAAATGCTTTAAGAGTTTCTAATTCTTCATGGCTTATAGCGGAGGAGATCATTCATGTAGTATATGACACTAAGTGAGAGTCCAAAACCTTCATATTTTACAATTACAATTTACCGTGCATTGTATGCTCTACAGACCATTTAAGTATGTTGCAAGAAAATCCAGCAGAACTTGGCAATTGTATTGATATTTTGTAATTATCTGGAATACTCAGGTAATCCATTAACCTGGATGAATGTCTTGTTTTGGAGAACCTGAAGAATGCTCATGGTTACAATAATAACCATGTAGTTACGGTTATGGGATGATCATAATCATAGAATAAAATCAAATTGAAAATGAATTACTAATGGCATATTGGTACTGTGCATTTTAAAATGTCTAAATTAATTCAAGATACATTGAATACATTGCTGTAGTACCCAAACCAAGAGTAGGTTTTAGATTTTTATTTGAATTTTAAAAGGAGCTAGAAAGTTATCATCAATCGGGAGCTTGGTACTCCTTCATGGGGAGGGACGATTCGAAACATTCAAAATAATGTGATGATTACAAGTTCAGAATTATTACTACTTCAAAAAACAAAAGTTATTCATTCATATTCGTTTGAAGAGGGTCGAATTCCAAATATTGTCTGTCGTACGAGGAGAATGCGGGCCAAGTTGATATGCAACGGCGCTATAGGCGACATTTTTCAACTCTCTAACAGGGAAACTGGAGCTGTAGCTCTCACTGATGCAATGCTGGGGCCGAAATCAAAGCAAACGTACAGGATGGCAGGGGAGAGGTCAAGTCTCACGTAATGAAAAACGATCAAAGAGAGTCAGAAAGGAAAGTCACCCGGGGTCAGATCCCATTCCTATAGAGTGGTCGAAGTCCGACAGAGTTAGTCTACGTAAACAAAACCAATCATCTCTGCAGTGAGACCATCCATTATAAAAAGGTCAATCAAGCTGAACAATTATTATGTGTATTAACGGTCATGTCACTGAAAACCATGCACACTCTCTGCGGAATAAGAGCTAAAATGTACATTCAGACGACCTTTTTTCCATTCCTATTCTACATAACCTAAACATTTTACATAACATAAAAGTGCAACATTTGACCTCAGACAGTGCCTCGCACAAGGGGAAATATGAATACGATGAAACAGCAGGATGGTTTCAGAGATTTGCCTTAAAGTCCAGTGTGCTCTTAGCAAAATATGCTCTGCATAAAATCACATTTGTAATATTCATATATAATGTTGTTACATTACATTGGCTGGGATCAAGTAGGTTTTTGCAAGACCACTGAAGTTATTATTTTATTGTTCAAATATGTAAAATTCTTATTGGCTAGCAGGCATTATTAATTTGCAGATTTTCTGGAGCGCCTAAATGTATTAAACACTGAAAAATAAGCATTCGATTGTGCGTTTCAGTCCAATTGGACAGTAGAATTAGATTTCTTAAAATGATAATAATAGTAATTTAATAATTTTCACACTTACAAAGCCTACAGAAATCTTAACGGATTAGCAATGAATATTCTGCAACTTTAACCATTCAAACTCAAAAGGGTAACAATAATAAAACTAAATATGTAACAATAATTTTGGTGTACTGTGCTATTATGCATGTCAGAAAATATGCATTATTGGAATGGTAAAATCAGTATCCTTTTTCATAAAAAGCTCTGAAATGGTGTCGATGGCAGGCATTATGTGTCGAAGCTGCATATTGTGATTAATATACTAATCATGGTAATGGTTTGTTATCTTTTAATTAGATCCATCTACATTGTTAGCATATAGTTAGCATTTGGTTGTAATCTTTTTCATTATTATTTCAAGTATGAAAGTGTACAACAGGTAATAGTCCACAGTCACCGAAACTGAATGATCTCTTTATTTTTTTCTCTCTCTCTTGAAATTGAATGAATTTAAATGATATTTGGAGAACATGTATACATTTTGGAAGCATTTTAAGTGATTCCACAACTAACATAGCCCTCGAGTGCAGATGGATATCTTCAAGTTTTCAGTTTCTAACCTCGGGCGAAATGCATGACAGGAGATACGAAGTGTTCGCAGCCAAAGCTGAGCTGAGAGCTGATGGAGCTGTCAAAACAAAGAGAAATTGGCTTTTAGCGCTTATTCACCACGTCCATTAACTAAGCAGAGAGAAGTTTGACAAATAAGAAGCAGAGCCGTTAGGAGATATTAGTGTCGGATACTTCTCTATGAATGTCCATTCCCAACATGTAAAGCACGTGCCCAGGCCTGGTGATGAATCAGAACGTCAACCACTGTTTATCTTGGTACCTCATACCATTTTCAGACGTATGGTCTTTTCTAAGTGCAGATATAAAAGTGGTGCTCTTGGATGGTGATGAATGTGCGATCTGTTGACTTTGCTCTTATAGTCAAAGTGGAGTGTCCCATGTCAACATGAGGCTGACCCCGTTTGAGGCACAGCTTCTACTGGTCTGCTACGCTTGGATTGTAAACCATCAGGCATTCATTTATGACTTTTTTTTATTATTAATTGAACTTCCCAGACAGACGACTAGTCCTCCAAACTTAATAACAGAAAACATATTTACCCCATCTGAGCTATTTCTAAACTGCCACAACCGTTATTAGGGTGCGGTTAGATTTAGGATTAAAAAACATCTGGAAAAGCAGGCACTATAGTAAAACAGATGGTTGGTTGGGCTCAGTGTCGACAAACTGTCAAGCTCCTCTTCACTAATCATCATCCTATAATCTTGATCAGAGTCCCAAGTGGTGGCAGCAGTTTGGATCTGATGGGGCTGGTGTTGCATTTTTTTTGTCATTTTTGCATCATTCCATTAGGCCATGGCGTGAACTTTACACACTACTGGAAGCATAAAGAGAACATCAGAGATTTGTAGATTACGACGTGCCAAAAAGGTTACTGTGGCTGCGGGAAATTTTGTTTTGGAGTTTCCATTCAATCCAGGGGGAAACAAAGCTGGATTCAACAAATTACTGAGGCATTTTTCCTTGTATGATGGTAGCAGTTTGTATGTATATGTGTACAATTCAGTAGATCTGAGATGTAACACAGATCTTTCCACATTTGACACCTAAAAGTAAACGCTATGTCCTTTAGCTCTATCTTTAACTTCCAAGCCCACTATTCTTGTGATGAAATTCCTACACACTATTGGACTTTGAAAGGCGTCAGATTACTGCACTGTTCTTATGGGGTATCTTAAAGTCGTTGGAATTTGCACATTACACAAGTGATCGGCGACAAAGAGTCACACATCACGATATTTAGACATTTCACTAGGGGGAATCCTCGATAAGTCTGTCTGGTCTCCAAACTACGTCAAAATAGTTTGATAGTGAGAAGTGATACGAGGAAAAGACTTGAGACACGAGTTATTTTCCCCAAAAATGGATGACCTCAAGAAGCTAGCGAACCAAGTTGTTTGTGCGGTGATTTGCAGTGGAAAACCAAGGAAGAAAAAGAAAATAGTACGGCTGAGAGAATAGCTGGGGAGACATGGGCAGCGAGGATTGTCTCTTCTGCCGAGAGAGTTGGAGGTACAATACATAATTAAATAAATACAACTCCTCCCCTTGATATTTCCCTCGTCCTGTATCTTGCGCTCTCATTGGCTTCTGGTTGTCGCTGCCGTCATTGCCGGTCAAAACTATTTTCACACTACAGGATTTGGACTTGCAGACAGGTCCAGATTTCTAACCTGCTGGATATTTATAAAGCGTGGAGTGTAAAATCGGCATTATGGAGAGCTGGGGATTTTGGAACTGTTGTGTTTCCAAAGCTGCGGTTGCACCACTACTTTCCTCTTGATAATGACATTGTCAGAAATATCTAGCTTGTGGCCACAAATCAGTCCACACATGGTCAAGATCCCACCTCTGACAGTATGTGTGACTCTCCATTCACCCCGCACACATACATATGCATTACGTACATGCACTGTGTTACATCACACATACCCATTTGGCTCCTACGAGTCACTCAGGAATGAGGCCAGCAGCATGAAAGGACTCTGCTGAGGAGTTGGCGACCCTCCTACACTAGCTCTTGAAAAGTCACCTCCAACATGTGCTTTGGCACCAAAGCAATACGCAAACATTTCAGCCTTGACAGGTGCAATAAAGAAATTATATATTTTTTATTGAAATGTTCACTCTCTTTGAGGATTTTTTCAGGTCCCTGCAGCAGTAATTGTGAAGAAAAGAGAACATCGTTAAATCATACAGAATGTAGCGTTTACGTACAAAGTGGTTGAAGTGGCCAACATTTGCAAACATAGGGTTATTCCATAAGGCATCGTATTCAACTCTCTAACCTCTCCCTCCTCTAGGTTTTATGGTTCTACCACAGTTTCTCAAGGCAGGGAGAATAAAGATACATTCATTCTAGTTTAGGTTATAACTGTAGAGGAAGCTTTGGCATTTGTATCACTTTAAGTTTCGGCCGAATGAACTCAACTCTTTCGTCTTTCTATAATGCCATCCTATTTCGAATGCACTGTAAAATTCACATTGAAGAGAGAATCTAACCGTGTAGCCAATTTGTGAGACATATGCTGGATGAATTTTCTGCTGCATGCTGCTCAGACACCTTAGGGTTTGCTTTAAAACTACAAACCCAGGCTGAGTGTGATTCAGATAAGCTCCATGGGATGATCAACAAGTCGTATTTTCCAGTGTGGGCTGATGAAATATTACCATTGTGCACCAAAATGTATCCCGTGGAGACGGTGTGGGGACAGCAGCCAAACAGAACTGTACTCCATAATTTTAGCCTTGGCGGGGAAGCAGAGTCTTATGTTAATGCAGCGTTCAGCAGCTCCAGTAAAGTCAAACTAAAATGCTATTGTTAAAAAGGAAGTCATCCCTGTGCTAGATTACGTGTTTGATTAACAGCTGAGCCTGAGCCCTGGCGGAAGACTCTTGACAGACCGCTATGACCTGCAATGCAAGAGTCACGTAACCGATGAAGACAGAAGAAGGCGTCAGAAGGCTCACTTTTGGTAGCTTTGTCATTGTGTTTGTACTGTAGGAGGTAAATAGTGAAGAAGAGCATAAGGCAGGTCAAGGCAATTATATTTGTACCACAAGAGTACTTGTACACCTCGGACATCACTTCAACGTTACCACACTGAGTAGAATCTTTAATGTCCACGACAACCTCTGTAGTGTCATTTAGACAGTTGTTAGCAACTGCCTTTTTTTAAAGACATGTAAAAGCTTAAAAATTCAAGTGTATTTACTGACGTATTTTATGCAATAGGAAAAGACGTGAAAATTGCTTGTGATAACCACAGACCCTAATTCAGGCATCTAACCAAAAACCTATGGAAAAGAAACCTTGACTTCGAGACGAGAGAACAGGAAGTGCTAAAATACTAACTCATTTCAAGGTTTTAGGACTCATTACTGCAGCACTCGGTCAGTTGGACCTAAAAGCAATCCCACAGGGATGTGAAAATGATCATGTTTAGGCTAATTTGCCTGATGTTGCTTCAATAAAAGTCTGCATTCACAACATACACCAGGAGCTGCCTGTATGTTTTTTACTTAGCCATTCTTAGGGTTTATGTAATGTTGTTTATAGCAGTTGCCTAGATTTAAAATCTGAATTTGCATCACAGCAGGTCAGTTGACAGAGATTGGACCTGACAACCAGAGTCTCACTGAACACAAACATCTCTGAGGTGAGGCGAGGCAGCGTCCGAGACTGCCAGGCCGGCTTTTAGGCTGACAGCCGAGAGCAAAAAAAAAAAACCTACATGGATATGTTTGCAATGATTTCATGGTTGTTTCTTAGAAACACAATGGAAAAAACTGGAATTTCTCCTAAAGGGCCAAATCCAACCACCTTGCTCTCCAGCCATGCAACACCACTTTAAGTCATGGAAAGTTTTGGCAGTTTGCATTAGCAATGGTCCCAAGTCACAGTCCATTCAGTTAGGTAGACTTTGTAGAGTAGAAAGTTATTCAAAACGTATATTTAGTTTGATTACTTTCCGTATTTACACAGTAAACGGCAACCATGGATTTATGTTGGGTATAAGATAATACATTCATTTATTATACTATGGGATACTGCAGGAACACTGGAGTTACAGTCTACTGAGACCTAAAGTTTCTTTGCATTCACTGGCTATAAAACTTCCCTCGAACATGAGCACTATGTTGTGGTCCTCAAAGTCCAGGGTGGAATTAATCCCGAATGTTTGCCACGTTCCTCATGAGGTCAGTGTAATTCTAAACCATTTCTCTCCTCCCTACTTCCCCAATGCTTCTGCCGTTCAACACAGACTACTCTGAGCTTCTCCCAGGGTCTACCAAGGAGCAAAAATGCGGTAAACAAATACATCAGCAAAAGTCCTGCAATCAGTCATCAGGAAACAAATTCTCTCTGGACTCGAGTTGTGAGGAATTACTGGTTGTTTCTTAGTCATGATTTCAGGCAAGTCATCACAGTTCAATAATCATGTGCGGATTAATGATCCAGAAAGCATGGCTATTTCTACTTGCCCTGAATGCTCATCAATCTAAAAGAAATAGTTTCTTCCACACGCCTGAAGTGCAACACTGTGTGTGGGCCTGAATGAGGTGAGATCACAGCTCAGAAGCCCCTAATCTGCAGGGTTTGGAACAGCATGTGCCACTTCAGAGGTGTCTGAGACAGCTTCAGCTGATGCCTCTCATTAGGCCTTTATAACCTCCTGCACCTCAAACTCTCCTTTAATTCAATCCAACATGTTATGGCTGCATTCAGGTTGCATTACGGTGTAGCAGTCCCTCGGTCTTTCGTCCCAGCTGTCATTTCCTTTCCCAATTGAGAGCAGCTTGGTGCATTTCCCCTCCTGGCCAATCAGGGTGTGACAACGCTAGGGTTGAAACAGTACACTAAATTCACGGTTGGTATGTCCCTCTGTTTTGGGGTCACATTTGGTGCGTTTTCGGTACAATAGAATAATAAATAAAATAACTTCAACTTCTGCTGAATGGCCACAATTCTTACTTTAACAGTTGAAATACTGGTATATCCTCAATAAAAATGTTATAAATAACACGAATGTGTGTAATGTAAATATAATGCTGTAATGTAATTCTGTATCGTCTTCGAGTGTGGTCTGATATACACAGTGATAAACACTCCAGTATTAGTTATTACTTTGGCATGGTTCTGAATCTGCAGTACATACCGTCTTCGTATAGAATATTATAATTGAAGAGGTATTTTTTCATTATTATGAAGAAGACATTTTTTCATTGTGAAGGCACTGGTGAGATTGTTTTCTCGATTAAATATTTTTGTATTATGTGGTTAGGAACTGGTTCTCAGGCTTCTTCTCTATTGGCTAAATTGGGGAATCACAACAACACATCTTTTATGTCGTGGATCAAATACTTTTAATTCTGTGTGGTTTCATACTTTATTACCCTCACAAAGACACATTACGGCCTGAAACATATACTATAAATACTATAATATAGGGCCAGGGGTATTACTGTACGTGATCTTCTTCAATGGACATCACAAACCCTTCCTACACCTGAATGGACATACTGTACATGCCAATCATTACATTACATTACAGGTCATTTATCAGACGCTCATTATCCAGAGCGACGTACAGTGAACTAACTACAGGGACAGTCCCCTGGAGCAACTCAGGGTTAAGTGCCTTGCTCAGGAGCACAATGGTGGCAGCCTGGTGTTGAACTCACAACCTTCTGGTGTTCTATTTGAAAGCCTGTCACAAGAATCACAAGAATAGGATGGACGTGAGGTCACAGTGACCTTGACTTTTGAACACTAAAATATAATCAGTTCATCATTTAGTCCAAGAGGACATTTATGCCAAATCTCAAGAAATTCCCTCCAGGCATTCTTGAGGTATCCTGTTCTCGAGAATGGGACGTAGAGACAACCTAAAAAACATAATGCCTCCGTCCACGGCTGTCGCAAAACCATGGCAGCTATTCTGGGAATGCTGTCAATTTTCAGTCATTCTGTCCACTGTTCTGAAGTTTATGTAGAAATCTGAGTTGAGAATTAGGCCTGTCAGTTGCAAAGTCGTGTTTCATTTTAGACCTACAATTTCAAGTTCAAAGAATGAGGCTGGCAAAATTGTGATTTGTTTCTATTTAATAAAATGTAAATCTATATTTACTATCAGCCAATCCCAGTAACTTTTATCCCCTTTACAACATGAAACGAACAGTTCCTATCAAATAAATGAATAGATACGCATTTTAAAGACCTATGGCCTACAATAGAAATGACGGAAGAAAAAAAGCATATGGTCTTTACCTTACCTTATCTCTCGGGAGTTTAGGAATGCCTATGCCTTACTTTCAAGCTGTGACAGACAGTTGTAGTAGCATAGGCGCTGACACTTGACCCCTAACCTAGAATCCACTAATGAGCTACCAATGATCATCCATCTCCATCAGCAAGATGGATTGGTTTGTGTCACTTACCTCGAGAGCTCCTTGAACAAGTGGACTCTTACTTTAAAAAGGGGCTATTACAAGTTTATTTAGACACTCCGCAGCAGTGCACCACAGAGGGTACGGTGACACTGGACTTGATTGAAGTTAACCTAATTACTTTCATGCAATACTCATACTCAACATTATCATTTATCACAACTGACTACCTTCAGCTGTCAAACAAAGTACACAAGCCACATTTATGGGGAAAACAGAAACAAACTGTGTGATGAAGACAGACCAACTTTCTCTGCTTAAACACTGTGTCCGCTCATGAGCTTACAAACCAATAAAAGTAAGCATGTCCACTAGTCTTCTGAAGATGTGAATGTGTTCCTTTTTCCAGCTCTCCTTCCTGCCTCTGCCCCATCTAAAGATCAGTGAATCAGCCGTGTTTTGACACTTAATGGGGCTCGACCTTTGGACTCTCGTACAGAGCCTGGTGTCGGAGTGTTTAGTCTTCATGAAGCAGATTAGCTTGCAAAGTCAGGCAAGACAAGGAGAGGCTGCTGCTTCCACACAGAAAGTCTTTATACCTGAGAGCCAGTGATTAGAGAGCTAATCTGCTGCTATGGTGGTCTGCCTGGAAGACACGCATGCACGCACACACACATGCACGCACATGTACAGGGGCATCAGTAATCCATTAATACAGCCATTTCTAGTGCTACTGCTGGTGAGTAAAATGCCATGTCCATTTCATTTAGATAGTAACAGAATATTATTTTACATTCAGACACGCCTAGCAGAGATTAGAGACATGAGCTGGTTAGTCAGCAGCTCTGTGAGGGTGTACTCAGACATAGTCGCAAAATGCTAACGTCACCATGCTAATATGCTTACAATGCTGATGTCAGCCTGATGTTTAGAAGGTATTATGTTTACTGTGTTAAAGATGCATTCACATGCTCCTCCGATGGTCCCGTTTCCCGAGTTGGGAAGTCAACTTCGGGATGTTCATGAGCTTTAAGTCGTAATGTGGAAACAACATGGACACTGCAAAGAGGAAACAGCTGTTTCCAGTAATTGCGTGACAACAAAGAGCAAAGGAAACAGATCAGGTCAATACCCTATTACAAGTGAGCAATTCGTGAATTCATAAAAAAGTTTTACGATGAACCCAGAATTTTTCATGTTTCTGCGTAATATGAATATAACTCAGCAAGTCGTGTACCAAACTCTTCAGCGAGTTGTTGTTAAGATTGAGGTAATTGAGGTCGGGAACACATTTGAATGCAGCAATAAGCATCTTAATTTAGCATGTTTGCATGCTACATTTGCTAATTAGCACTACCACACACAAAGTACAGCTAAGGCTGATGGGAACATCCTTAGTTTGGCAGGTATTTGTCTTATTATACAAGAATTATACAAATTCAGATGGTGCTAGAGGAAAAGTTGAGGGATCACCAAAGTCAATGAATTTCCTCCTGATTGGGGCATTGATGTCCGCACCAAATTTACTGGCAGAGACCCTATAGTCTTAACAATGCATCGTCTTGGAACCATGAGTACCTGTACATAATGTCGTCCCCATCCATCCAGTAGGTAGTGAAATATTTCACAGGATAAGGTAAAAATTTTGATTTGCTAGGGTGCTAGATTCAAAGTCATTAGGATTAATTCTATTGGCAAAGTTGGTAAGCTTCCTTCTCTGGGATCCATGAAAGTCTGCAAATCATATTGCAATCCTTCTAATAGTTGTTGAGATATTTCAGTCTGGACCAAAGAAGTTGACAGACCGACTGACATTGCCTTCCTTAGAGCCACCTCGCTAGCATGGCTAATAACATAAAGACAATATACAGATGCATTAAATGCCGATTCATAGGTCTCATGGTCCCAGCTCATATGGTGAGCAGAGAGAAACAGCCTGGCTGAAGACCCACATCTGTCAAAGACAGTTGGCTGTGTATCCGGTGTTTTCTACTAACTGACCCCCTGATGCACATTTCCGAGAGGCCCAACTCCCAACCCCGGGGCCCCTGGCAGCAGGTCCTGGCCCACTGTGCTGTGAGATTGAGGGAGTGTATAAAATGAATCCTCCAGCCTGCTCAGTGTGAGAGTGAGAGAAGTATGCTAGGAATATTTTCCACATAGTTCCGCAGGGATAGGGAAAAGAGGAGCTGTTGGAAAACAAAGTTATGTGCATGGGAGAACTTGGGTTCCCAAGTATGTTAAATGCACTCCAGGTAGGCATTTATCATAAAACTGCTTGGAGTTCATGAAGAAAGCATTCATGGTGGTAATATGAATAAAGCCATCATTTAATAAAGTGTTTGGAAAACTCTGGCCCTGCTGAGGAGTAGATGCATGATGGGGGAAAATACTGTGATTTTCAAATCTTTCTGATACCATTCCAAAGTAGTTTGTTGTACAGTTTTATCACGCCTAATCATGTTAATTGTCAAATGTAGCTTGTTTGTTAAAATGTCAGCCAAAGGCCATCACCTCCAGGGAAGTGCCTGCTGGCTACCAACAATAGGGACTTTGAGCAGCGAATTTTGAAAGGACGGGTACGGCTTTATCTTACCTGACACTGTTATTTCGTTTTCGTTAAAGATACACGCTAATTTGACCAATTTTCCTTTTTGTTCATAGACATCCATTGCCAGAAACACTCAAAAATAATAAGGCAACTACAGTAAGTAGCTATCTAGGCTTACGTTTTTTTTTTTTAAATTTATGTTTTTTCTCCCAGTCCTGCCCTTCTGTTAAAAAATAACAAATTGCGTACTGATGGTAGCTAACAAATAGGCTACTTTCAGTCACTTTTCATTGACTCAAGTAAAAGTAATAATACCACAGTGTAGAAAAACTCTGCTATTGGTAAAGGTCCTGCATTCAAAACTGTACTCAAGCAAAAGTCAATTTGAAAAAAGTATTAGCCTACTAAAGTATTATTGTCCACTAATAGCTAACCACTGTAGGGTGCAGTGAGGATTGTTGGCTTAAATGTATCCTTCTAGGTCCTTAAAGGGGTCAGTGATGATAGCTAACAGCAGTAAGTGAGCGTGAGAGCATGTCAAGTACAGTGGACTAGGGTGGTCTTTTTTGGATCAATATTATTAGAGTAAAAACCAAGCCTTGTAACCACTCGAGTAAGGTTAAATGCAGGGCCAAGTAAAACAGTGAGAAACAGAGTGCGGCCCTGAATGCAGCACTGAGAATGAAATACATATCAACTCAATATCAATAAGTAAGTGCTTAGGGAGTGTTGCTGTCAGATAATGAGAGACTTGGACCTGACAAACCTATTTGAAGGAAAACAGACACTGGCAGACAGCTGTGCGTGCGTGCGTGCGTGCGTGCGTGTGTGTGTGTGTTTACAGTAGACGAGGAGAGGAAACCAATGAACGCCCGTCTGCTCGGAGCAGAGCCAGAGCCACTCAAGGTGAACCCTAAACTGATTTCTGAAGCTTACAGCGGTTTGCGTCGAGCTGAGCTGTTTAACCAAACTCCAGCTGAAAGGGCTACTGCAACCTCCAAATGTGGTCCAGATTTGATAACATCAAAGACCAAATCCAACATAACATAGACACGCTTTAAGAGTCCTTGAGCTTCTGGTTTCATTGCAATACATCAAATCATTTGACAATTTTCTGTAGCTTTAGTAGATATGCTTGTAGACCTAAAGGCGTTTGAGTTTGCCAATTTAATGGAGCCTCAGGCAAAATATTGATCCAAAAAGTTAATGGAATTTCAAAAAAACTAGACAAAAAGTCTTCCGTTTGCATGTCAACCTGTTTATTTCATAGCCAAATGTATGCATTCCCTGAAAGTGAGAGCAGTGATGTTTGGGTAAAGAGTTGATCACTGTCAGTGTTGCGCCCCCTCCAACAGATGAAAGGAGCCCATGTATATGTGGACGTTTTTCAGACTTAAAACATTACTTTCAGGTTTGACAACTCTGGGGGGGGGTTTGGGTCCGACCTCCACAGTCTGGATGTAAAGTTTCTCTATAGTAATTAAACCAAACCAGCTGGAAAGAGAGATTTCATTTTATCGCCTTTTCTTGATTTCAATACAACATTTCCTCCACAGCTAAGCGTAAAAAACAGTTTTTATGATAAGTTGATTCTATTTTTTATATTTACGGCATTTCTTCTCTGGTTTTAAATGTGCATAAAAACAGGTGGATGTAACAGCACTTAGGGGTTATTTAGTGGGTTTAAAAGTGAGCTGCCATGACAGCAATGGTGATTGGTTATTTCCACCCTCCTGTGATATTTGGCTATATTTCTTCAGCTGACAAATATTTCAAAATTAACAAGTGGGCTGTGATTAGTGCAAACCTGTGACCAGGCAGTTCTTTCCACAGTACTGTACGTGAGCAAAGGCAGCCTGAAGCGGTGGAATATTGGTACTGCACAGACAGGGCGGCTGTGGCTCAGGAGGTGGAGGTTGTCCACTAGTCGGAGGGTCGGTGGTTCGATCGACGGCCTCTAGGTCAGCATGTCGAAGTGTCCTTGAGCAAGATACTGAACCCCAAATTGCTCCCGATGGCCAACGGTGTGTGAGTGTGTGAGAATGGTTATCTCTGATGAGCATGTGGCACCTTGTAGCCTCTGACTCTGTATGAATGTGTGTGAATGCTGACGTGTTGTAAAGCGCTTTGAGTGATCACAAAGATTGGAAAAGCGCTATGTAAATGCAGTCCATTTACAGCAATAGAAACATAACGCTGGCTGATATCAATTTCCACAACAAAAACCAATGAAAGGGCACTCAAACAGCGCAGACATCCACCAGGGCAATTTCCATAAGTGGAAAATAATGCATGCATCAGCCTCGTCATTCTTCCTTGGCCCATGCCACACCCTCCTACCAAGTTTCATGAAAGTCAGGCCAGCAGATTTTCAGTCATCCTGCTGACAAACAGACCAACAAAACCGAAAAAAACATCCCCTCGGAGGTAATAAAACAACCATTATCATAAAACACTTAGTAACTGAGTGTTGGAAGATTGACTGGGTGGGAACAGAGAGGGAAAACAGTATCACCAGCTTGCTTTAGGCCTACTGCCTGTCCACAGCAGCGGGAAACAACTTGGAAAAGTATTTCTCTACTACTATTCTATACTACTCAGAAATTATGCCAATTCATTGTTGTGAATGTCTTACCTCGGTCTTCTAAATATCAGGCCATATTGCTGGCAGGCCAGGCCCACAGTTGGGGTGTAAATGATGGGCATGAACCTTTCGATGTCTGACGTTAGCACCCGATAGAAGAGTTTCTCGTTGCGTTCCTGGAGCCCCATCAGAAACACATATCTGGGAGTGACAGGGAGGAAAACACAGCATGTTAATCTTTAACATCTTGAGAACTCATACCTGCTGACCTGCGTAGGGGTTTATTAAAGTCAGATGCTAAATCTTGTGTGTTTGTGCGAGATGTACCAAGCAAGATTAAAGCAACTGCAAGGAAATACTTTAAAGAGAACGTATCAGAGAAAAGAGAGAGAGGTAAAGGTTCAGATTGTTTTAGTATGAGAGTATGTACATATGGACACTATATTACATGGATACAACAGTGTAAAACACAGCGGAAGGAAAAGCATTGAGGTTACAAAAAGAAGGAAAGGGAAGAAAGAAACTCACATATTTGCCAATTACTTGTAAATGTGTGTGTTGGCTTGTGTTCCAAATGATTGGAAAAATACACAGAATAAAAATCAGCCCTTCAGATACACAAGCTCTTTGTTCTGTAAATTGCATTAAATAAACAGAGCACGCCAAAAAAGGGCTCTATTCCTAATCAGAGGAGTTTCCATAAAGCCAGGAGCACAAGGTGCCTCTTGTTGAGTGGATACAAAGCATGTGCAGCCTCTCTGCTATAGGTTAGGCCACAGCAGCTGCACAATACACGGTGGTGACAGCCTCTTGAGGAGTACTGTTTTCATATTGGTGAAACAAATTAGCTTCTGCCACATGTGATTCATCACACGAAGGGTTTCTGCATGTCTTATAGTATGTTAAGTTAAAATACATTTTCATTATTTGCCATGGATTCAAGTATGTATACGTGTATATGTTACGGTTCCTAAGTGTTAATGTATTAAAAAAAAAAAAAATGTTTATATGAAAGTTCATTATTGACTTAAAATCTAAACTCAAGGTCTACTTACTACCTTTTACCAGGGCTTTCAACCACGTGTCAAACTCCTCGGCTGATGGAGTTTACCGAGTTGTCATGGAGATAAGCCATGTAATGACAACTGGGATGTAATGACCATGATGATGATCTCCATGAAACTAAGCAAACTCCATGCATTGAGAAATGTACGGAAAATGATGACGTCAGCCGGTATGAGAGGCGGACGTGACGCGGTGCGGCAGTCAGTACATCATGTCTATTTTAGTGATCAGAAAAATCAGTACAGTATAAATGTCATATTATTGCTGTTTATTAGCTCATACTATTGAATAATCATTTGCAATGTTGTATGAGTACTTCACTTCCTCATTTGAATCCCGATGTGGGAGGAGCAAAAGATTTAGAGGTGAAACAACAACACTTATATGACTAGTCGAATCACAGAACATGGATCAATTTATCAGTTAGTCAACAACTATTTTGATAATCGATAAATTGTTCAAGTCATTTAAGGAAAAATGCCAAATAGCTTCTCAAATGTTAGAATCAGCTGTTTTTCCTTGTCTTACATTATGGTATACTCAACATTTTGAGGTCAACTTGGACTTTAGGAAATTGTAAGGGACATTTTTCTGACCTTTTATGGACCAAACAAGAGTTTAAATATTTGAAGAATGATTGACAATACACATATTTGTTAGTTGCAGCCCTCGGTGATATCTTTTAGTTCCTACACATCAAGATGATTTTCACAGAATCAGTGAAAGCCTGTTGTGATGAGTAAGCTGATCTTCTAGGTAAGAAAAAAAAAAAGAAATAAAAGGGCATCACAAAGACAAAAGGTTGAATTGTGTTCACAACAAACTTGAATTGCAACATTTTCATGACTTTGCTCACTGTCAGTCAGTTGCTTTGACTCAGCAAACGAAACCATAATTAAATCCCCACATCAAATCCTAACACACTACTGCAGTGCGCTTTCGTTTGATGTCACGCTGGCAGACCTTAAGGAAGATTTCTTTCGCTATTCTTAACCTTAAAAGGCGTGAACACTACCCACACTCAGGAAACAGGAATATTTACAGCACACAAGCAGTCTCCATGCTGACTCACTGAGTGCAGTGTTTCCTTTAAAGTCAACCTACTGAAGCAGCCAGGACATCATCTCTGTCTATCTTGATCTATTATAGCATGAGTGATCAACTGGATCATTCATTACTGCTTTCTAACAACCTCACTGGATATGGTTTCCCCTTCGCTGTAGTATTTAATATATTGCAGTATTTCAATTGGCAGAGTCTTTGAACATCCATTTCCTCTGTGGACGACACCGTCACAGTAGGAACTTAAGTCACTCCATCATCTCAGATCATAAACCCATGCGCTTGCAGCCCTGTTCTCTTTGCCGCAATTTGTCACAATAATAAAATAAAAACATGACAAATTCCACTGAAAAAAATAAATAAAAGAGTCTGGATATCTGATTACAACAGAAAGGGGTTATGGTCATAAAAAAATAAATAAAATAAACGACAGCGTCCAGCAGTAAATTCCGAAGAGTTGGGGAACAGAGTGTAAGTAAACACAGCAGGCTTGAGCAATGACAGGCAAATAGCAGTCCTTAATCCACGGGACAAAAGCCCAAAGCTGGAGCACTCGAGGCCCCAGAGACAGATCGTCAGTGACATTGATAGGGCATGGGAATGGCAGTGACAAGCTCATAATGGATGTTGATGCTGTGATGTTGCTATGGTGGAAAATGAGGCGGCATTTAAGAAGCGGTCTCATTTCTGTTGACCCCAAATCCTGTCTGTCAAGCAACTCGCTCATCCTTGACATTAAGAGGGACAGCTGACGGAACGGTTGACTGGAATAAGAAACAATTTCACACACTGATAATATTTAGCACTCTGCATATAATTCGAAACAGTAAAACAGGCTATGACTTCGCTTTGAGGACTGATCTTGTGGATCAAAGAGCCCAGGCTGAAATGTTAGCAGGATTCATTACATAACGCGAAAAGCTACGACTCCTACACGTCTAATGTAGCATGCAAAACTGAACTGAAGTTTTCCTTTGGTCGCTGTGGAGGTTATAAAAACACTTGTGAAGGAGAACAGGGAGGAGATGGAGAAATGGGGGGGAGAGAAAAGTGGGGAGATTTGGTCCCTAAGATATATGGTGTTGGGAGATGGATGTAGATCTCTGAGGGCTGATCGCGCGTGTTTTGAAGGCTTCCAGATGTATCTCTCAGTGTGCACAGAGGCAGCGGGGGTCCTCTGGGGAACCCATCGACATTTAACTCTACTGATTTGAAGCTGATAAAAAGGTTCCACGTCACGGTTGTAAGTAGAGGTTTCTGTAAGTGTGTCAGCCTCACCTATCCAAGTCGTCCCTCTTCATTTCGTAGTTCTTGACCACCCGGAGCAGCTGGAGGTCCTGGTTAATGAAGCAGGGAGGCAGCAGGCCGTGGATCCCCAGCTGGAGACGCTCCTCCAGGGAGAAAGCCATGCCCTGCAAACAAACACAAACCACCTCCATTATCCTCCACCATCCTGACATGCGCAAGGACCATTGGGTGTTAAATGCCCTCCTTAACTCGTAGTTTGGAAGAGGAAAGTCCACTGTGTTTTCACAGATGATTTAGTATCTGAGACAGTATTCAAGCCTGATTCATTAACCTTTAGGTATCCGACTCCCCACAACTGACTGGTTGATATAAAACCAAGGGGCAATCTCCGGGGCTGAAAAGTTAAGTCATTGCGGAACTGCCTTAAACTTTCCTTCTTTCAAATGGCCAGCAGGGGATAACTCCACTGGTTGCAGTCCGATTGTATAGAAGTCTATCAGAAAATGACCTTACTTCAACTTATTACCTCAGTAAACATTTTCCTAATGAGTTTATGATCTCAATCACTAGTTAAAATCTTCTTCAATACAGCATAATATACATTTTGTAAATGATTGTTCAATTTACAACTGTTGATCTTCTTTAAAGCAAAAAGATAGAGATTCTAAGCAAGATTTGGTATCTACTGCCATGGCGATGGACGACAAACTTTACTAGTTTCACTGTTGTCATTTAATGCTTTCACTTGTTATGTCCTCAGTGTGGTCATTTTATGCCTCACTAAGAAATATTCCTATCAACTATATTGAAATGGCAATTAAGGGAATATTTCGACATTTTGGGAAATATGCGCATTTGCTTTTTTCATGCTGAGAGTTTATTGAGACCAATCGATACTACTCTTATGTTTCCGCACAATATGAAGCGACTGGCAGGACTCAGTAAGCGTGAACAGGGGGAAACAGCTACCATGACTATAAAAGGTAATCTCAATTGTTTAATTTCCATGATTAGACTCTTCAGACTCTGACAAACTGGCCCATCAGTTTAATCTCAGTTCAATTTCCTAATTTCTTTATTTAATGCCCTCTTTTCAAATTTCTATTCAATGCTTGTGCCCTCTGCCACGATAATGTACCAATTTTGAGTATAAATATCTTAATTTGGGGGCTTTTCTAAGCAAATATTAATATATGCAATTAATTTACATTTTTTTTTATCTAATAAAGATTAATAATTGACCTTATTTGCAGTTTCAGGTGTCCTGGCAAAAGTTTTACATAGAGGTGCTTGGAGGCAGTTTAAAAATATATATATTACTGTCAGACAGGCTGGGCTTCCCATTTCCACCCTTTTCCAGTATTTATGCTAAGCTAAGCAATGTTAACAATCTTATAATATATGACATTGGTATCAATCTTCTCATCCTACTATTATCAAGAGAGCGTATAAGTTTATTTTCTAAAAATGTATTCAACCATCACTTTAACTATTGAATCTTGACGGACCAGACGTCCAGAAGTATAACATACCGGTACTAACATGGACTATTCATGGTGGATGTCTGTGCACTTTGCACTTTTGCATCCAGTAAATAACATTTCAAAAAGTAGCATTATTCATTATTCTTTTGGTAAAATATATTCCACGTCGTTGTAAAGCAATCCTAATCATGGCCAATGGTGGTTGCACTCTTGGTATTCACCCCCCTCTGAAAACCCAGTTTGAACTTTGAACAATTGCATATAGAGGAAAATATTCACTAATCGTTTCTATTCAAACATTCCTGAGTGATGAGAGAGGTGGCGTGTCAAACTTGTCCTCTGTTGTGCCGGGGTGTTTGCTCCCAGAGGGGCTCCCTCTCGAGCGGTCTGTGTTCAGAGAGGCCGCTGCTCTGCTGCGATGTCCGCTTTCACCAAAGCACATGCGCAAAAACACACAACGAGGTCAAGACTAATAACCTGCTTCACTTTGACCTTTACTTTGGCTTTCATCTTAACTCACCCCTGACCTGCGAGCGGGAATACTGATAAAAATGCATACGTTGAGTGTCGAGGCTGTAACCCTGAAGAGTCTGACCTCTGACCTGTGAGAAGACAATGATTTCACTCAGGAGAGGTGTCATATGTGGATGTGACAGAAAGTGGTGAGATTGAGGTACTTCAGCAACAGCTATAAAAAGGAGGAGATTTGTCTCTAAATCCCCCACAGCAAGCAGTGAGCCCTATGCTAAAATGGGAACAGCATTCTCTACTATTCTCTGCAAGTGAGGCATGATACGGTGGGCATTTTCATCTTTTTCATTAAGGACCAAGCGACCCGGTAATACCTCGTCCTCAACATGCCAGCTACTGTTGCTGACTGCTGAGACAGAAGCAAAGCTGCGCGAGTGTAAACGTCTCCGATTTGAATCACATGCACGGACGCTTAGCCCGGCTACCGCAGTTTACAGCCTTTCCAAGCCACCGGCACTTTCTGTGTATCTGGTTGTGTTAAAACAGTTCTGAGGTCATTAAAAAATAAAAATAAAAAAAAATAAAAAAGAAAGGCGTTTGATCACACGAGACATGCTGTTAGAGGGAAGTAGAAAAGCATACGACACAGAATAAGGCATTCAGTGCTGATCACAGACACACTTCCAAAATCTTATTCGTCTTATTACATTTTTGTTAAACCGAAAAAGCAGACTGATTTCTAACTGTTGGTTTTAGATGTCATCTGAGTGATTCTTGAGGGTAATGATGCTGAAAGAGGAGGGCATAAGGGGAAGGAAACAAGCAAAAACATGACATTTCTTTTTAGGCAGAACATCTAAAGAAATGCTGTTTACTTATTGTCTACAAGCCATCAGGACTTACTGCATGTCATTACACAAGTTAACACAGAACATGTAAACAATGTTAGTTGTCGGTACTAAATCAACTGAGCAAGACTGAAGAATGGCCGTTGGTTATTTCAGACACTAAAGTACGAGTCCCGATCCAACTGCCATTCGCAGAGGCTCAGCGCAGTCTGTACTTAACGGACCTCAAATAGACAGAAGCAGCTCGGAATTACAACCTTCCCCAATTATCAAAAAAGATTTTCTATTTTTCAGAGAGCCAGCTGCTCACTTCAGGCTGTGTGCGATACACCACTGCTCTGCTGTCAGCCACAGCTGACCGTACGGAACACATGGGAGAATAGAGTCTTAAAATACATGAGAAAAACTGAGCTTAAAATGAGGCTATAAAACGACATTTGTTCCTCACACAGGCTCACGCTGCTCTTTCATTAGCTGAGATACACTCAGAGTGGCACTTACTGGATTCTTACATTCTTCTCTTTTTGTGAGAGAAGTGGCTGTTCCTGACACAACTCACTGAAATGCTGGAAAAAGAGCCACAAACACACACACACACACACACACACACACACACACACACACACACAC
>CALSBV010012177.1:3396903-3408518 GCA_943590825.1 Bovichtus diacanthus
ACACACACACACACACACACACACACACACACACACACACACACACAAAGCATCCCTATGTTTGTTTGTCTGAATACAGGTTTTCTATGCTTGGCTGCTGTAATGCCTGCTTTCTCTCCCCTCAGGAGCCTGAAACTGGGCTGGGCAGGATAAACCCTAGAGAGCTTCCACATGTGCCTGACCACATCTGAAGTGCCCGCACCCTGTGCCAACACATGTGATGCCCACAGTTCCATGTTCCAGAAGCCGTGGTAACAACCCAAACCTGTAATCCAGCCACTGGCCAGTGCCACCCCCTAACCTCGGACTGCTGCCATGCCCACCCCAAAGCATTCGGCGGAGAGGAAACAGCTAATTAGTTCACCAGATGCACAAACAAGAAAGATGAAAGTACATGTCCTTTGAAACTGATAAAATGCATTTCTGCGCTTCCCAGGGAGTTCAAAGGGTGGTTCTGTTCTCTCCAGCGTAAAGCCTTAGAAATTCAAACATTCTGCCACCTCAACCTTTTCATTTCCATCTGCCACAACCACACAGAGAGTCACGGCGGAGCCACTCCCTTCATTACACGAGGGCTTTTCACTCGACCTTAATGCCACTGCTTGGTTTAGTTCGCCCACAGGAGCAGGCTCCTTATCACAACATTAACACTGTTCTGAAACTTTTCTCACACACTTTCCCTTTGAAATTCTTTCTCAAACTTCAATTTCTGTGTTAAAAGTATTAAGGGAAGTCTGTCGTTTGATTTTTTTATTGATTTTTTTTTAAACACACACGGAGTCCGATGCGTTTTACTATTCTATTTGTTGGCCCAGGGATGCATTCTATTAGAAGTCAAAGCCTCATCCCAAACGAGGCTAATGAATGACACTAAGAAGCTATCGATTAGCTGCCTATAGCACAACAATTACTTCTAATCTTTCTTACAGGCTTTGTTTTGCAATCATCCCTAATTCCAAACTGTTCTGCGATCACCTGCCACGATCTATCTTTTAATTCCGCATCTATGTATTCTTAACTTTGTTTGACGTCTTATCAAAAACGTTTTGGGGGGTCATTACGTTTTCCATGTATGGTGGCTCTGAGTAGTCAAATATGTATGCGGAAAAAAAACAAAGAAAATCGAACCTGTTCCGAAAACGTTAACGTTGGATGAAAGTTTCGGAGTTGGTGTATTAAACTTGATTGACACAACGTGAGGTCGTGTTTATTATAATTTTTTTTATTGTGCACAAATTTCAGATAAAAAAATACGGAAAAATACGGATCTGTTGTCAAAAGGCCTTACAGGAAACATACTGCAATGCGTTATAAAAAGGCTGCCTTGTTCACACATTTTTATGTACAGTGATCAGATATAGACATTTACAGAACAATTTGGACGATGCGGATGCCCAATGTATAATTTGATTATAATAACTCCTACACTCTTGATGTAGGAGTAATACAGGACTGATGTAAGAGTATGACACCTGCTAATTCATTTAAAATGGCCGGATGCAACTGGCGATAAAAGAGCTACTTTGCTACTTTGGTAGCCAATTATTGAGCAGGGCAATTAATTTGCTTTAGTCATAACATTAGTCATCCCAGCTCTGCGTCCACACCCACTAAGTACCATTACAACCTGCTAGTTCATTTAAAATGGCCGGATGCAACTGCCGATAAAAGAGCTACTTTGGTTACAGTGCAGACGTGTCTCACAATACATATCGTCATATCACCCAAGCCTATTTCCAATGAAATTTTGAGAATTTTTATAGTATCTTGAATATGTGAGGTTATATCACATAGAGTGGCAAAGCGCAGTCATTCAAATATTTTTTCTTTGTTTTTTTACACAGCTGAAGTAACCATTTCTTCCTTTAGCGGCAACTCCTTTTCTTTCAACAAATATATGGTTTTGTGACTCACTATGAGACTAAATAACTGGTTTAGATGTACAATTTTGTCAATGTGCTGACAAAGAAAAACTGGAACCAAAAAAAACTTAAACCCTCAAAAAGCTTTTCCACTTTCTGGGTAAACTTTAAAATGATGTAATTCTACACAAAGCCATGATTGATTCAGGCTTGTGAGATACCCAGATAAGACGAGCTCACAGTCCTCTCCCCCTCCAACACACAAAACCCACTTCCAAATAAAAAAATGCCTCACACCACTCCTTTTATTTTCCTGTGTGTTGCCTGAGCTGCAGCTTCAATGGAAATGCCCTCTGCCCCGGGAGAAACAACCCCCATAGAGAGAGACCTGAGCCTAACACGATAGGGAGGCCTTTCCCTATTGAGCCTCTCTCAACCGCAGTCGCAGATCAGACACGGAGACAAAAGCCCACAGGCCTTCAACAGGGAGAGGGCTCAAATGTTTGGCACTGAGATACGGCCTGGCAGAGATATGTGTGGCCACAGAGCCCTTTTCTATTCAATGCTGTGTGGGAGAGGGAGGGCTTTCTTTTCAGACCAGGCAGAGCTGAAGCGCTACAAGAGACGGCCTTCTTGTATGACTTGTTTATCAGTAAAAACCACTTGCTGAAAGTGATGTAGAGTTATAGCCATCTTAACCCTGCTTCCCCTCATTTATCTGTCTTGCATTCATGTTGCATTAGTGCCACCACAGCCTTGTTTTTCTTTTTTTTCCCGTGTGCGAGTGTTTCTGAATGTTGGGCTTAATGATTCAAGTCAAGTCAACAATATTTACTAGGCGTCTAAATACTAAAATGTTCCAGTGTTTCACAACATTAAAATGGAACAAAGAAAAACAAAGTGGGCAAACCCTTTACAGTAAAAGCAGGTAGACCACATCAGTCATGCTGAAAAGCAATAAAGAGTTTTAAAAGGTGTTAACACAAGTCTTTAAATCAACATTTTAAACACAGGAAATTAATTCTGGGCGATATATTTTGGGCTCTAAATCAAAGTCAAAAGTAAAGTTGAATAAAGCAAAATTCAATGATAACCTCTGAAGTTTACAGTGGGGCTCTTTATATTACGTCTGCACTGCCAAACCCACGTTTCCCACATGCTTGTGCAACACGAGTGGCTTCTGCTTAAAGTCTATCCGTTCTCAGGAAACGAACGCGCTTTTATAACATCTTTAATCTTCAGTCTTCGTGAAGAATTCGAGAATCAAACTCATTCGAAGTGCTTTTACATAACTCTTACGTATACATTGTCATGTTCTATGGATGTTTTTGATAAATGTTTGTCAAACTGAGTCTAATGGGTGGATTTACACCCATGTGCGTTGGTGTACCTGCTACAATCTTGCTTACATTGTATTGAGTCAAAGTATTGAGTCAAGTATTGAGATAGTACTATATTTTCTATAATGTCACCAATTGGAGAGTAGAGAGTGGAAAACCTTTGTGCTGGCAGTGAAACGTAGAACCTCATCTGCGGTTGCCAATACAAAAGTAGATTTTGAGCTGAAACTGTGGGGGGCTAACATTTGCGTAACCTTCAACAGGACTGTGAGAAAGTCATCTACAGCGGTTGAGTTGGCCCACACTGTTAGACCAGAGTATCTGGATTCACTTCTGCTGGTGATGTCAGAGCTCCTCAGACCAACAATGACCTCTCTGCAGCTGACCAAACAGGGAACAAAGGGCTGCTGAGATTTTCCCATGAACACCGCCATCATCAGTACCATCTACTTTACCCAACCGTAACCGCCACGTCTTCTCCCCACACTGCTCCAGTCTGTTTCAGTTAGATGTGCAGCATACAGGAGCATCTCAGTGCCTGGATTGATGCAGTCAGCAGAAAAGAATGTTATCTACGTAAAAAAAAAAGGAAACAAACAGTACCCTTTTCCGACGAAAAAATACATGACATATGAAGGTTTTTGCGGAAAATCCCGCTAAAAATAGGCGATAGATTCCTACAATTGCCAGTAGACGAGTAGGCTTTTCTTTTTTTCACTCCTGGTGTGCCATGGCCGATGTCACGAACGCGCCAGCCAGAATACAGAGTTAGTAAACAGTATGGAGGCCAGTGACAATGTTAAAAGGTAATATCTATTATTTTTTCAGTCTCTCTTTCAAATTCTCAAACCACAGTTGGTGATTGTTGGAACAGTGGAGGGACTGAAAAAAGTGCGTTTTCATGAGTTCTATTTTGGTTCTGTCGAGTATAAACGAGTGTGTTTTACAATGATCGGCAAGGTAAAAAAAAAAAAACTTTTCTGTTATTGTAGTCCGGTGGCTTTGAGGGTTGCATATTAATTGTTTGATTTGTACGTGGATTAAATTTTTTTTATATATTCACTTCAACACTGCTGATTGGAGCGGAGCCGATTAATACCTGTGATTACGGCAGAATAATTTGTCCCCAGGAAAAAAAATGCTGATTGTAACCTTTCCTATTGAAGACAAAAGCCAGATGTTAGTGGGTGTCCAGTGGTAAAGGGGCTTAAGATCCAAATTTGGGAATGGCTTGGAAGTAAAAAGGGTTCAGTGCCTTGAGGGTTCAGACAGGCCCATGTAAATATCTTTATTCTCAACAATATGCACCCTAAACATGCAAAGTAAGCCCATTTGGAAACCAAAGCTCACGCAGGAGGCTGATAAATATTAGGAGTCAGCAGAAACTGAATTAGAAACTTGCTATCAGAGGAAGCCGTCTCTGGCCAACAGCTGGAGGAAACACTGAGTCATATACCTCCTCGCCTCCCTCCCCCCTGAGTGTTTATACACACGCACGCAAAAATCGTGATGTTAATGCAGATTTGAGTCTTCACAAATACAGCCTTGTGCTTTTGCTTGTCGGCATGCACAGTACAGCCAGGTAGGAACACTCTCTGATGCTTCATGGACATGCACACATAAAGCCTCCCTAAACCCTGATTCAGGACACAAACAGATGAGCAGCGAGTCTATTTAATCCTGCCGCAGGAGAAGACCCACACTCCACGACGTCCTCATTGTCCAGCAGCACACCGTGGCGTCCTCTTGTTTTATCAATATCGGCATGCGTGTCTAGACGCTGTAAAAACAGCTGGTGGGGGTAAGAGAGTGGATAGCCCAGTGGAATGACAGATTTATCCCATAGTTATCATAGATGGGATTAGAGGATAGAATCCAAAAATGAGAGAAACAGCAGGGTGGAGAGTGACAAACAAAGAAAAGAGCGGGAAAGAAAGAAAGAAAGAAAGAAAGAAAGAAAGAAAGAAAGAAAGAGGCGGGGGGGGGGGGCTCTTTTATAAAGATCAAATCCAAACTGATCAGGGCAGCAGCGTCTAGCTGTGGGGTGACTGGATGCAACGGACCACTCACACCGGGCCAGCATTCACAGCTCTTTTAGGCCGACCAGGCTCGTTATATAACAGTAAAAGCACCAGACCACTCACCACCACCACACTCAGCCTCCCTCTGGTGCTGCCACGTAGAGAGAGAGAGAGAGACAGAGAGAAAGAGAGAAAGAGACACAGAGACACAGAGAGAGAGAGAGAGAGAGAGAGAGAGAGAGAGAGATGCAGTGATGTGGTTCGAGCTGTAAGCAGAGGGATCTTTTAAAGCTGTACTAGGCCAGATTGTTTGGTACAATTACACTTGTTTTTAGTTGTCCAAGTCAAGAACTGGGATTCACAAAAAGAAGAACATCTCAGCACATTCCAAATACATATTTCGCCACAGAGTGAGGTCACTAGCAGGGAATCTACCCAGACCAGCAGAATCAATGAAAGCCCTATGAGCACTCGATCCACAGAAAGCTGCGCTCATCGATGATGGTTTATCTTACGATATCTTACCAAACGTTATGTTGTCATTTTTCGTACGTTCTCCTACGAATGTCCAGCAACGCGAGCAATCTGTGTGCCTGCTTGAGCCCCTGCAGTGCAGAACCAGTTTAGGCAACCAAACTATCGGTTAGGTTTAGGAAAAGATTGTACGTTTGAACTAATTGGTTAAATTTAGGCAACACAACTTATTGGTTAGGTTAAGGACAAGATTGTAGTTTGGGTTCAAATAAGTACGCTTGTTATGTAACTTACGTAGCCTATGTTGCGTTAGTTAAGTGCATAAATTACGTAACAAAAGTAAGCTAAAGTAAGTTGACTTTTTGGATTCACATGAGACACGAACACCAGTCTCCTGGGTGAAAGTCCTGATACATATAAGACCAATTAGCAAACTATGGGGAGCATTTTGGTGGTGTAGACAACTACGCATTTTTCAATTTAGAATTTCCAATTTCCTCAGAACATTTGACATTTGATATGATACCCCAGTGAAGTTGTGTGGTGTGTTCATGTTGATGTCTGACTAAAGAACATGGTCTGGTGTGGCTCCTACTGACAGATGTTTTCAGCAGCATAGTAGGCTGGATTAGGAATGAGGATGTCATCTTTCTACATAGCTAGCTAGCTACACCCATGAGAAATAGCCACAGGAAAATAGCCACAAACATGTACACGAGTGATACAACGCAACAAAATATCTCTTTTATCAACGTGAAAAAATATATTCAGTTAACCGCTGTCTAGGCATCAACTGAAAAATACATTGGCATAACAAATAATTTACAAAACAAGATACCCAACAAGAAATTGGCTAACATGAACACAATAAATGAATAAACTGAAACTAAATGGAAACAGGAGTGTTTGTGTGGCAGGAAATCGTTGATGAAGGGCAGAGACCTAAACACAACAACACTATGCTACACATAAAATGTCCACCACCAATGTCACAGGAAGGTGGGAGACTGAACTGATTTACAGCAACGATATTGCTTGATTTACGGTACAAACAAGAACAGGGTGCTTCTCCTTCAATACAAACGCAGTGAGTTTCTGGTTGGGGTCAGTAATCCATGCACAAAAATGAGAAGGCTACTAAAAGATGTTTGGAGATTTCCCATAGAATATACATATGATAAATGACTGTAAATTGAAAAAGGCCAAGGAGAGTTTTACTGAAGACATGACAACAACCAGATCACAGTTCTCTGATTCCTCAGAAGTGAGATTCTACCACAGCAGCCATCTCAAGTCCCCCTTTTTACCATCAAACATGACCAGAATGAATTCGACAGAAAAAAGAAAAGGAAAGAGAGGAGAAGAGAATGAAGGGGACAGCAGACTTTTGTTAAGACTCAAGTCTGTGAGCGTCATGGGGACTTAAGACCCGTTTCCACTGCATGGTGCGGCTCTACTCGACTCCACTCTTCTCCTTTTTGGTTTTCCATTTGGAAAAGTTGTGGACGGTACCTTGTAGCTGGTTTTCATTTACCAACTCCGCCGAGGTTTCCAAGCAAGCAGAGCCGTTACTAAAAAGGTGAGGCTAAAACAAAGCAGACCAGTGCGTGGTCAGAGGGAATCGTCATCTAGCACACACCCGGCGTTTTCTAATTAAAAACTATCTTCAATTGTGATTGCATTTCAAAATTTCTTATTAATTATTATTATTATTTTTTATTTTTTTTTAAATGGAAGTCGGCAAAACCACGGCATACACCACGCTTTACAATTGCTGGAGTGCAGATGTTCCTCTGCTCTGTTCGGTTGCCAATGAGAGGAATCAGCGAGTGTCCCGTTGCCATGGCAGACTCAAGCGAACAGCTGGTACCTGCCAATGACTGTCTCAGAAACACGGAGTCAACTTGTGGGGGTGGGGCTGTTCATGTCATTAGCGTAACGCTACGGTGAAACCTGGAGTACCAGAAGAAAAAAAAGTCCCAGCCGAACTTCTAGAGAAAGCTGGGCTTAGCAGGAGCCATGTTCCAGAGCACTGGTTGGAAAATTGGACCAAAAACAGATGGCCAGAAAACATTTATTGAAGATTGATGACTTTTTTTTTTGGGGGGTTTAATCAATGCCAGCAGAGGAACTTTAGGTAGATGAAAAGAGATAGCAGGTGTTAAACCTCTTTAGCGGAAACAGTGGACAGACCCACTTTAGTGACGTATATTGTGTTCTCGTGATTTCTGTTACATTTTACATTAGATTAAGTGTGTAAGTGTGTGTTGGAGGAGTGATAAAAGGGAAGAAAAAAGGGGGAGTGAAGGGCTAAATGAAAGCATTCATTCATGCCAGTCTGTGCATGCATGTGTGTTTTCATGCTCACTCTGCGTTTGATCTGTAAAACATACAGCAGCCATGAATCTGAAAGGAGGCGAGCACCGCGCTGGTTCTTGTCGAACACAAATACTGACCCTCACGCTCAAACTGTTGACCCGTCCCCTTTAACTCCGCAGTCTACCCGCACATTTTTGCCCTCCTCTCTGGCCCTCCACCCATCTCCTCTCTCTTTTCTCTCCACCTAGATAGACAGAGCAGAAGGAGAGCGTGTGTGTGTGCGTGCGTGTGCGTGTGTGTGCGTGCGTGCGTGCGTGCTTGCAGTCAATCATTTTGCATTGGACGATGGGGATATCTCTCATACAATGGGGGGTTCTCGGGATCAGTGTCGGTGTCAATCATTCAAATTGTAAACCCATATGGATTCGGTCCACAGATGCTCTTGGGTTTCAAAAAAAAAAAAGAAAAGTTCTGCGGGTTTCATGGTAAACTAAAACCCCATCTTTTTAAAGAGCTACGTATTGGGACCACGCTTCGCAGGAATGCATTTCCTGATTTTGAGGAAGCAAGTCTAATGGCATCACTGCACGCATTGTTCCAAATGACCATAGCAGCCATCCTACACTATATAAATTCTATAGGCATCGGCAATCAAGTGGAAACAGTAGCAACATAAGAGGCCATCTATCCTGACGCAGTCACGCTGCTGTGGCTACAGGGCCGCTCATATTTGGCCTCACAGAAATGTGACCGATCTGTGTCCAAATACCGAACCACGTACTCATTCTAACCCCAGACTTTGAATACATAGAGAATTCACGAAATAGCTCTATCTGAAGACTTTTTCATCATCACATACATTAACCCTTTCATGCATAAATTATTAAAAGGAGAAAGTTTTTTTTTTTTTTTTTTTTTTTTCAATGTTTGAAAAAATCATGCCAATAATTTTTTATTTGAATATAGGCTATTTTTAAGGAGTTACATATCTGTCCACTGCAGAGGACGCCATGCATTAATGATATAGAAAGTGATTCAAGAAATTCAACATACTGTAGGTCGGAAAAAAACACATGTTTTTAAAACATTTACTAAGAGGAAATGGTATGAATAGACAAGAATATTAAATAAGAAAAAAGTATAGCGTTGATGTGTGGCATCCACTGCAGTGCACGGACACATTATACACTTTGGTAAATAACGTCAGTGGACAGATGTATTTTCAGTCACAGAATTGTTTTTACAAAAAAATATTATTTTCTGAAACTAAAATGATTTTTAGTCTCGAGTTCCTTGGTGAGTCTCCTCTTCCCTCTGCGATCCTGGATTTATGATACAACATCTCCAAACAACAAAGAGATGCAAAGATAATAATTGAATAGAACTGTAGACAATGCCGTGGGGATCTACCACCATGGTACTAAAACTATACTGGTTCAAAAGGGCTTCCAAAGATCTGTTCACTGTATCGGACACCATGCATGAAAGGGATAAACACATGTCAACAAAGTCCTTCGCTCAATACTTTCTGGCTTTCCTACCATGTGGCACTCAGCTGCAGGCCCATAAGTATTTACTGAAGAAATATATATATATCAAAAATATATAATGGCGTTTTGTCTTTTTTTTTAAAGGCTCAATTATTTCCAAAGACAGCTGGGCTCTGTAGTTTTTTTTAACAAACGCTACTCAAACTGGGGGTGAATGTGCTTTGTTGAGGACTAATCCACATCTAGTGCTAGTGAGTATGCATAGCACCAGGGCGGTGCATGCAAGGTTAACCCAAAATAATATCTGACCACGTTTAAGGTAATTAAGAAACATGTCACCCAGTGCAAGGGTGCGACTCATTAATGCCTTCTAGGACAATAATGGAGCTCTATGGCACAGAGGAATATCAGTATATCAGTCAGCAGATGTCCTCTACTTTTTTCCGGTCCGTACAAAATTGTAAACTATAATATTATCTTGTATACTAAGAGCCAAAACAGTGTGAAGATTAGTATACACTAGACTGCATAGCAGATACTGTACAAACATCACTTTCAATAAAATTGAGCATCTTCTCAAATATATAGTATACTGTATGAAGAGGTCTTTCATTATAGCACAGAAACAAATCCAAACTGTATGACGTCAAATTCTGTAACAACCTTAAAGGCCGCCATGTATTCTGTGGCCACCTACACAGCAATTTAAAAACACACCTTACCCATGTGCTATTTGATGCAAAGTCTCCCGAAAAGTATGACCTATGACTACACAGGTTACATTCCGTACGGTTAGTGATCATCGTTTAATCCAACATTTTATATATTGTTTTTACATTATTGGCCTTCTACATCAAACATCCTTGTAAAAACCTGTCCCAAAGAAGAATTCACTTTTTTGGTGGAACAGCAGCAGCCAGCTTGTAGCGCCCCTGGAGTGAGCAGAGGTTAAGTAATTTCCTGAGGTTACTTTAGCAGAACAGCAACCTGAGCTCTTCAGCTGCGACCTGACCTCACTCACCAATTCTACTGCCAATGTACTTGTCATGAATTACATCAAAGTGTTGCGGAACAGCTTTAAATCTATACAGATCACCTCCCCGTGCAGCAGCGTCTCTGACCCACACCCCTACACATGAATGTTGTCTGCTTTACAGTCCTCTTGTGTCTGCTTATGTTTAAGACACGGACAGGAATGAGAAATGGAATTATCTCAGTGGCTCTGCTTTGGAGATGGCTCAATCAAAGATTTGTCGGAAACTAGAGCCAGCGATTCACATCAAATTATTCAGTGAGAGCCGGCGGATCCGTGAGGCCGACACACGGTTAGCACATGTTCACTGGAAGTCAAAAACAAATGTCGTCACATGGCTACCAAAACGCTTGTAAACTTCAGAGAATGTGAAAAAAAAGTCTGAAGAGTCCATTGGGTTAGACATTTGCTTAAATATATATTTCAGTCAGAGCAAATCTGAACATTCCAAGTCATGCTCCAAGGATTCAGAAAATGACAAGAGAAAGAGTGAGAAGGTCTGAAGCGGCGATGTGACAATAGCCAGGTTTCCATCCAAATTTCAACCGAAATTCGAGAAAATCGGCAAAAGAAAATGCGGATTAATGCTCGTTTCCATCCACTACGGTTATGCAATTATTAGGACGGAATCAAAAGAGCGACAGTCAAGCCTGAAACGATGAAAAACAATGAAAAAAAAACCTCTGTGGAAACATGACATTACGGTTTGTTTCATGTATTAACGTGAGGAAGGATACATCAGATCTGTGTGGAGCGATTTCTTCAGCAGAGCAGAAGTGACACGCTTCATGTACGTCATCATTTATTAGCTACATCTGTTTCCATTGCACTTGTCGCCTTTTGATTCAGACACACCAACTTTTCCCCCCTCAGCCGAGCGCAAAAACTTCTTTGGGGTTTTCTCTGGCGTTTCTGCGTTTTTATCATGTGCAAATTGAAAATGTGCACAAAAACAGGTGGCTTGAAACGCACCGAATGAAGGACAGAGATGTCTGTGCTCACTTCCCAAGGAGATGAAGCGCTCTCTCTCACACACACACACACACACACACACACACACACACACACACACACAC
>CALSBV010012177.1:3414744-3497825 GCA_943590825.1 Bovichtus diacanthus
TTAAACCTCACATAACCACTGTCATCCACCTCTAAACAGCCTGTAATATACACGCACACCTACAATTTTCATATCGTTTCTGCCCCACCCAGAAACGTCAGAATCCCCTGTGCAATGGTATTTGGAAAAGTTACTCTTACTCACACATGATAGAGAATTTAAAAAACAAATGTGAGTAGCAACGTAGTTGATGTTTCCACACACATTTGCTACGCTGGAGGCTCTGTGAGGCTGTACTTTTTACCGTGTTAACCAGCTTAGTTTAGCATGTTAACAATGGATGACTAGATGGGCACACTGAGACCGCAGACCTCCGCCAAGGCATTCCCTATCTCGCAATGTTAACAAAAGTGACAAATAATTTGGGATTTGGAGCCACACCAAAGTTGGATGGGTTCTCACTTGGCCTTTGCTTCCCCTTTCCTCCAAGTTTTATGAAACTGGTGGAAGTTTCGTGGCAGTATTTGTTCCGTAATCCTGCTGACAGACAAACAAACCAACAAACAAACCACACCGACATCATACAACCTCCTAGACAAACAAACCAACAAACAAACCACACCGACATCATATAACCTCCTTGACGGAGATATTTAGCAGTAACGCAAGTACAGCTGATGGGAATGTCAGTAGTTTCGCAGGTCTGTGGTCATAAAAACAAAGTATTGGCTATATTAACATTTTGTACCTGATGATGCCACTTATTGAAAAATCTGGGGATCATCAAAGTTATAACATTTTGTGGGGATGTGGAAATTTAATACAATCCATCTGATATTTGTCGAGAGATTTCACTTAAACAAAACAAAAAAAAAAGAACTTTATGGTGGTGCTAGAGGAAAAGTGAGGAGATCACCAAAGTCAGCGGATCATTAATATCCATAGAAACCATCCCATACCTGCTGTACATAGTAAGTGGTTGTTTTACAGGAAGTTATGTGCATTTACTTCCTAGGGCTTTGTTGTTCCAGTCAAGGCCAAGCCAAGATAAGTCACACACTGGCTCTAGCTTCTATTTTGGAAACTTGACGTGGTCTTCTCATCTAACTCTCAGCAAGAAAGCGAATAATTGTAATTCTCAAAATGTCAAACTATTTAAGGATTCGGAGTAAAATGTGGCATTTGTCAGAATTAGAATCTGTATTTATTCATTTATTGGTTTATTTGACAGGGAAAATACATGTAGGCATTGTTATATTAAAGCGCAATCAATGAGGTGTCTTGAAGCCACAGCTAATTTGCTGACCTTGTCCCTGGTTTGGTTTTTGACAATAAATACACAAACATTAGGGGCTTATTGTTTACTCCTTATCTTATCGAGTCAAGAAATAACGGCGAAATGATTGACTTTAAAACCACTGCTCCATCATTAAAAATGTCCATCAGAGGATGTTTTCCCGAAATGTTGATAGTGCGACGGATAGGGGCCAGAAAGCTGAGAAATTAATAAATAAAGTCCATGGGAACGTTGGCTAGCAGCACAAACAAAGCATTGCTGCAATGCCTCACCAACACAAACTGTCAGCTTTTCAAAGCTTTTATAAGTCTTGACTGTACAGAAAACAAAGTTTATCCTTGTGTCATGCTGACGCGGTGACTCAGTGGGAATCAAATTTCCAGACTGCGTTGACTAAAGTCAGCGTCAGGTCATCCAGCTGTTTTCTCACTGGCACCTTTTACCAATTGTGACATAATTCTGCTGGAGTGCATGAACTGTTATAAAAGCCTTTATCAGGGCTCTCTAGAAACACAGACGGGCTGGAGTGAATTATATTTAAAGTGGAAAACTCAGCAGATCAGTCAACAACAAAGCATGACACATTGCCAAAGGAGAGGATCAAAGAGCCACAGAACTACAGAAATATGTCCATGTCAGAATAAAAAGGTAGGCATATTTGTTTGGTTGTTGCTAGATGTACTTATGTCAGTCTTGGTTATAGGAAAATGCAAACCCAGTGAAGAAAACAAATATTTTCTGGGAGCAAAAGTCGATGAGTGTAGCAGCCAAACCAGAGTAAATCTAACATGAGAGCCTAATTACTTCCAGTTGCTACATAAAGTTATCAGGAGCGTCGCCATTTGGCATACCAGCACATCCTCGATGCCCAATCAGATACACTGTTGTTCAGCCCTCGCCAAGAACGGAGATTATCACTTTAAGTCTCTCATCTGACGGGCCATCTTGCAATGTCATATGTGGAGCCTGTGGTTACAAATGGGGCATCCAATTGCAGCACTGTCTGGGCATGGGCTCTACATCCAGCATTCACAGGCTCAAATAGTGCATCATGTTAGCGATTTAAAAAAAACCTCAATAAACAAAAACATTATGGTTTAATCAAGGGGATCAATATGAGTTCTTGGGATTTAGCGCAATGACAGCGCCGGCTCTCCCTCAGTGGTCTACTGTATTCAAACGCAAGTCGACTATTCAAGTTTGGTGTTTTCGTGCAAGCAAGTACAATGTGCCTGCTCTATGGAAGCCCATTTCCACCAGTAAATGAAAAAAAACTAAGATAAAAAAAAAACAGCCTTGTGATGAAAATTTTTTTTTTTAATCAAAAATGATGTCTTTGTGTGCATCTCCAAATAATGACTTCTTGAAACAATGAAATTGTGTCTCAAAGTAATGACATTGCATATCTAGTTTCTCATTATTTTTTTTTAGATATTAAGTCATTATTTTGAGATACTAAGTCATTATTTCTAGATGCGAAGTCATTATTTTGAGATATTTATATATTATTTTGAGGTACTAAGTCATTATTTTAACATTATAAGTCATTATTTCTAGATACTAAATCATTATTTTGAGATATTTATATATTATTTTGAGCTACTAAGTCATTATTTTGAGATACTATTCATTAATTTGAGATTCATTATTACAAGAAAGTTTGTCATTATAATGACTTACAGGATGTTCCCTCTCATCACAAGTTTTCATCTTATGTTTTTTTCTTTTACTGGCAGTAGTGGGCTTCCACATCTGCCAGACAGTTGCTGTGAAACTGTAAAAGAAGTCAATCAAGCTGCAGTTCTCATTCTCTCCAACCTTTATGACTGACTGCACTTGTTACCTACAGTAGAGAGCCAGTGAATGGGCATCTGTTGGCCACCGACACACCGACAGCTCAGTTCAGTGTTTGAGGTGAAACAGCATCCCTGATTGGGTGCTACATGCTAGAGCATTTTTAAGGAGTATGTTGTTGTTGTTGTTTTTCAAGGCCATGGCAGGCGGAACCAGCGTCAGAGAGACGCACTGAGGGTCGGGATTCACACAGATGCCTCATTAATGTGTGATCAAGCAGAGAGACAGAGGACGTCTGTGGAGCGTGGCCAGCGCTCTCTTCCTCACCACAGAGAACCCTTTCTACACCTCGCACCCCACTTCATCTCTTTATTGCACACACGAAACACACCTATAATATCCGGTTCCACCTCTGGAGAGGGAGGAGGGAGCGTAAGCCAAAGAGTAAGGTGAAGCTGTGTGTGACACTCGTGCATAAGTGTGAGAGCGGAGAGATTAAAAGGAAATCGAAGCCCGTCAATGTGAGGACAGGCCGCTTTCAGCGCTGCCTCCCTCAGCATCAATTAGCAGGTTGTGCTGTGACTGGCTCCTGTTAGAGGTGAAGTGGGCCAGCTGAGGGAGGTAAACATACCTCATCCCCAGGGCTCGCTGAAATCAGAAGGAGGGCAACAATGTGCCACTGCCTGAGCCACAGAAGCATGCCTGTGCCTGGCCACTAACACTCTTTAGCAGTCATTTCCTACCTTCTCCTCCAATTTCCTCGCCCAGTTCATGTACAGGGCTGACAGTGGATGGTTCACCTGGCTGCATAAGAAACCTTTTTTCTGCCATGACTCTAACCTGTGTGCGTTTCAGGAAGCCTGTGTTTTGGGTCAATTTAGCAAAAGTGATGAGAGGCTCAGGTTGATCAGATCATCAACCACCAACCAGGATTAGCTGTATGCCACTTGTGCAGCATAACTATACAGTATGGGAATATTTGTGTTTTGGTATTTAAAAAAAAAAAAAAAAAAGTTTCAGAAATACGGAGCTCTGGAAGGCACATGGAGGGAAAAAAACATTTTTCATTTGGGGTTCCTATGACAGCTCAGGTAGCTTGGAATATAGCCATATGGGGCATGAATTGACTGTTTATCAGACCACAAATGAGACAAGAATTAGCGAGCTAGTGCACCCCACCTTGATCCCCCCCACAGGAGACTACTTTGTAAGAAGAAGAGCAGGCTGCAGCTTCAGAGAAGGACTTTCAGCGAGCAGCTGAAGCCACCTAAATGAAGCCAGCGCAAACCCCAGCACAGTCACAGTGCTCGGGTTTAACCTGTGTAACCGCAGCAACAGAAAGTTTGCTAACCTGGCGGGGAGTCCAGGGGGGATCCAGGATCAGCAAACTTTCTGTTGCTGCGGTTTCGAGTTACCACAGCCGCTAACTGAAGGTCCGTCTCCGGACTAATTGTTGTCTCATTTGTCTTGTCTTGTCTTTATATTTGAGGCCAATCTCAAAATAGCATTTTATGAACCTCTCCCACCTTAATTGCTTAATTGTTGTGGTTTTTTTCATGGAGTTGACCTGAACTAACCTGGAAGTACATTGACCTAATTTATATTATTTTTATTTTACATTGCATCCATTGCTGAAAGTTTCAGTCCAGTTTTTGCACTCAAGTAATTGATATTATTAAACCACACTTTTTTTCCCAAAAACAATGTAACAACACAAATTGGGAGCTCATGTAGGATGGCCAACTTCAGAAAAAAAAAAGAAGAGAAGAAAGGCATTCTTGTAAACAGAGGAACAAAGAACTGTGGCTCTCGTAACATTCACTCTTAACATTACTTGATGGAGAAAGGGGAACGAGCAAGAAGGAGGACAGTACATAAAATATACGAGGGAGAGTTAGTCTTAAACCTGTGAATAAAAAGTGTCTCCGTTGCACTTTATGATTTAAACGCAACTTCAATCTTCCATTAAAGGCTCAAGGTTTAAATGTCTGAGGCCAAGTTCTCAACACACCTTTATTAAAACAGACAAAATATAGTGTAAGTGCTAGACATGGTCACCCCTTTTACATGAATTCAGGTCAACCTATCTCGCCCTCTTTAAAAGCCCTTTTGTACACTGGGTCCATTCAGGGCCTCAAGGTGTAAATTGAGATGTAAACAAACAGTTTACTGGGCCAGGTTTAAGCGCTGAAGCTATAGGTCCCAGATTGACCTTTCTTGCAAACAGCCATCACCTCTGAAGAGAACTTAAAAAGAAACTATTATAGCATTTATATCAGAAGATGCGGAAAAATAATGCTCTGGGAACCAATTCAAACTTCGTAAACAGAAAATCAAAGGGGCTTTTCAAGATGGCGACTTTAAGAGTGGCCGGTATCAACAGAGATTTCCAACCTGGAGCCACAACAGGTCAAATGGTGCCAATATTAACATGAACATTGATGCTCTTTTTCTGAAGCCTTCAGAAAACAGAATTACAAAAAAGTATGATGAATTAAAAAGAAAACGCTGTCAGGTTTGGTCAACAGACCTCTGCTCAGGGCATCTCCTGCGGCTATGTTTCACAACACTTGATTATACTTCAGGAAGTAAGTTGTAGGTAGCTAGCGGCACTTATAGGTAAAGAGGATGGCATATTATCAAATCAGATTCCAGTTCCGAATCTATTTATCGAATCCTAATCCTTTCAAATTTAATCTTTTTGGGTAGTTTGTTTGATGAGGAACGAAGACCACTTTGTTTAAGAAATATGTATTGTATTATTGTATTTGTATTTCACGTATCATTTCTAAACCGCGGAGATACTACTGTGTGGAAAAAGTGTAGTGACATATTTAGCCACTCCGGCCGTGAGCTTTACAACACCCCTTGCTTGGACCAAATCGCTTCCCGGGGGGCGTTGACCTCGTGCTCTCTCCCTGTGGGGAGGGCTGGAGCCCCTGCTAAACCAATGTGTTTATGATTAAATTGTTTACAAGAGCACAAAATAGTTTGAGCACAAAGTTCTTCATAGATCTAGCCTCTTCATTTGGATGTCAAAGTGAACAAGATTGATGCATTTAACTTTAAAATGTACACTTTTTCGGGGGAACATGTCCCGCTATCAATCAAACATTATTTATACAGCAGCTTTTGAACAAATCAAACGCACTTCAAAGTGCTTTACGAGCGATTGACAAAAATTAGGATGTCAAAGGTAGTAAAATGTTAATTAAATAAAATTGAAAAAAAACAACTCATACTGTAAAGTGTTCATATAATAAATACCATAAAATAAATAATATGACAATAAAAAAAAAAGTATAAATAATACAACCATAGAATTATAAAAACACTAGAAAAAAGGCAGACTAAATTCATGTCCGAGGTCCCCCCCCCATTCCTCATCTCTCCACTCCACCTGGCACCGCTGTACAGCTGCAGAAGTAAAAACAACATGGCGTGAATAATATTCATTCTACTTTATCATTCAGCAGAATTTGATAGGTCACAGTTCAACACTAGCAGTAGGCTTGCCCTAAAGATATCAAAAATGCAACATGCTAAATGAATCTACACTGATGTAAATGAGGTTAGTATAAATTCACTAGATGAAGATCTTCGCGACAGGCAGTGACAAAGTTCACTTATATCCTCACAAAGTAGTTGGATGGCAAAATGAGTACATCGTCACAAATGCTCCAATAACAATCATATGGATGAGGACGTTGCAGCAGTTGAACAGACTACTTTGCATGCATTTAGGTTTCATGGGTAATATCCACCATGTTATGCAATATTGTCAGTATTATATCACATCATACACTTTTGTAAGTTCATCATCAGGTTGTGCAAGTTCAGGATGTGTCATTGTTAAATAAAGTGTGAAATCCTGGCATGAAGTGAGGGGCCATATTTCCCTAGAGGGTGCCACTCTATCTACGCTGCGGGGACAGAACCTTCTTCTATGTTGTACTGATATGCAATCAGATCGGATTTCCCACTAAGTGTGACACAGCATAAAGTGCCCATTTTCGCATTGACAGTCAGGTTGGTTTTGGTACATATATTCCAAGAGTTAATGTTGATTTCTATTTATTTATTATTATTTATTATTATAAATAATAATAAATAAATAAATAAATAATTTATTTATTTATTATGGTCCACTATCTCGCAACAAAAAAGGTGACATTTGTGTCTTTAGTGGAACACACTTGGTGGCAAAAGGGCGCTGTAATTTGTTCCTATTAGCCATAATGCATCTGTGCACATACTCCACCTCAGCCTGCCACCCCATACCCATTACACATGTGAAAACAAACACACAGGGCTGATGTGCTGCATGTGGCAGTCTCAGGAGTGGAGTCATTAACTTGCCTAACAAACTGGTCTCTGTGCAGGCACCAGCTCACCACTCCTCACTCAGACACTGGCCTGTTTGAACTCCACTGTCCCACTTATCAGCACGCTGTTTACACTGGGGTAAACTGACTGCCACCTTTATCAGGGTGGAACAAGCAGAAATAGTGAAGTATTCCAATATTCTCTGATTCTAATCTCTCTAATGAGAGGATTTCCTGCTCTACTTTGTCATTTCCAAACTAAATATTGTTTTGCATTTGGACGTTTAGTCGAACAAAACAAGAAATTTGAAGACGTCATGTTTGGCCCAGTGAAGCCGTGATGGCCATTTTTGACAATTATTTTTACGTTTCACAGACTAAACTGTTATTTATTAATAAAAAAAAATTTAAAAAAAAGATTGTGAGACAACTCTATAATAGGAAACAAGTTGCATCACTAACAAAAATATCTTAAAGATTAGAAATAGACAGGCCGACAGCTTTGAATGTTTTTCCCGTAGCTTCCAAACGGGGAACATATTTGACCCGTGAGAGTGCTGAGAGAAAACAGCTCAGAGGAAAGAAGACTGTTCAAGTGTTCTAAAATAAGTCTGACTTTGAGCGGATTTAGACCACGCTCTGTTTGTCGGGGCACACTTGACATGTAAGAGTGGCCCTGGATTCAGCCAGTTGTTTGGATGGTCAGTCAGCACCATGGACAGAGGCCCTGCTGTCACCACTGCTTGACCTCTGGGGCCCCATCCCGCCACACAGACCAAGAGAAAACACTGGAAAGGCTCCAAGGCTGCCAGAGGCTCGTCTTTTGTTAAGGATTTGTTTAAAAGCTTGGAACATATATATATATATATAAATAATCAGGCTAATTCAACCACAAGGGATGGTCAAATGAATCATGTTAGAAATATCAGCAGGCGTTTCCCGACAATGAGAACAGTGAAAGACTTCCTATGATCTTGTGATCTACAAGGAAGCTGCATCAGCATTATTTGTTGAGAGACTTCCAACTGTATTCCTCATTCAACTGTAAGAAGAGACAGTGAAACAGAGTGTAAATATTAAACATTTATAGGGGGCAGTAATAACTTATCTCACTTGACAAAGATATCAGCTTCCACAGTGAGAACATGTTGAATTACACAGCCTATAGTAGTGCTCACTGGGGAAAGACAGGCCTGAATCGCCATTTATTATGTTAATAATGCACTAGCCTACTACAACACCGCTACAGTTTTTGTAAAGCAATACGTGACAGGGCAATATCAACCCCTCTCTCTGTGACAACACTGTTTGGTCTCTTTAAATCTAAATATAACCGCGTCTAAAGCTGATACCTAAACCCCCTGGCTAATGTTGCGTTCACTTGCTTCTCAAAGACTCCGACCGGCGAGCGAAGGATCAAACAGAAGACTTGTGCATGTATTCAAATATCAAACACACAACCTCATATCTCAAATGTTATCGATGGTTGCTGCTCTTGTCGGGAGTAGAAGAACGTCACTAAATGTGTGGCAAAATGTAGCATTTTAGTAAACTAGGTGTCAATCTTTAACATTAGCCTAGTACTTTAGTCACTTATTAGCAAACATTGTTGTAGGCCTATAACCTAATCTCCACCCCCTTAAAAATGTGACTGAAACTCGTAAATTGTGATACAGAACATCCCATCTTTCGTCGGTATGGACACTTGAGGTCGTCCGTTCTATTGATAATTGTAATATTTCCTACGGTACTTGAAGTCAGCAGCTCGCCTGTCAAACTTGTCGTTCACAGAAAACAAGCTGAAAACTAACACAACCGTGTCTCCGCACTGACCTTGTTCAAGGGGGGGTTCCGGGTCAGATCGTACCCCATCTTCTTCGTGTAAACGAAGGTTTTTGTTTTGTCTTCGGACTTTTGCATCTCTGTTTCCACCGACTCCCGTCTGACCAGCCCGCGAGCCATGTTGTTGCCTCTTTAAATAGAGCGACGGTGAACGGTTGTGAAATCAACAAGTGGATGAGCAGGTCTGACCACAGAGCTCTGCCTCTGCACTCACTTCAACCAACAAGAACCGGAGGGTCCTTATCAATGACGCTGTGTTTTTTATTTTATTATTGTTTCCAATCATTCTCTCAAGGTCTTGGTGTGTGCAAAGTCCCTGCAACAGTAGTATCACCTGCAACAGGTGCATGGTATAGTTACACAAAAATGTACAGGTTTTTTTTTGTTTTTTTCCCTTCATGACTTCATTTATTTTACTTATTGGATTAAATATGGTAGCTTTTATGGGTTACTTCATGGCAGCTGTACTGTAGTTATTGAGAGGTTTCTACGACTTTGTGTGTTGATTAGGCTACAGGGTTATTAATATGAAAATATCCATTATATCTTTACAAAATGCAATTAACGAGTCCTGACCCTTAAAATGAATCCTTATTCCATGCGCGACTGTCAACCTAATCCTAATTGGTGTTCATTTTAAGGGTGTTTCTTTGGCATAGTTCATAAAAATGTTAGATGTAAGACTAAATTGAATTTAAACGACCTTACAAAGCACTGTTCTTACAAACAACATATTTTAATTAATCTAAGTTCATTCACATTAATTGTTATTTTCCTGATAAAGAGTCCTTAAAGACAAAAAAAAAAAACTTACCAGAACTAAATTATATATAGGCTAGTACTGTTAGCAGTAAGCTATGCCTACAAATAGCAAAAGCAATAGTACTGTAGCAACGGGTTATAGCCGTAGCAGCAATAATGATATTATTATTCTACTACAGTAATTTAACTGTGTCGGTTGAGCAAACAACATTCCCAAAAATGAGAGTAGGCTACATCTGTTAGGTCTCAACTGAACAGTTCACATTGTACCATATGATTTGGATTATGCCCCAGTTTTCCCCCAGTTTTTGATGAGTCATGACACTTGTTAAAAACACTAATCTAGGATCATTTTACGACACGGTGTGTCTATGGGCCGTGACAGGAGTGAGGACATTGGAAGCCAAGGTCAGCCTTCACACTGCTACAGGAGGAGCATTATGCAACATTGGGCCGCAGAGAGTTTGACACTCAGAAATACCCGGCATTCTGGGAGTGGGAGAAAGGTTATCCAACCCCTTAGTCCATATACAGTATCTCATGTTGATGAGGTGACTACTCCAAATTCACTACAGTCCTGCCTTGAAACCAGCTGATTTGCAAATGATTGTCCCTTGCGAGAATCACACACATCTACAGGGACATACTAGTTTCAGTTTTTCCAAATGATTTACTTCATTATATATTTATCTCATCATAACCAAGGATTCCCTGTCAGCGTGCTTCACTGAGATAAAGGTTTAATCCCTTAGTGAACACATTTTAACATTTATGTGAAGCTTGAGCTCGTGCCAAGTGTGTAAAGATGGTCAGACTGATAAAGTCCTCTTGAGTCTCAGCAGAACAGAGAGGATAAGAGCCGAGAGAGAGTATGCATCATCATGCATCATGTTCGTACGATATCTTACAAAAACGTTTTCCTCATTTTTCATGCGCAACGGTTACAAATGTCCAGCAACAGCTGTCAATTTCAGCATAGTTACTTTTCAAAATAAACTTCTGTCCTCACAGGAAACCACTCACTTTGGTTAGGTTCAGGCAACAAAACTACTTGGTTAGTTTTAGGAAAAGATCGTGGTCTGGGTTCACAAATTACCGTACATTACCTTTCGTAGGTATCGCCAAGAAAGGTGTTTGAGAACAGCCTGCAGTATGAAGGGTAGTTGAACCCCTGGGTCAGTGTAACAGTATCAGACATTCAAGGTTTTCAAGACTTGCATGGGGATTAAGTTACCTTTTGGTGTCTTTCTAACTTTCTACTTTCTAACACTGGAGAATTTGTCTAAACTTGCAGCACAAGAAATCATGTCTTCCCATAAATCATGTCACATTGGGGTTGTATGTCAATTTGGTCCAGTCACATTACTATTAGTGGAGAGATTGACATTTCTGTTTCCTCTCCGACTTTAAAGCCTTTTTGTGTCTGCTGGTGTTTCGGATTGTTGAAGCTCCAGCTGCACTGAAAATACAGCGCTATCGCCAGTACAGTTGGCACCTGTCTGCAGGAAGTACGAATCATAGGCCGCCAATACAGTAACAACAGACTGTTGAGTTTCACATGGGGTCACATGGGGTTTGTTTTGGCTCCCTCTGGCAACAGACTCGGTGACAGGCCACTTTGTCCTCAAGGTTCTGAGTCAACATCAGACTGCTGCTGCTGCCAAATGCATAGACCCGACTAGGCTCTGTGACCTCAAAAACTGAGCTCATCTGCTTCATCCGGGCTGTGCGGGTCTGGTTTGATTGATATTGGAACCCCCATAAGCATTTTTTTTAAAACACCAAAACATTTTCATTAAAACAACCTTTTTCCATTCACTCCCCACCCACTTGAAACTGGTGAGAACAACACACAGGGCGGGGTTTTTGGGGGACAGTTGACACGCCCCCCCTCAATTTTTAGAATACGTGCACTTGCAACCCCAATGAGAACATGAAAGTAGCAGAGGACTTTTAATTTGATGAACTGCTAGAAATATCAGATACTGGATGTCCTGTCAGTTCTAGTTCAAGAGTTTATGAAACACATATGGGCTTTTAAAGTCCAGAGGTTTATACATTAATTAAAACTAATTCATGTATCATTGACGTGAATAAGTGCCACATGCACATTTAAAGAGGTTACTGACCCAAACAAAAGAAGCAAAAGAGGGAAGAGTAAATCATGCCAACATGTGTGTTGACTCAATAGGGATAACATTACATTAGAAAAGTGGATCTATAGGATAATAAATATTTTAAAACAATACAGACTGCTTGAAAGCCTTACTGCATTATATTCCTTTATATTTTGAATTGTCACCTGGTGCCCGCATTTTGTGTTTTCTTTTGTATAAATAAAGATATTTCCAGCATAAATTGATGCAGAAAAGACACAAATTGTTGCAGAAAATTCCTTGAATTGCAAGTGTTTCACACTCAAACATTCCTTGGAAAGACCAACCACCTAATATGTGTGCACCAAATAATTTAGTAGGATTTCTAGTTTGTTGGTGGTAAAGTTTAGCATTGACTGCAAATCCTCAATGTCAGATAAAAATGTATTTAAAAAATGTTGAAATAAAGAAAAGAAGATGCAGAAATCTCACATCCCTTGTATGTCTCCAACCTTTTTGCTCCAACCGGTTTCATGCAAGACAATTTTTCTATGGACCGGGGGTGGGGGGGTGGGGGGGGGGGGGGGGGGGAAAAAAAAAAAAAACAAAAAAGAGAAAAAAATATAATTTAATTATTACATATATAATGTAAAGGTAATTATTCCATTTTATATTATGCACTTATTACATTGCAATATATATAATATAATATATACTATTTTTTTTTTTTACAATAAATATTACCAACACAAAAAAATAAAAACGTTTTATTCTTTCTTCGCGGCCCCGGTACCAAATGATCCGCGGCCCGGTGGTTGGGGACCCCTGACTTATAGGCTCTTTCAAATGTAATCTTCGACACTATCAACATAGAAATAGCCAAACCTGAAAACATAGTTTTCACCACACGTGGGTAAAATGAAAAATGGTATCACTGGCTGAATGATGTCGTGGGAATGTTGAAAGGCTTAGATGAGTAGCAGCTGCACTATGACTGTCAACGTTTGATACTGATCAATGTCTTCAGCCAAATGTTTCCTTATTTAGCAGGCCAAAACCAGACCCCTCCTAATCACTTTGTTTATCAGGCCTTCATTCTGTGTTTGACTGACTAATCTTGATGACAAACATCTGTTTCTGTACCAGGAGCAGGAAGTTATTTTTGAGGGTTTCGGCAGAATGCCAGTTGGCAGTGGGTTAGGGCATGAGGAATGCAGGGAGAGTTTGGGAAGCACCATCGGCCCACCCATCGAAGGTGATCAACGTACTGGAACAGCTGGAAGTTGTTCACATGGTGATAATGCCAGTGTGTTGTACAGATTGGGAGGGATTCTAAAATGTTTTATTGTCCAACCGCAAAGAAAAACGTAACACTGCCTACTGAACATTTGTTAATAAAAACGGTATGTTTCGTTTATGATGTGTTTCGGAATGTTTTCAAAATCTGTTAACACATAGCTGTCACAGCTTGTGTCTAGTTCCTCTTCTGTTCGTTCCAGTTAAAGTGCTGCCACTGTTGGGAGTGCAGTAGCCTGACTTCCTGCGCTGCAGGACAGGTCTCCCATACAACAGGTGTTTAGAACCCAAGTGTATATTAAAGGCTTTCATGAACCAGGTATAGGACACATTTAGCAAAATACAACACTACAGGCAAATCAAAAGAAGAATCCCCCCAGAAGATGTGCAAGCCTTTGTATGATCGTTTCCTTCCCAGCACTTTACTTTATTGTCCTTTCAACTAACAAATGAAAATAGCCTACCTGGGTTGCATAAGCTGCCAGTCTAGTTTAGCAGGTGTAACTGTTACCATGTTTACCACCACAAAGCACACTAATGGGAATGGCATTAGTTTTGCAGGTATTTGCTCATGGACCACAGTATTGGACACATTACAGGTCATTTTTAGCAGACATTCCTATCTAGAGTGACTTACAGTGATCTAGCTACAGGGACAGTCCACTGGAGAAATGTGGGGTTAAGTGCCTTGCTCAGGGGCGCAATGGTGGCAGCCTGGTATTGAACTCACAGACCTCCAGTGTTCTACTTCAAAGCCTGACCACTGCCACCACCACCACTGGCACACACACATTTTGACCTCATGATAGCGCTAGAGGAAAAGTCAGGGCATCACTCAAGTCATTGTTTTTCATCCTGAGTGGACCATAAATACTGTTACAAAATTCCCTCGCAATCCATCCAATAGTTGTTGAGATATTTAAGTCTGAAAAAAAGGGGTGGACAGACCGAAACCCACACATTGCCATGCAAAGAGCCACAGCACTAGCATGGCTAACAAATTATTGCAAGATCAGAAGATGAAAAAAATCCCAAACTTCCTGCATCAGTATTGCAGTGATAAGGCTTGAAATTGAACCTTGCACCTTCAAGTACACGTTTACAATTTTTACTTTCAAGCAGGCTGGGGTGGCTGTTTTGAATTATTTTCAATGAGAGTGAAGCCTTGTGAACATTTTGCTTTTCTGAGAACCTAGCGTTTTTGCAGGAGCACCCTGAATGCCTTGAGTTGAAAACATTTCAACTCAGAGCAGAAAAGAGCCCTTGGGTCATTGCCGTTTATTTCCATTGCCCAATCGGATGAATTGGGAGATTGGCGACTTATAATTCTACTACAATACAGAGCCAAATATTGCTAATATATACTTCTCAGTATATACGACATTTATTTGAAAAAACTTTAGATACTTTGCAGATTGAGATTACTAATACAAAATAGAATCAACAAGTAAATCATGATTTATTGCTGTAGTTTAAGATAAGACTTTATTAATCAACAGGGGGACATTCATAATCTACCCAGCAGTACGGTTTATAAAGTAATCCAAAGCAGCCACACCTGCAACATTAAAGAGACTTATGTATGTCCAAAAAAATAAAATCTAATTCTGCTTATTTTTTCAACAACAAATTACAGCTACACATACAAACACCCAATAAAAAAGAAATCAAACAGTCAATGCATCTGAGCTGAGCTGCTGCAGTCTCATGGGCACTGCAGATGATGAAAGAGAGCATTAAATCCAGCTATTCCTGGTGATTTAATCACCAAGAAAAGGCTCTCCAGCCATAACTGGTTGTGATATTAACAGAATGATTCATTATTGTGAAATAAATGTGCTAACTAGTGAGGTTACATACACAAAGTCTGACTTTGGTTTAATTTCATCACCTCTCCTAATCAGCTTTTCATGACCCTATTGAACCAGAGGTTTTATAGACATAATCTCCTGTTATTGCATCTTAATAAAAAGCATGGTCCTGACTCACACAGACACGTACACTCACACGCACGCACAGACACGCGCACACACACACACACACACACACACACACACACACAGACACACACACAGTGTAGAGGAACGGCCTTAATGTAAAATCTCGATCCATGCTGTCTAACACAGTCATACACAGCCATCTTTTTTTTCTCTTCTTGTCTGTCTTTTGACTCTTGTTTATCCCTCTGGGGCTTTTCTGGTCAGGAAGAGGAGGAGGCAGCAGACAAAGACAAATACAATTACTGAGAATCAAATCGCCCACAAACATATGGTTTTCTCTCCTACCTCCATTTATTCTGCTGCATACTGACAGCAACACCTGGCCATACTTCCTGCACCGTAGCTGATGGCAAAGGATTCACAAACGTGGTCGTTAAATGTAATTACAGTCAGACTCTATGGAGAGGGGAAACCATACCTTCTGATTGTATTGGCATCTGCTTGTATAAACTATAGGGAAGAGAGGGCATTTGAAGGTTTGAACAATATGCATTTTAAAGGATTATATAGTGAGTTAGCAGCTCTTAAAGGTAGATAAGGGAGCTGCCACTCCTGCTCAGTGGAAGGGAATACAGCAGGCAAAGACATTTAAACTTGAAGCTACTTATTTTGAACACTGAAATATTTTTTCTGTTTATCTCTTTGAAACGTGTCTAAAGTATTTAGGTTGAAAGGTTTTAGGATACAAATAGTTCCAATGGCATCTAAGAGTACAAATGGTAGTAAGCATACACTTAATTTGTGTTATGATGGGTACCGTCCTTGAGTGAATGTACTGAAAATCAGGATTTATGCTGTTAAAATATGTGATTAATAACTTTTGACAATTTTAGGGCAACAAACGTGATTGAAGTTCCAGCAACTACTGTACTGTATGTCTGGGAAACTGTGTATGCCATGGCCTAACCAAAGACAAATGGCTCTTCAGTGTACTTTAGCTGGTTTATGGGGGTTTTTTTGTGAAGGAAGCGCCAACATATGGTGAAACCCTGCAATTGAATGAATGGCCGTGTTTACAGTGGAACACGCCCTGTCAGGAAACAAGAGGAGGGGGGCAGACTCCCAGCGGCTGGGATTTAGCTGGCATTCGACTGGTAGTCGACTGGCAGTCGGCTGGGAGGAGAGATTCTAGGTCAGGGGTCCGCAACCACCGGGCATTTGATAGTAAATATTTGGGGAAATGGTTAGCCTGCCAGCTTCCAGAGACGAGACTGTATGTGATGAAAGGCTGACTGAAGTCACTCGTGCTCCTTTGAATCTGAATCTGTGCGGACCGGTACCAAACGTTTTTTTTCTTTTTTTTTTGTGTTGCTAAAATTTATTGTAAACATTTTTATGGATTATATTATATATATTACAGTGTAATAATTTAATAATAATAATGTAATAATATAGTGCATAATATAAATATGGAATAATTACATTTACATTATATATGTAATAATGACATTATATGTTTTGCACTTTATTGTGTGTTTTGTTATGCCTGCCCCCCCCTCGGTCCGTAGAAAAATTGTCTTGTATGAAACCGGTCCCTGGTGTGAAAAGGTCGGGGACCGCTGTTCTAGTTTTTCCATTTAGATCATGAACTCATCAATCATAAAAATCTTACTTTTTTTTACATATTTGCAGGTTTACATCTGTCAGTCAAAAGGACAAGAACCAATTGCAACGGGTCAGAAATAAACCTCTATCATATAAAAAAAGCCAGAATTGTTTAAAAGAAGCAGAAGTCGTCACCAATTGGTTTGTGGACTACCGTTGTGAAGCCTTGAGTATGGCATTTTGGCCGTCACCGTCTTGTTTATTTGGAGCCAGATGTGATGTGAATTTTCCCATAGTTAACCATTCCACAATTCCCAAACGTTTTCAAAAGCTATTCCACTTTCAAGAGATGGCAGCACATAGATTCAAGTTTGCTCTTTGGCAAAGGAAAATCTGAATAAAAAACACATTTCCTCCCTTTAGGTACTTTTATGAAGCTGTAACTGTTGTTGTTTTAGACCCTGAACAGAACACACACAAAAGAGCGGAGAGGCGTTAGACCTGCTGAGCACCTTCAGTACCAGCGGACGAAATGGGTGGATGTTTTGGGAGGGGTTCCAGAGGGCCGCTGCACTTCCAAGTGTGCTGCCATACATACATACATGACTGCCCTCGCTCCTCTCTCCCTCTCTCCTACGAGTTCATACATGACCTTCCCCCAGCCCCCCAAATCAATGGGCCCTTTCACTGGTCACTCTTCATAATGACCCACTGTTTGAGCCCACAGATATTTGGGGAGGTGGAAAAAGAGAGCTTTAAGCTGCAGCTCTTCTGTCTTGCATTATTAGAGAAAGCTGAGTTGACAAGACTGTACAGCGAGAAAGAGCTTCATCATAAAAGGCCTGGTTGCGTCAAGGAAGCCCTGAACATATCCTAAGGAAAGTACAGCTGTGAAACAGGCCATATGAATTGTCAAGTGCGGTGATGGTATTGATTTCAGAGTTCTGTTTGTTTTTAATGGAAACTGGTTGTTTTGAGTTCATGTAGTTTTTCCGTTTCTTGACCTGACTTTTCTTTTATATTTTCTTTCTAGAGGTGAATTAAATGTGTGCTAAGAAATGACAGTATATACTGGGTGTAGTTTGTTTAGTTTGTTTTTTTACTTGCCAATACAGCAGCAAAACCAGGTGACAGAAATAAACCTGATGTGACAGTAAAGGTCCAGACGCCAGAAGAATGGACCTCTACAGAACAAATGAGTAAAAAAAAAAAAAAAAACATATGTTCTTATCTAGTCAAAATTGTTCTTACAAAAAAGGAGAGATTTATGTTTTTCGTCTGACAATGTCGGTACTCGTTTTATTGTTGGAATTCTTGTGAGGCTGGGCACAAAACGTAGTTTGCAATATTACTTCATTTACCACTTTGTAAATGTAATTTCCCCCGGACGTGATTGGCTGAAGTGGCGCCCAGCCCCTCCCAACTGGCTGGTCAGGGATCGTGATTGGCCCACCGTGGGGACCTGACTCTACATATACCAGGCCAGCTCGACAGTCGGGGTGGCTGAGATTGTCAGTCGCCCGCGTACCTCCCGTTAATGTTAAAAGCAACGCTAACATATGAGCGACTATTACTTTATGAAATTTTGTGTATATCAGGTCCTCGTTAAACATTACCTGGAGACTTTGCGAGATTTAGTTTTCAAAGATACTGACTCACACACACACTCAGATTGTTTAGAGACACTAGGTGCTGGAGTGCTGGTTCTGGTGTTTAAGTTTGTTAACACGTGTTCGTGATCAAGTTATTTTGTTTACAGTTTGCTTCCCTTTCCCCTTTGGAGCTTGGTCGTAACACTGAGCCATACAGTGAGTCCTCCCAAATGTCCAATGTGGTAAAGGGACAGACGGCTTAATTTGCTGTCGGTACAAAACGCTAAGTGTTCTTGTTGGAAAAAGCATCTCGCATTAACACTTAGTCGGCTGTACAGAGCTATTATGTGTTACAGTCAGTAGATCTCCATGGAAATTGACAGCACATCTCCTAGCTATGCCTTGCCCCACTCTCAAATGTCAGGCAAACAATATTATGGGAAACACCCTGAAACTTAGACACTGTTTACAGAAAAAAATAACATTTTTATCTTCTTTTGGAAAAAGGAAACATATGTACAATGGCAGCTTATATTTTCTAACACAGAATATGAGGATAATTCAGATTTTTTTTTTTTTTGGTCAACTTTAAGTTAAAGTCAACTATTCATTTAAAAGTAACTTTTCCAAAATAGTGTTGAGCAGTAGTAGGCTAATTTCTTTTCAGGCACAGAGTGGTTGTGTGTGCTTCTACTTGCATGCATGAACATGTAAGTGTTTTGCACCCACAAAACAAGGTGTGCCACTTAACTCAGTATGACGGCAGATTTTTAAAAAAAAAACAGAGTAGCAGGCAGGTCAACATTTGGCAAAGACAACTGAACGAGACATTGAACATTGATCAGAGAGCGAAGACAGTGGAGCTTCTCCAGTCAAACTACTAAATGGTATTTGGCAGAATGAGCCAAAGAGGCGTCATCATTGCACTTAAACAAAACCCCCATTCTTCTTCTCCTGAAAAGAGGACAGAGATTAGTGTGTTAACCTAGTCACACAGTGTGTTTATGTAACCTTTTTGACCCCGAAGAATATGTGAGTCTCTCTGTCATTCAACATGCTTTTCTACTTCCCTCGTTTCATTCTTATTGTATGAAATCATTCCAAACTGTTCGCATATTCGTATGTGTGTGTGTGTGTGTGTGCGTGCGTGCGTGTGCGTGTGTGTGCGTGTGTGTGTGTGTGTGCACAGGTAAAATTGATATTTCACATCTGAAATGTCCCTAATGTATCACGTGAAATGTCGAACACTACGTAAATGAATTTATCACACCAAATGTCCAAAATTCAAATGTTCTTATATGGGAATTACCACACATAGAATTCTTTCTAATGTTATTCATGTGATAAATTCCAATTAGCTTATAGCTTTTTTCCAAATCTTTTTCGAGGGAGTCTACAACAGCATGATGTATTTGCATTTGAACGCGTGCTATGTTTTTCTTTGATAACGTCCGCTAGTTTCTCTGTCTAATATCTGCAACGCCGGTGCTCAACAAATATCTTTTCTCCCTGTATCCTCCCTCCTCTCACATGTCTCAAGTCCTGGCAGCACTTTGTGAAATGAAAACACTTCCTCTGTCCAAAACCTCATTGTAAACAAGAGCTCTGTCGGGGATAAATGTCACATTTCACCGTTTGTTTCTCAGCGTGTCTAAACAGTTTCATCTCAGCGAGGACACACTGCACATATGTTACCCTCAGCTCAATAACAAGCCCAAATTGTTGCTTCCACTCTTCCTCTGTGTTGCCAAATGAGCCTCACTGATGGTGCATCTACTGTATAATCTGCAAACTATATGTTTGGTGTACTGTGTTAAAGTTATTGCAAAATGGAGGAGGAAATGATTTCATGACAGCCAACATCTTGAGCAAACTTTTGCTTAAAACATTCCCCCGCCTCGCGTGTACACATTATTATCACAATAAGAGATACGCTTTGTGATGTTTGTTTTGCTTCCTCTTCGTGAAGCCTTGATTTCTCAGCTTTGCTAAATGTTTTGACACTAGTGGGATGGATGAGGAGAGAAGATATTTCTCGAACCAGAATTTAAAGCTGCTTCAAGCGTGAGTCTCTGCTTCAGTACTTGGGGGAGCATCCAGGCAATGGTATAACACTGCCATACAGCAGCAGCATAGATGTCTGTATGTGACAGACAGGTCATTGAAAGAGCACTGAGGTAGCCTCCTATTTTTAGTTTGGCTTTTCAAAGGACGGTCGACTCCTAAATGCCATTTGATCCATACATTTTTAGGCTTCTGAACTAACCTTTACTGTACTGGAGCACAAATTACAAGATCATCAATCATAGCTGGAAACCTCAAGTGTCCAAATACTATCCCCGGCCCTGAAAAAACCAAGAGGCACTCTGTTTCTTACCTGTAGGGTTGGTGGGGCTTCAGTGGAAAGGAGATTAACGACATCTACAGTATGGTGGATGTTTCAGGTGCATGCAGGCGTGTGATGTGGAATGATATTTTTATGTTTTATTGCAGGAAGGGCTTATGGCCAGTCTGTGTAAACATTAGGCCACACACAGAGAGTCATAAATGATGATAAAGGCCTACATGCTGATCTGTTGCAAAGGACAGGCTCAGTCCTGCATGTTAATCTGCATATCAAAGTGCTGCATACCTAAACCAAGGAGGTTTTATTTTCATGCTGGTTAGCTTCTCGGTTAGCAGGAAATCTCAAGAATCTATGACAGCATTTCCATGAGATTTAGTGCAAAGGCATACTGTTGGATTTGTCATTGCTGGATGTTTGATTTCCAGCCTTGGATAGTGATTGTTAAGACAATTATCAATTATCAGCCAAACTAGAGGGAAAGGTATTATTGGTATTATCCACTGTCGCCAGAGGATGTATGCTACTGACTTTGGTGATGCCATGACTTTTCAATGCAATTTGGTGCGAACATTCATATTCCTGGTGAACTTGCTGATCCCCTGACTTTGCAGCTAGTGCTATCATTGGGTCAACATTTCAAGCTGTTGAATACTTTGGTTTATGTTGCTTAAAGTGTTGCTTTCTTTACAGTGAGCGCTAGCGAAATCCTTTTACCATGGAACAGAAAGGAGTGATGTGTGGCGGTTGTTTTGAGGGATTTGGTCAATTTTGAAGAGTTTCTGAAGATCCACATCGATCCATCCATTTACCAGCGCTTATCCAGGGTGGGTTTCTTTTGCAGCAAGCAGGATAGCCCATATGTCCCTTATCACGTCTTCCAGCTTTTCCTGGCGGTTCCCAAGGAGGTTACCAGGGTGTTCTGTGTATGCACCATGATCCGGAAGCGTCAGAACAGCGGATCAGATGCCCCAACCACCCCAACTTATTCCTTTCCATACAATAATTCAATACAAGATCAACAAGTAGACCTTCGCCTTCAGGCTCTGCTCCATCTTCACCATGACAGTCTGGTATCCGATGCCGCGCCAATTTACTCTCATGCTCCATCTTTCCCTCAAGACCCCAAGGTACTTAGACTCCTTTACTTGGGACAGTAACTCACTTCAAATCCAAAAAGGGATTGATCAATCCTAATTTCAGTTTCTTGTGCGGAAACGCAACTTTCCTGAAAAGTTAAGTGTCTTGGAAGTACTAATGGCAATGCTATGACCTGCCTCTACAAGTCCATCTTTGCAGCAGGACTGTGGTTGCCTGTTAATGTTCACATTAGATTCAAAGGAGCACGAGTGACTTCAGTCAGCTTTTCATCACATACAGTCTCGTCTCTGAAAGCTGGAAGGCTAACCATTTACCCAAATATTTACTATCAAAAAAGGATATAAACTGTATGTGGATCTAAGCAAGACCTTTAACTAACTGTCCCATTACTGTTTATGTATATATATATTTACTATATATACTGTATTAATGTTTGTGTATGTGAGAGAGAGAGGTAGTGAGGTAGAGAGTCCTATCATATCAATGGCAGTCTGTTTAGTGTGGAGCAGAGCTAAAAGACCATTCAGTCAACAGTCAAAATAAAGCCTGTGGAAGTGAACTGAGGGTCACTGCAGCCTCTGGGTTGGTTTATTAGTGTGGTTTGTGCAAAGGAGTAGGCATCCTTTAATGTAGACTTCTACATACTGCAAAAAGGGCTATGAGGTCCTCTAAGATAGAGTTTCATGAGGGAAATTATACGGAAACGTTTAAAGCTTCACGATTTAGCATCGAGAAACGTCTTAAGACTCTGCTGACCACATTTTGAAGTCAGTCTGGTGAAATCTCTTGGAGGGGTTTGATAAAGTACAGCTTCTGGAAAAAAGCTCTGCACAGTGAATTCAAAATGGCTGACTTCCTGTTGGGGTTTTAGTATACCTCCAAGAACTTTTTTGTACGTCTCCACGCGTTACTTCTGGCCACCAAATTTCGTACAACATCTAGGTGAAATCTACTGCAAGGGCTACTTCACTAAAATTTTGTGGGGGAGCAATCGAGCCAATTTACCACAGTCAAACACCAGACCCATAAAACATATAAATCATCACCATCAATTCATTTGGAAGAATAACAATTCCTTGCATAATAACAGGGTCCAGAAAAGTGTTTTGTTAAATTTGTCTTGACAAAAATCTAAAAAAAAAAATAATAAATAACAATGAATCCAGAATAACCAGTAGCATTTTGAGATGCTGTGAGTCAGGGCAGATGATGGGTGAAAGTTAACCCAAAAACAAGTCTCCCCAAAACTTCTCCTTTAAGAGCCCATGTACTGGTTTACTGCTGTGAAGGTCTCATCCACTACACCCAAACACAACTAATGAAATTCCTGAAACTTAGCTCCCACCAATAAGCATCCATCTACTGCAGCGGAACGCAAAGGGAGCACTTCCCGTGAGGGTGTGACGGCCGGCACAAAAGCCCCTCTATCCACACCACACAGCCCCGACCCCGACCAGAAATATCACTCACTGCTTTTCTATTTTGGAAGCCACAGGGCTGAGAGCATAGACATCTCTCTTTCTCTTGTTTCACTCCACTTCTGTGACCTTTGACCTTGAACTTAACTGAAAACAGGAGCATTTACTATGTTTCCCTGTCTGTATCTGTGATGGTTGTGATAACAGTGGTCCCAGTTTGTTATGGTGCTGGGATGTTGAGTGGCCTCTGAGAGGTGAGGGGCAAATTATTTTTACAATATTCATACAACATGTTTTTTAGTATCTGCTCATTAGTCAGCTTACTGAGAATGTGTCCAACAAAATCATCCTAGTATCCACAGTAGATCAGTGTTTTATATTCAGAAGAAGGAAGACAGAAAGAGCTGGTTCTCACTGTTAGATAAGGCCGATGGCCTATGAAGTGGCCACCATGGCCAGACAAACACTGTACATATTAAGATGTTAACTCTGCATTGGTCGCAATTTTAGAATCAGGCCAAATTTCTGCCAGAGGGGTTGTTGTTTGACGTGGAGTCGAGGTGGGCCACAAAAGGAAAATATAGTCTTGACTGAGACTTTGCTGCAATATAAAACTGAACTGACCTGACCATGCCGTCTGCATCCTCCAGGCATCTGCGGCTCCATATTTTAGTTTTCTTATTATTATTTTCCATTTGTGGTAGATTTGTACCTTTGTGCCTTTCTCTCTTTTTGTCAACATTGTTGAGGACGACCGGGGGTTCTGTGCTTGCGTTGAGAAGCCACGGCAATTGATCCTTATAGTGTGAGCATTAAAGTTGCAGGTTCTGGCCGCGCAGATAGGCCGATTAAAACCTGTAGTGTTAACACAACGTACAAGATTAATAGAAATGGACACGTCTGCCCATCTTAAAAGTTGCCCTGTTTTCCTTCAAGCAAACAAAATTCAGATAGATAGACAGAGATGGATACTTTATTATTGCCACGCAACAGAGTTGGTGGGAATTGTGCGTTACAGCATGGTAGCACAGTTACAGTGCCAAGAAATAACAAATACACAGACACCATTAACCAATAAACACACACAAAAATCCGATGTTTAATAGATTATTCTAAATCCTGCATTATTTTTATTCACGTACTAGCACTCTTCTTCCTCTCTACCTTTGCTGGCACATTGCTGCATTTCTTGGCACATTACTGCCACCTTTAGATAACTGGAATAGTGTTAAACCAGTGTGGGCATTCCTCATGCACAACAAATAAAACTCATTACAAAGTGCTCCACAGCGCTACTCAAGGTCAAAACTCTACAGGATACCTTTAACAGTCTGGTGGTGCAGTTCCTCTAATGGCCACTAGATGTTGGCCCCAAGAGAACTCTAAGTCTGTAGGAAAACACAAAGCTTTTTTCTAAACATCCAAATTCTGTCATTGTGTTCCACAGTACCTCAAGGTCCCAGACCGGGCTTGTTTAGTCGATTTGAAATGGTTACAGGCTATCATACTCAACTGTGGTGGTTTAAAACGTGTTCCTCCCCCCTCCGTTGCCTAAATAATTTAGATAGTGTGGCTTCAGTAATTTGCCAAAGATGGCGGTGGGTGGTGAGCCCACCTTCAGCTTCGAAAAAATCCCTCCAGAAAGTTATGCGTGATGTCACTCGCACGATGTTTTTCCTCAGTCTGTGTGGCCCTCTGCTTAACTTAATATGCTGAGCATGAGTATGACTGTGAAAAAGTCTTAGCATTGTGCACTCAAGGGACCCCTGTATGTTTACAGTCCCTGCAGTATGTTTTCTTTGACCAGTGGGTCAATCTCCCAAGATGTAGGTAGGTTTCATTAACAGACTTATCCCAAAAGAAGAATCAGGACCACACCCAGAGAGAGCAGGAGTGGGTGAACATGTACCTCTCTTATACATAGTCCCAGTTTGGGGAAGCAGGGAGGAGTAACAGCACGGAAGTTAAGCAATGTACTGCTGTGGACGGGGGCAGCAGCAAAACATATTTTAGCCACCTAAAAAAATCCATATCAGTTTAAGTGTACACTATATTTAGAATGTTTTCCCCGCTTCACCTTGCCATCAGACAGACCGAACTGAAGAACTGAAGCTGTTATCTAAGCCACCACACTCCATTGACAAAAACTGTATTTTTACCTTACAGTACATGGAGTTGCTGGTCCACCGCTGCCTCGATTGTTAAATGTAAAGCGATGAAATTATTCTAAATATAGTTTTTAAGTGGGACTTTTTTTTAGGTGGCTAATATGCAGTTTGCTGCTGCCCCAGTGCACAGCAGTACATTGCTTTGCTTATGTGCCGTAACTCCTGTCCATTTGTCCAGACTAGGGGCATGCCAACTGCCATCTACTGTCTGTATGATAAGCATCTCATACAACCCCACTTCAAACAAACCGAAATAACCCTTTGAGCTTTGTATTTGTATTGGCAATGTACACACATACACGTGTGCGATAAGCACCCACGCGAGGAGAATCCGTCATGATCCTTAACATTCTGGTCAGGTGTGCAGGCCACCCAAGTCTCTCTTTCTCACACACACACGCACACACACACACACACACACACACACACACACAGTTTCAGGAACAGGTGTAATGTTATAACTAGCTCAGTAGAACTGGTGTAATGCCTGCTGTAAATCAAAGTGACTGACAGAAGTGATCATACTAAGATCAGTTTCAAATCCTAATGACATCCTGGACTCCTCATTCCCTCTTGAGCCAGATGTGTATCATCACACTCCCTCCCCCTTCTCTGTCTTTCTCTCCCTCATTACACACATATTTTCCGTGGCTTTTCTTGGCTCATTGAGACTTCAACTAGTCCCCATGGCATTCTTCCCCTGACCTTTGTAATGAAAAGACTAAACAGAAAAATTATTCTTATTACACAGTCGAGGCAGCAAGCTGCCAAGTGCTCAGAGACACTACACTTCAACCAGAGGGCCGAGGTCGTCCATGAACATCCAAATGTGCTGAAGTGCACTGGTGGAAGACATTGAATGGCTACAATCCGTGCAAAGTTGGACAGAAGAAAAGCAAAGTTGACAAAGCGTCAAATTTGATTCTATCATGCATACATGTCATGTGCATACATTTTTCAGTTCAAGTAAACACTTAAACACTTCAATATTTGATTAATTGCGCCACAGTTTCTGTGAGAAAACTAAAACTAAACACTATATACTTTTGGCATCTACGTGACCAAAGGATAAATATGAGGACTACAGACTTTTTACTGATACATATTGATGTTATGGCAGTGTCCGAAGCAATGTTTACGTGATCCTGTATCACAGGTTGCATATAAAGTACCATCATACTATAATTTTTAGGTAGTTGTACTTTACTGTTTCCATGTCTTCCTCCTGTATCTAACCCGCCTGTGAAATTTGACCTGTTTCATGTTGAAATATTTCACAACTATTATCCAGATTTAGTTTTATTGGAAGACGGCTATAAAACAGCTATATAAACACAACAAAACCAATGGTTATGGTTTTATTTGATTCGGAAGGTCTCAAAAATGTTACATCCAAATCTGACATGGCAGAAAATATTGAAGAGTCTGGGTAGTTCTGTGGATAAAATGTTACTCAAACTAGACTCAAACTCTTGTGTGGGTTGGGTTTGATCCCCAGTACTCAGAATGTTTTATGCTGCATGTCATACTATTCAAAACCAATGAACCCTGTGGGTCAGATTTGATCCTAGTTTGGATTATTTGATTATATGGTTTGATGAGATGTTTAATAGGAAGGTAAATGTGTTTTTTGGAACACAAAATGTAGATGTTGTGCTTGTGAATGGATAATACATTAGTTATGGTTTAAAACCTTGTATTGGGTAAAAATAATAGTTTTTTTTGACAATTTTGTGGTGGAAAAGAAATTGTCAAATTTGTCCAGCGAACGCAAAAGGCTTGTGCCGCTTTCAAGCTCAATACGGGGGTTAATACTTCTACTCCATTTCAGAGGGAAATATTGTCATTTTTACTCTATTACATTTTTTTTAACAACAGGGGTTAGATATTATTTTACAGATTAATATTCTGCATACAAACATATGATCACTTGATGCATCGTAAAAGATGAAATGAGCCAACATTTTATAAAGTGGCTCTACCTCAACCAACTGCAACATTCGAATATTGCATTAATGTAGATGCATCAGTAATAATGATTTAATAATATAATATTTATAATAATATGACCCTCTGAAATAAAGAAAGCATATGGGTACTTTAACTTTTAATACTTTAAGCTTGTTTTTTCGATAATACTTTCACTTAAAGGGCAATGCCACCGTTTTTAAACATCCAAGTCTGTCTACAGTTGTTGTGTAATACTACTGCATGTATAAAAAAATGTATTAACCTTTTAAAGCTTCACTGGGATCTGCTGAGTCTGATTGAATGCCTCAAGTGATGTCACATGACTCATCTCCAGTTGGGGCTGAGAACTACAAGTTTGAAAATGAAAGAAATGTCTGAGTGTGGAGTTAGAGAAGCAAGTGAAATGTTGTATGCAAGACATGTAACAGAGTATTTATTTAGAGTGTAGTATCAATCCCTACCTGTCTATTTTATATAGGAAAGCCTTTTTTGAATGCCTGATTTATAACTTTTCTGTTGCTTTATTTTCATTTGTGTTTGTTTATGCTTTTCTGCGCATTATTTCTTTAGTTCTTATCATTGTTTTCATCATTGTAACTATATTATGTGTCATTTCTATGGTTAGTCATCTGTTTTATGCTTATGTATTTTGTGAATCACTTTGTAACCTCGTTTCGTTAAGTGCTATACACATAAAGTATTATTATTATTATTTTAAGTAAAGGCTAAAGTATTTAAAATATGCCTTCTGATACCCTCTGGGGTGTTTTTACTGCACATGAGTAAGAAGGATGGCCAACAGTTTTGTGAAAGTTAAGCATCAAGCAAAACATCTGTTTTTTTAAAGTAACTTTTCATTGTGTAAGGTCACCACATTTATGTGAGGCAGTACAGACTGAGTGTGGGTGCAGCTACATCTCTAGTGTTAACTTCAATGGACTTGTAGAGCAAAAGTGCTGCAGATGTTGAGGCTTGCACGGCTCACATTGGAAACGCCTAGGAATCCATTGTAGAGAGCAGTAGAACTAATTCCTTCACTGTCCACTTAAGTCCCATTGACTGAGGCGCTCTTCATTTTTCTCTCCTCCTTCTTCTCCTGCCTGGCTGGGATGCACCCTGCAGCCTGCAGCACACCAGCATGCCTCCCTACTGGGTTGCTGCTGAATGCACCATTGACTTCACCCAATTCAGCCTTTAGTCAGAACGCTTGGTATTGGTCCCACCCATATGTGAACAGCTTTTGTCACAACTCAAAAAAAAAAAAAAAAAAAAAAAAAGTCCTTTTTAGATTTTGCCTTCCCCCTCCCTCCTCCTCTCCTTCCCTCCCTCCCTCCCTCCCTCCTCAGCATCAAGTGCAGCCTGAGCGGAGCGTCCCTGCTGCGACTTTCTCTCAGAAGAAGCAATGAGAAGAAGGGAGCCGTCGCCCTGCTGATACCAGGACGTCCGGGATGCAGTAACACCCGTTTGTTTTCTAGTGGGATCATATTTGTATATTTCTCGGGAAAACAGACAATACATTGCGGATTTGGCGTATCCATCAATCGGATGCAAGCAGGTAGGAAGCCTTGTCATGTTACATAGTTATAACGATCCCTTGATGGAACCGTGGGGGGAATAGCTATGTTATTTATTTGTTTGTTTTTAATAGTTTATTTCATATTTTTACGTTTTCTTCTTTTCTTTTTTTTTTTTGTCGATTTCTTGCCTCCTGGATTGTTGAATATTTTCTTGTTGTGCACTTTATTCATTTCACTTTATTTAACTTTCCCCCCCCCCGAGGGATTTAATCAGATGTTGCCGCCTAAGTGGTGCACAACATTTCTTATTTAGCCTATATCTTTATTGTGAGGAATTTTCGGTGTTATTATTATTGTTTTGTATTAATTTGTATTAATTATTTTTAAAGGCAGTACTCATTGATTGCTTTATAATTAACATACACATTGTCTCTCTTCTTTCCACTTACAGTCGCGATGCTGTAACAGATGTGTAATTACAGATTTTTTTTTTTTTTCACATTTCATTGGATATCTTGTTTGATGGGGTATTAATTGAGTTACAATGCAAATATTGTTTTTTTCTTATTTTTGGAATAAGACAAAGACTCACCTTTTTTTTTGTCTCGGTCTCTTATTGTAACGCACTGACACTGTTCGTGGTTGTTACACTGGATGGAAACACTGTGCCTGATAAATATACATGGTGAAAAACTGTCAAAATGAATGAAACAAATCCTTTTTAATTGAACTGTTGTTGAACTAGAAAAGTGAGCCATGCTTTCTGAGTTGCGATGGCCATTTGCCCCATAGCGCCATCCTTTGGTCGCTTTGTCTCCTGGGTGCCTCTGGCTGTTCTTGTGACTCCCTCCACTGAGGGATGGAGAGAGGGCACAGCCTCTTGTTCAGCTGACTGCAGTGGAAAATTGTTCAAATGAGCGCCTTCTGTGACCAAGAATCATCATAGCAGCGTATCAGTTTCCACTCTATGCTGAATAATTGCAGGCTTTCTTCTAGATTTGTGTCTGAGTCAGACGGTGGAAGTGTGGAAGTTGAGCAAAGACTAAGGGTCATTTTTGTATTCTCTTTTATTGAGACTGTTTTACAGCCCTTGTGGGCTTGTTTTTTATTACCGTCTGTTTGGGGCTGGTTAGATGTTGGCCACTGGGTATGTTTTATTAGACACTGTGGTAACCTTAAGACAAATAGTCTCCTTTGCCGTCTCACTTTCACGCTGTACTAACATCTAATTGAAAGGGAATGTGTGTCTGTGGACCCCCTGGCTAATATAGGCTGCCCCCCCCCCCCCCTAGAGTTTTGTCTTTCGGCTGGATTCCCCCCATATCAGCCTGTCCGTCACACACCATTGAAACCCTCAAACAGCCAGAATGAATGCTATAACTGTGGCTTTTCATGCTGGACTTCTGTTTGAAATTAACTGTTGGATTTGCACTCCTTCTGCAATGCTCTTCAATGAAAGGCATCCAAATGATTTTCTCTCCTTGTGTTTGGAATGGCCCCTGCGTGACTTCATCACCACAGCCGTGCTAACAAAATTAAGCTCTCGTGATGGTCTGCTGAATCTATTAAAACTTGTCCAAAGTCTAATTTTCTTTATGAGGTTATCAGGAATATTGGCAGCATCACACACATACAGTAGAAGCATGAACCAGCAGGCTGTCTGCAGCACACGTCGTGTCTATGTTTGATGTCATTTGTATGCACGACAAGGAGTGGAGTGGAGCTAAGGAAAACAGATATGGTCATTACTGGAGGAGAAGGTTAACCATTGTGGCAAACCTCCAAGCCACTGTCTCAGCCCATTCAGAGGACCAGGGTTATCCTCGCCTCCTCGCTGCCCGCAGCCTCTAGCAAGACTCAGAGGACATAAATCTCCTGTAAACCACACAGCTAATGTATCAACTCCAGAGAAATGTTTTATATATTAACAGAGAGTGCTATAGTGGCTCCAATTTCTTTCTGCAAACTATTACTTTGTGGAATGCTCTTTAAAAGACTGGACTGCATTGAGTGTGTTGAGCAGCATTAGTGATAGTCTCGAGCTCTGCACCCATTGGATGTCTGTAATATTTTGGGCTATGCTGCCTCTGTGTGGCCATACATGGGTCTGTGTTTATATTTTGTAGACCTGGAGGCCTCACCGTTGGATATAAAACCTTCTCAGTTCAGGGAGTCCCACATTGTCCCCGTTTCTGATTCCAAACTAAATCATCTGTCTACAATACAGTGCTGTATGCCATCTCACTAACTAAGCAGAGGTGAACAGTACTTAAGCAGGTATCACAGAAGCATCAGTGTCACCATACAAATGAAAAGCATTTTGCAATCATGATGTGAGAACTGTTGCAGAGAGGTGGTCGCTGAGCGGATAACCTGGTATTTTACTGAACAGAAGTGAACCTTTTGAACACGCAACAGCCTGAACTTACTTAGATTAAAGTGAAGGCAGTTGGAAGCAGTATCTTAGGGTAATCACATGGTGACCGGATTGAATGGTGATGTGATTGCTTAGCTTAAATAAACAAGGCTAAGAGTCTAACGATGGCGCAAGAATAAAAGTTAGGTGATCATCAAAGTGATTACGATTCATCCTAAGGGCCACAGAAATGTGTGTACCGGTGAGTTCATGGCAGCCCATCCAATAGTTGTTGAGACATTTCACTCAAAATTACACGTTTCAACCTCATGGTGGCGCTTGATGTAATTTTAGAGGATCATCAAAGTTATTGGGCTTCATCTTCTTGGCACCATGAATGTCAATCCATCTGGTACTTATGGAGATATTTCACTGGATGAGTGAAAACTTTGACCTGCTGGCTGTGCTAAATGAAAAGTCAGGAGTTCACATAGGTCAGTAAGATTAATCCTCTGGGCACTATGGATATCTGTACTAAATGGTATGACAATCCATCCGATAGTTGCCCAGACATCTCACTAAAAAAGGAAAATGTACCTCGCGTGGGAGTGCAATTTAAGTTAGAAGGATTCGTCGTCTTGGGAACATACTTGTACAACATTTCATGGCAATCCATCCAATAGCGGTTGAGATATTTCATTATGAATCTTTGTATCTATTCACCTCTATTACAAAGTGTCCCTAAGTCGTCCTATCTACTCTTTATATTTCAGAGCCAGGCCCAACTTAACAATGGGCCCAATTCCCCTGTGTGTGCTGCTCCCGGTGACGGTGCTGGCTGTGGTGATGGCTGTAGCTGCTGAGGAGAATGCAGTCGACGACGAGTATACCTGGCCGCAGTGGAAAGTGCCTCTGGTAAGGCAAAGACGCACTGTCCCTCTAAGCAGCCCAAACTTTTCAGCCCATCCTCAGCAGGAGCTAAGTGGGACCTGTGGGATTGAGTGTCAGCGACGCCTTCCTGCCAGCTCTCTGGACGACCTGGAACAGTTCCTTTCCTACGAGACGGTTTATGAGAATGGGACGCGCACGTTTACCTCAGTTTCCGTGCAGGGCCTCAATGAGGTGACTGCCTGGTCCAAAAACATCTCGTCTAGATCCCGCCAAAAACGCGAGGTGTACGGCACAGATACTCGCTTCACCATCTCTGATAAGCAGTTCTCCACCAAATATCCTTTCTCCACGTCTGTGAAGATCTCCACAGGATGCTCTGGGGTTCTTGTGTCGCCTAAACATGTGCTGACCGCTGCCCACTGCATCCATGACGGGAAGGATTATCTAGATGGGGTGCAGAAGCTGCGTGTTGGTATTCTGAAGGAGAAGTCCAGACGAGGGAAAGGAGGCAAAGGTAGAGGAGGGCGAGGAAAGGGAAAAAGGAGAAAGGGAGACAAAGATGATGAGGAAGTGCAGGAAAAGGAAGAGAATGATGGGAAAGGTGACCGTAAAGGAAAAGGGAAAGGTAGAAAAAGCCGCAGTCGGCGAAGTGCAGAATCGGGGAAACCTTCGTTTAGGTGGACCGGGGTCAAGAAGACCCAGGTGCCTAAGGGCTGGTTCAAAGGTGTATCTGACGGTCTGACTGCCGATTATGACTATGCTGTTTTGGAGCTGAAGAAAGCCCCAAAAGTCAAGCACATGGATCTTGGGGTTATACCCTCTGTCAAGAAGCTTCCTGCCGGGAGGATCCACTTCTCTGGCTTTGATGACGATCGTCCTGGGAACCTGGTGTACCGGTTCTGCTCTGTCTCTGAGGAGTCCAATGATTTGCTGTACCAATACTGCGATGCCAAACCCGGCTCCAGTGGCTCTGGGATCTATATCCGCCTCAAAGAGCCGGGAAAGAAGAAGTGGAAGAGGAAGATCATTGGGGTTTTCTCCGGTCACCAGTGGGTGGATGTAAACGGGAACGGGATGCAGCAGGATTACAACGTGGCTGTGAGGATAACACCTCTCAAATATGCCCAGATCTGCTACTGGGTCCACGGGGACTCGAGTGAGTGCCAAGTAGCTTAAGACAACACAGGATCCGCCTTTAACCACCAAATCTCTCCCATCCCACCTCTATACAAGAGACACCCTACCTACTCTCACCCACCACCTCTAATCTCCAAACAGGGGCCCGACGACTGCCTCTCCCATTCCTGCCTCCCTTTTACCTCCCAGTGACTCTGCTACACTGATCTACAGACACACACACACACACACAGACACACACACACACACACAGACACACACACAGCCATACAGACTCAGTGTTGACAACAACAGGAACTCGTCAGCCCCTCAAGAGAAGTGTGGCTCTTCAGCTTTTCTAATTTATTTGCTAAAAAAAAAACAGAGAAAAAAATATGTCTTATATGTATTCACAGATCATTTAGATCTGCAGTTTTGCTTTCTATTTTGACTTTTTTTCTTTCTTTTTTTTAAGATTTGACCTTTTCAGATACAATGTTGGAAAGCGTGTCTATTCCAATGTTTGTGAGCACAGCCCCTGGTAAATTCGTCTTTTATTCCAACTAGGCTTTGTATGGAGAGACTTGCATTTTCAAGTGTTCTCCACCACTGTAAAGAAGAGCGTGTGCATTGGTTTGACAAAAGACCCAGAAAAAATGTATGTAACTTTTATTTTACAAATGAACTATATAGAGATATTGAGATAACTGTTTTTATAAACATTTTTAATTGAACAAGCTGGTGTTTTGCATTGTGTATATCTAGAACTTTGAATTTGTTTTTTTACAACTACCTTTAAAAAAGATTGTTTTTCTGTTTAAATAGAGAATGGGTCCTTAATGGATCCAAGGATAGAATTTTTTTCTGATTTGTGAGTCACACCAACTTTTCTCTGTTCTTGCAACGCAGTGAAATGTGGTTTCATTGTTGTGCACATAATTATATTGGTGCTAATCCAGAAGACGTGGTGCTAATTTATGGAATTGTAAACTTTTTTGGGGGGGTGGGGGGGGACTTCTCAGAATATATTTTGATAGCCTAGTACGGTAACTATGTATTTTTTGTGAGGCTACATATTTGGGTTGTGTTCAAATGGGACTAAACCATTTAATGATTTACTTGAGCTGTTGAGATTTCTCTAATTCTAAGGGTTACATTAGATCACAAAGGCAATATTGTTATATAATAACAAACTTAAATCTGGATGTGATATTTTTTACTTTTAATGTTTTTTATGTCCAAAAAAGTTCATATCCTTTTGAATACCAAATACCTGAAATTAATGATGCGGATTGAAGACTACCAACCATTAAACCAAGATTACTACTTGTGTGTGTGTGTTTGTGATGATCCTGATTCCAAAAGAATCTCTTCCACTATTATACAGTATACTGGTTCGTGGATAACTATTAGTGATGAGACCACTATCAATAACAGTTTATGTACCATTTATTTAACTGTTTAACTCACAAAACATACTTAACAATTTATGCGTCACACTAACACAACCCACTAAACAGCATAGCCAGATTATTTTGCTAGGAGACTCCAGGGCAAAGGTTCGTTGTTGGGCCCTTTCTAATGCCCACAACCTCTAGCCTGCTGTGCACTACAGGGTATATGTTCCCTGTTGCCTCTATGTTCCCATTGAAGCTGCACTAATCGATATTTTCTATATAAAATAATGGATTAAATGACTATGTATTTGTAATGTGAAAGCTGTTGCTCATAGTTATGAACCCATATAGAGAACCAACACCCGACTCTGCCGTTCGTGAATATTGGATTTACGTTCGCCAGGTAGACAGAAAGTGTTGCTCTGTATCTGTTGAATGTGTAAATAGTGTTAAAACTAGATTTTCACCCATGTCTCTTATATGTAAAAATGCAGGATCTGCACTTGTCTATATTGTCATTTTGTGGTGTAAATCCCTAAATTTAAAATGAATGAAAATAATTATCAAAAATCCCCAATGACACGCCCCCGAGGGTCTTGGGCCAAGTGTATTTACTCACTTTACCAAGTTGGTAATGTTGATGTGGTGGGATGTACAGTCATGAAATAACCCTTCAAACTGACATTTCTGTAATCTTCATGATATGGAAGAAAATAAATCTTTCAAGGGCAGTTCAATCTGTCATTGAATTTATTGCACCTCAAAGGGCTTACATGCACTGGGGTGGGCCATCGTAAATAAAATAAAATTTACAACTAAACAAAAATACAATTTCATGAAAAATGTTAATAATCTCCCATTATTTTCTCTGAATCATATCATATTCTTATGACAAATTGCTTATTCAGTCCACTGAAAAGACAAAACACACAGAGTAAGCTTTGCATTAGTGTGGCTTACAGCACAGGACTGGGGCCTCTGGTGTTACACAGCTGTCCAAATCACATACGGACTTCTTTGTAAGTCTGCAGAACAGAGGAACTCTGTGTTATGATTCTCATGGCTAGACGGACAGTGGCCTCCTGTGGATTTCCACATTGTACACATCACTCCTGTATGGCCACTCAAAATATGTACTGTTCAACTGACAATGGGCCAAAGGTCAGCAATGACGTTCAGACAGCGATCAAGTGCACATTTTTTGTCAAATCCCAGTGTTTGTCTCTGCATTTTCATGTGACATTAATTTGCTGTAATTATAATATTGGCAAAAGTAGCAGTGCGTGCATACACACACACCGTCACTTGGCCCATGTAGTCCAACAGCACTGGGTGCAACAGGTTAGTAACATGGAGCTTAAAGTTACCCTGTGGACATTTTTTGACAATGAAGCACATTTTGTTGACAAGCAGGCCTCTATTTTAGTATGTAAACAATGTAGGTTTCAAAGTAAATTCATCTGTCACATTTGTTAGGCCTCAAAAATACACCCAAAGCTTATTTTTTGTGAGAAACAATGAGTGTAAATAGACTCTGTATTTCTTCAAGAAACAACTTGACAATCTACCTTTAATATGTTCTAGACTTTTGTGAAAAGTGAGCAAAGCTGCTAAAGTCCTTCCTGCTGGATCACCATGTTGGTTGTCAGCTATTCTTTGAAAGCTTTTGTTCTGGTTTGATCTGTCTGAACACAGAGTTTGGCATGGCAATGGAATATCTTACTCTGAATACAAAAGTAATCATACAGACCTGGTCAAAGTTATAATGAAAGCACCGGCAACAGATATATCCACATGGGTAGTGTCAAAACCGCAGGTAGAAACATGTACAGTTATTTGAGTCTGTGACGAATAACTAAAGCGTTTTCTCTGGAAGTAAGTTGTAAGATATGTTCTTTAATAGCAATGCCAGCAAATATCGACAGCAGTCTGGAGGATTATTCTAACAGAAACAGATCATATAAACAACATTGGACAAAAAGACAAATAAAGAAACATAGAAAAATAAGCCACGAGTAAAAAAAAACAAAACAAACAGAAAGGATCACTTGGTCTGGTATGATTCAGAAGCCCATGGAAGTTGTTTCTTAATATACAGTATATTAATCATATAGCGGTATTCATATTTGTTTCCAAATATTTTCAAAAGATGACGGGAAATAGAAGGATACTCACACGACTTCTTACAATTTCATGTCTTCACATTTATATTTCTCTTCAACAGACATACAGAATAGAGACGAAATCCACGCTAGAGAAATCTATGTACATCAGCGAGGACCTTTCTGTAAACAACACACAACATGTTTCTCCAAAAAAATCTAGCGGGGCTTCGTTCACCACTCTCATCCAATCAGAGTGAGACAAAGAAGAGCTCCTCCCCCTTTATAAGGAGGCGGGGACACATATGTGGTGGGTGGGGCTTAGGACACCAAAGCACATCCATCATTCAACTCAACACTAGAAAGAAATCTAAACACATACGCCATCACTTTCTTACTTTTGTGGACTTTTTTTGTCAGGGTTTTGAGTGATTTTTGTTTAGACAAAAGATTAGAACACACATATTCACACGCTTGTATTTTTTTTTTCATATATATGCATATATATATATACACATACATATATATTTATATATATATAATCAGCTATGGTTCACTTTCACAGTTTGTGCTACAACATCACACAGGAGAAGGGTGGGGTGTTGATGGGTGGGGTGGAGATAAGAGGCTCTTATAAGGTTGAGTCGCTGAACATCCTGAGATGTTGACAGACACCAGGTAAAAGTTGAGAGGGCCCTGCTCCAGAGAAGAAAGCAGCTGGAAGACAGGAAATAGAGAACATTTCAACATTAAGAGTCAGGTGGTTCTTTTGGTTCTACATTTAAAAAGTGCAAAGCTGACAAACGATGATTTTTACATGAATACTGATGCTGCGTGTGCAATCAAAAGTGTACAAAAGTCATCCTGCTGGACTTTTGATTTTAACGAAAGGTTCAAGCACTCCATTAACACTCAAAATGGTCCTTTAAAAAAGGAACAGTTCACTCCAAAGTCTTAAATAAATGTTCTTCCTCTTATCTGTAGTACTATGTATCTCTCTGGACTTTTTATGTGTGAGTTGCAGAGTCGCAGAGATGTCTGCCTTTTCTCCAATATAATGTATCAGAAATCCTGATCCGGTGACTCAAGATAATCCACAGACCTGGCTGTGAGCAGTTTCATGTAGGAACTATTTATTTTCTACCGAACTACACATTGATAAATAGAACTGCAGTTAAGAGGAACAACATGTTGTTGTTTTTTATTTTGGACGGAACTGTTCCTTTAAATAGCACTAATCAGTAGCTAATGATCAATTATACTCTAAAAAATTCTGGGACTGTTAAATTCAAATATTCCATTTAAATGCAAAGTGTGTGATAAGGTGCATTTCGCAATGAACTTCATTTTTGTGTAATTATAAAGGAAGCCAGTTGGAAGTGCTGAACCCAACCACGATTCAGAAGTAGGAAGCTTACACTTATTCACTATTTCATGTTATTTAAAAACAGACCACAGATGGTATAAACTTCACAACTGCTTAAAGCAGAAAAAGTTGGAAACATGGATTGCCAGCTTCTTCTGCAGGTGCTGTAGCTGACAGCAGGGTAGGCAGGATGGAGTGACAGACATTAGCAGAGGTTACCAATGTTTTTCAACACTAAAAAAAACACACCAATTTTCTTCACAAATATATTAAGAAATATCGACTAACTCTGCAAAAACATCCTAAGGATTAATATCTGTAATTGAATCATTGTAGTGGCAAAGCCATTTGAACTTGTCCACCAAATTTATCATATTTCAGCTTTTTTTTCAAGCAAAAATGTCAGAAAGTTCTGTTTTCAACCTCTCATATACGGAGATTTCCTGCTTTTCTATGTTTCACATAATATTAAACTGAATATATTTGTGTTTTGGACTGACGAAACAAGACATAAAGACATCACCTTGCACTTTGAGAAACTGGGATGGACCTTTTTTTTTTACAATTTTCTGACATTCTATAGATTAAACATATAAACGATGAATCAAGAAAAATAATTGGCACATTTATTAATAATGAATATAATCGTTAGTTGCAGCTCTAGTATCGACCAGCACAAAGTGAGTGAATGTACCAAAGTCTTCAACAAGTTGTTACAGACTGTCCTGTATATATATATATATATATATATATATATATATATATATATATATATATAGTGTTCGGAGCTCCCACCTGGGGCGTTATAAGAAGTCTTTGAGGTCAAGTTCTGCCAAAGGGTCCTTGGGCTTCTTGGGGCTCTGGCTTGCAGGTCCTGGAGGAATCTGGGAAAATGGGAAAAATAAAATGTTAACATTAATCTTCTTGACATGAATTATAAATTGATGTACAAACAAGTATAACTGCTTTACAGTATGTGTATACAAATGGCTTTGTTGTTCACTGAGGTCTTTACTACGTTTGTTACCGGGGCTCCTGGTGCAGCGGCTCCGGGTACAACGCCAGCCACCCCAGTGAAGGAAGGTCTCATCATGGGCTGCCCCATCATCGGCTGCCCCATCATGGGCTGCATCACAGGAGCTCCAGGTCCTCCTGCAGGAGGCTGGTAACACAGGAATAACCCATCAGACTGAGATTTTTAAGGGCAATGCAAATTAATCATCATCCGTCTTCATGATGACCTGGATAGTAAATATTTGTAAACTGTGCAAAGATTTTCCCTGCTGATTTTAAATGCTGATGAAGATTCAAAGTTAAAAGCTAGAGAATTTTCTATTTCATGAAATAAAGCTCACCATGCCAAAAGCAGGCTGTGCGCTCATTGGTGGCACCATGGCTGCTCCTGGTGCCCCAGGAGCTCCGGGAGCGGCACCCGCCTAGAGAGATAGGACAAAGAGGGTACATCACTGAAAACTATACCTTCTTAAAACCTTTGCCATGAAACCACAGCTTGTGGTTGCAATACTGAACAATAATTAACAGAAATGTATTCAGTTGGCAGCAAAACGGCTTTTTGGATGAAGAGTGATTTCATGGCGAGGGGTGTGGTGTCCATGCAGTTCTTACCATGGGGGCTCCTGGTGTAGCCCAGCTTGTGGGAGCTACATGTGGCATCCAGTTGGCGCCTCCTGTCAGCTTCTTCTCACTCTGTGGGTCCCTAAAGGAGAATCAGCATACACCTCAGGCTCGACTGGGCTATTTGTCCCATTATACTGGTAAGGCTTTCGTCGACACTGGCTTCTAACACCCCACTAACATTTCAAATTCAATTCAAATTCCAGGACTTTTACTGACATTTAAAGTAAAATAAGATTTCAATTTTGCTCCCAAGCAATCCTAATGAAATCAAACTGCTGTGACATTCATCACAGAGTATTTATGTTATGTTCTGATACTAGGTTAAAAAAATAATCTACATGGCTAAAGATAACTTTGGATAATTTGGTGGCTATGATGTAACAAAATGAAAACAACGTTCAGGTTCGATGCAAACTGAAAGTATACAGCTCATATGATAAAATGCATGATAGTTCAAATCTAGAGACCCTGATCAGCCTTGAGAGTGTCCTTTATATCATATGATTACATTATTGAGAGACTTTGAAGACATCATTTTCAAAAACAAATGTTAAAAATGTACTTTTTCTCAAATCCACAAACATTGCAACTCTATGGGAACTATGCATACATGTTTATGCCTCCACAATCATCATACATTTTTTTTTTTAGAATGAACACCTTTAAACATACTTACTTTTTCTTTACTCCAAGGTCTGAACAGAAGAAAGAAAGAAGAACGAGTTACATTTCTATAAAAAATATTTATCACATTGATTGAGTTCCAGACAAGCAAATTTGCAGTCTACCTCCAATCAGGTTGGCCAGTGACGAGTCCAGGTCTCCTCCGACGGTTTTGGTAGCAGAGGGGGTGGCGGGGGGAGCGGCAGCAATTCCTCCCGCTGCGATGGGAGTTCCCATGCTTCCTGCTGTGCTCCCAGCAGTGCTGCCCCCGGTGCTCTGGGGCGTAATTGCGGGCATCAGCAAGTCACCTAATCCACCAAACACTTGGGGAGAGGGTGGGAATGACAGGACATCAGAGAAACAACCGAATTACAAACCTGTAAATCCCTAATCTATCTTTGAACACGGGCAGGGAACACGGTGAAGGGGACAACCCAGCTGTGACAACATCAGTAGTCAGCTGTGCATCGCATGCACAATGTAGAACTGTACTCTAAATATATTTGAGCATTCGAAGGGTCGTAAAGACAGCCACTGCACTCACTTGGCTAATTGCTCATCCAGATAGTCACGTCCCAGGAATTAAAACACTTTGTAATAAAGCACTGTGTTTTTAACCAGGTGTCATTAAGACCAAAGAGTGTACAGGTTTTCATTCCAACTAATGTCTACAGAAGCATTGTGTTGTTAGAAGCTGTTCGAGGGATTCACTCAATAGCCTAACCCTTCATGCACAACACCTGGCATGTTCCAAACATGTGCATTTGAATTGATTTCCAACTGGCTGTGATTTAACAAGTTATTTATATGAAACAATAATGTTTTAATACAGTGCAATTGTCAGAGTTGAGAGTCACATTTGTAGTATTTGTACTAATACCACTGGGAAGCAGGATACTTCAACCGTTTATCCATTTTATCCATATACCCTCACAGCTAACTATTTACATTGTTTACTTTAGGCTAACAATTTCAACTATTTATCCATCACTTTTAGCTCCCTATTTCAGCCGTTTATCTATTACTTTTAGCTTTTTTGACTATTTAACCATTACTTTTGGCTAACTATTTCATCTATTCATCCATTACCTTTAGTAATCGTTCTATGTACCACGGGTACCAACTGCAAGTACCCCTGCTTGGGAATCACTGCACTGAGGGATAATGTGTAAATGATCTATTTTAATCGAGGCTTTACATGATCTAATTAACAAGGTTCAACCACTGAAAGTTCTTGCACAACTGTAACTATAGAAAGTGTAGCAGACCTCTAAAGCTGACCTCTAAAGTAACCAAAGAATGAGGGTTTTCAATACAATGTGATGCGGCTTAATTACACTTGTTAATATATAAAAATATAGAAAATATAAAACCTGCAGACTCTACGGCAGACTCGGGCTTTGATGGCGTGTGGTTACTAAAAGAGCCACTGCTCTAAGGACAAATAAACAACAATACACTAAGTCTTGTCTCATGCAGGAGACAATCAGGGGTCATATTGCAACATGCAAAGATGCAGAAGGGGAGACTTGTCCAAACTGCACATGCTGCAATGCCCTGCCGGGTGGAACTCACCAAATACAGATTAGAAGAAGCAAGCAATGAGCCAGCAGAGTGGAAGAGGTGTGGATAGGGGGTGAAGAGGGACATGAAATGAAGCAGAAGATAAAAGGTGTGAAGCAGAAAGACAGAAAGAGAGATTGCAGAGAGGGGGAGGAGTGAGCAGGAGGTGGAGAAAGCACAGCATTTGTGAAAGCGTGAAAAGTACAATAGAAGAGATTGAGATACATTTAAGAAAAGTCATAGAGAGGTAAGCAGCAGTGCTGAGGAGTTAAGCAGTCAGCAGGAACAACCGTTGTACGTAAGGAGGACAGTGAGAGCAGCACATGTCAGTGTGGCGTTCATGCAGTCGTCAAGCTGCAAGGAGAGATAACTAGGTCATGGTTAAGGTAGCTCAGTTTTAATGAACCAGAGCAGATTAATGTGCATCAAGCAGATGACCTGTGCAAATATGAGCAAAATACTCTTGGAAATTATCTAATACTTCAGAAGACATGACAATAAGACAAATTACTCAAAATGAAACAAAAAAAGGGGAAACAAAGCTTTTCTTACTTGAAGCGTCAAAGCCACCAGAGGGCGCCATTGTGGTGGTTGCAGGATCTTGTACAGCTGGTACTATTGGTACCACAGCAGGTACAGGCGGTGTCGGAGAGGAAAGGCAACCCAGAGCGTCAAAGCCCGACTCCAGGAGGTCGTTCTGCACCGGAGCCAGAGCCGGAGCTAGAGCTGGAGCCAAGGCTGGAGCTAGAGCTGGGGCAGCAGTGGGAGCCAGGGTGGGGGACATCAGGCCTGAGGGGGATAATAATAGACAGGACTGTAACAGTGATATCATATGTAGCACTGTTTTCTGACTTATCCTAATTGAATGAGGAACACACATTAAATATCATTACTGACAGAATGGATGGCACACAAGACATCTTGAAAGCAAAATTCTATTTTGGTTATCCCTGTTGGGAAAGTCGATCAGTGCCGCAGCAAATAGTAACAGTGTCTGGCACAGAGAAAATACAATACAACACAGCACATTGAGGCTGCAACTAACAATTATTTTCCTTATTGATGAATTGCTTATTTCCTAGATTATTCCATTAATTGTTTTGTCTATAAAATGTAAGAAAATAGTGAAAAAAGCCCAACCTAGTTTCCAAGGTGTCTTTAAATTTCCTATTTTGTCAGTCAAACAAAAAAGATATTCAGTTTAATAGGATATACAACAGGGAAAATATCAATATTTGAGAGGCTGAAAACTGCATTTTCTGCCATTTTTGCATGAAAAATATCATGCAAATACCATCGTATCATGTTTTCTGTCGCATAGATTGTCCATGTTGTATTTTTAACTATGCTGTTTGTTCTGTACACACGTCACCTATTGCACGTCTGTCCGTCCTGGGAGAGGGATCCCTCCTCAGTTGCTCTCCCTGAGGTTTCTTCCATATTTCCCCCACTAATTGTGGGGTATCTTTTAGGGAGTTTTTCCTTGTGCGATGTGAGGGTCTAAGGACAGAGGGTGTCGTACTTTGTACAGGCTGTAAAGCCCACTGAGACAAATGTATAATTTGTGATATTGGGCTATATAAATAAACTCGATTTGATTTGATTTGAAAAATTACTTTTACGATTACCAAAATAACTGGATATAATGTTTCAACTAATCGTTGCAGCTCTACACTACATACCTCAATTATTCATCAACTCATTTACAACAATAAATCCTATTAAAAACATAATGTGGAATATATGTTATTACAATATCTGAACAGGACAAGGTTAAGTATATCATGACGAGAAAATGATGCATGATATGTCAAATGTTTATTCTGAGATACAGAATAATGAAAAAACTGTGATAGATAACAAATGAGAAAAATATTAGAATATAAAGAGCATGCGTTCCCATCAGTGATGGGAAGTAGCTAAGTACGCTCACTACTTCCCAAACACTTTCACTAAAACCTTCCTATTTGAAACACACCAGTGTTGCCTGTGCAGGCATGTTATGTGCGAGTCCAGACGAGTCCCAAGTCAATCAATTAATCAATCAAATTTTATTTATATGGCCCAATATCATAAAACACCAATTTCTTTGTTCACCGGGAAGGCATGCGAGAAAAAAGTCTTCATCAAGAATTCAAAGTAACACTTGGTGAGTATTCCTTTCAGGTACAAAGATGAAAACAAAAAGATGAGAGCAAAGACACTTTCATGATACTCTTATTCATTAACTATTGGCCATACGATAGTGACAGAAACGAGATGGAAATTGGCTATGACGTCATCACTCATTTTCCAGACATTTCCACTTTGGAACTGTTGCGTTATAAAATGTAAGCAGTCCTGCCAAGTCTGTGTCATTATTAATTTGACAAATGCATCTCCATTATTACTTCCTGCATCATTTCTCATCAGCATAAAACATCTGTAGGGCGTCTGCCAACATAAAAACTTTTTGCAAGATTGCGGACATTTTATCAAAATGTGCTGGGCCCTTCAGCTTTTTCTAAATTCAACCATAATTTCCATAAAAATACTTTAATGTAATGTAACAAAAAGTGCGAGTAAGAGAAGACTCACCTCCCAGTAAATCGTCTCCAGGCCCTCCAGGAGCAGAGCTCTGCGTCTCCTCCACGGGACTGCTGAAGGAGTCTGCAGGGCCGTCCAGGTATCAGGCAGCATGGAGGGCAGAAAGGGGTGCGAGGTCAGCCCTGGACCACATACTTGGACACAATGGGAAGTAGGAGACAAGATTCTCTTCATAACGCAAAACTATAACTGAAATAAAAAAATAAAAAAGTGAACTGTCATGGCTTAGGTGTTTTCCTACTTCCTGTTTTATTTTGTTAAGTACTTTCCCCTTGTGTCTCATATGTGGCTCCCATGTCTTTGGTCCCCGTGTTTCCTCGTGTTCCCTCGTGCCCGCCTGGTTTGTGTCTTCAGTTTTTGCTTTTTCACCTGTTGATTGTTTGTTTAAGCTTTTTATAATAAAGCTCTCTTTTTGTTGACCCACCGGCTGTTACCTGCGTTTGGGCCCTCCCCGTTATCTGACTCTTGACGTGAACAAAACGATTGAAATTAAGAAAAAATAAAGTGTGGATAGAGAAAGATTTTTCCTGTCATGTCGAAGACATATCATAGGCTGAGTTCTGGTTTCATAAAATAGTATAATAGCCAATTTCATGTCTACATGTTGTTTTATTTGTCGTGGAGTGGGATTTGTTTCAAAATGTGCAGTGATACACAGAAACAAAACAAAAGAGTCTACAGTCATTCTGCCAGCTCCAGGAGGCTGTACGTTGGCGCAGCAGCTCTAAGCTAAATCCTAATGTCAGCTAGCCAACATACTCACAATGACAATGACTACGTTTACATGCACGCTAATATTCCTCTGTTGTTCCAAAATATCACCTTGTTAAAGGCATATTGCATCATTGTGAGTACTGAGAAAAGGTTTTACTGACCACTGTTCATTGATGCACCATGCGCTTGAGGCACAGCTGGTGTGGAGGAGAATCTCCATCATAGCTGGAGAAGTAGAATTGCTGAGGGTGCTTATTGATATTATCATTACTCTCAAGCTTTTGAGAACGTTTCCAATAATATTTCCCACAATAACGGTTTAGCAAGAAAATCACATTGAAAAGATATTGTGAATCTTGCATGAACACCATAAAGGGTTACCAGAAGAAAATCATCAATCCATCCCAAAATTTCTATTAATTCTGAGAACATTTCATTAGTAAAGAGCGCGAGAAAAAAAAAAGGCCAGATGGCTCTCTATGAAGTTTCCTCTGGATATCTGTAGCACATTTTACTGTGATCCCATGGTTGTCAAGGTATTTCCCTAAAAATCAAAGATGCCATCAAGGATTCATCCGCTGTACAAAATGTCGTCCCACTCCATCCAGTAGATGTTGAGATATTTTGATGTCGACCAACTGGCCGACAGATATTGTCGTACCTTAAGCCATGCCATGCTAAAATCCTCAACAAAAGATGAACAGCTCTTGTTTTTACTCCATTAAGAAACATTTTCAGCAATACATACATTTGAAAAGTAAAATGACATTTTGTTGAAAAAAAAATAATAATAATAATCACCTAGACAGAGACTCTCACAAACACACAGTGTAATAGTTATTTTGGGAATGTAATTGATGGCTACTGCAGAACATTGTCTGAAAAAACAATTTACATGCAGCACGTGTAGGCTAAATGAGTTGTAATGGGATAACTAGGCCGTGTGTGTGTGTGTGTGTGTGTGTGTGTGTGTGTGTGTGTGTGTGTTCTGAGGTACAGTACCCAGCAGGTCAATGACAGGTCCTGGCTCTGGTTTGGGTGGAGAGGAGGCCTCTGGGCTGGGAGAAGGAGCAGGAGCAGGAGCAAGAACAGGAGCAGGAACAGGAGCAGCCTCAGGGGGAGCTGAAGATGAAAATGAGTCTGAACAGAAACACAGGCAGAAACAGAAGGATGAAGGGATTTAATTACTCTCAACTGTAAATTACTACATTTATCAGTGACAGCTTTATTTCTACGGGGAGAATGCTTTGCTCAGTATGCCTGTTCTAAAAGCCTAGCATACATGCAGAGAAGAAGCATCTGCATCTTTAAGGGAAAGTTTGTATTTTTTGAAGTGGGGTTTCATGAGGTACTTATCCCTAGTCAGTGTATTACAGACAGTAGATGGCGGTCTGTACGGCCCCAGTTTCAAGAAACAGACACGAGTACCAGCACGGAAGCTACGCAATGTACTTTTGTGGACGGGTGCCGCAGCAAAACATATTTTAGCCACTTAAAAAAATCTATATAACTTTAAGTGTACGCTATATTTACAACATTTTCACCGCTTTATGTCAGAAAGCTCTTTCTGAACCGAAGCCGTTCAATCCATCAATGCTCCTCCAAAGCCACCATCAACAAAAACAGTAATTTTACCTCGCGGGGCTGCTTGTCTACTGCTGCCTCGAACAGTTTGTCTGCCTGTGTCAGTTTGGTAAAATAAGCAGTAAAAATATTATAAATATAGCGTACACTTAAACTAATAATGTTTTTTGGAGTTGGGCCTACGGTGCCAGTACTGCTGTCTGTTTGTCCTGCGGATGTGCCGACCGCCATCTACTGTAAGTAATGAACTGACTATGGATAAGTAACTCATACAACCCGACTTAAAACATCCAAACTATCTCTTTAACTGTGTATCCACACCCTTGAAGCGTGCACCATTTCAAAGCACAGAACTGGTTTGCATGTGCATGCATACACCAGCACCATGCAAAAAAAGGTCATAATAAGCCGAGGCTGGCTGCACTCTTCATGAAAAAAGGAAGGGAAAACAGTGATGCAGTAAAGATAAAGCAGCTTAACTCACCGGTCACGATGTCTCCAGCCAGAGCCGGCTCGGGCAAAGGAGAGGGCCCGCGTGAAACAGCAGGAAGGTCTAATTTACCAGCGCAAGCGAGAGGCAGAATACGAGAAAGAAGAAAACCATGGAGGTCCGAGAGCAAAGAAAAAGTATTAGCGTGGCAGGTAGAAAGAAACAGCGTGGATAGAAAGCAGCCACAAGGACAATCCAAGACTTGACAAGTGGGTTACATGCACAGTTCTCATACCACTATGGGGGACAAACCAAGACGTGTGGGGGGAAAAAACAGTTGACAGAGGAGTGGACGTATGGAAACCAGAAGAGATGAAGAGGTTCCACATACAGAGAAATGGATATCAACTCCTGTACCTGCACCAAAAAGGTCTACGCTAGGAGTGGTAGCAGCTTTGGATTCTGTGGTAGGGCTTTGCTCAGGCATAGAATCAAACATATCTAAGAACAAGGACACACAATCATATGTACATTCAGATTTCAAGTCCAGTGCATACAGAATGATGAGTTCAGAAGAAAGATGAGTGAAAGCAGAGAGCAGCAAATATTTGGATTATTAAATGGGAAAAGTTGCTGTGTAACTGTTCAGTGCAATGCAAAATGAAACAGTGCAAACGTTAAAAGGGTATATTGCCAAATTTCAGCATGAAAAGTTCCCTATTTGCCTCAGTGAATAACAGCGGCGATTTGAGCTTAACATTAACATTAGCATGCTAACATGCACTCAGTGACTAAGCTAAAATGCTGATATTTACCAGGTAACATTTACCAGCTACATTTAATTTTCAGTTCAGCCTGTTTGCATGCTAACATTTGCTAATTAGCACTAAATACAAATTACGCATGGGAATGTCTTCGATGTAGCAAGTATTTGGACAAAACTTTTTTTATTTATTTGTTTGGACAAATTGGAATTATGACCTTATGATGGTGCTAAAAGGAAAGTCAGACGATTCATCCTCTGGGGAACATGAATATCTGCACATATTTCATGGCAATCAATCCAACAGTTATATTTCAGTCTGGACAATAGTGGAGTACCGACTGACATTGCTATCTCTCAAGCCATGTCACTAGCGTGTCTAGAAACTTCATAGTCCAAATGCATAGTTCTTTTTCGAATCAAAGAATAACATTATGTCCATCCATCCATCCATTTTCGAAGCACACTCTTTCGGACTTTTACAAATTCTGACATTGAGCAATATTCCCTTTTAACTAAAGTGCATAAGCTACAATAAAGCATTCTCAGCAGTCAGTTTGTAAAATATTGGTCACAAGCAGGAGAAGAAAACAATTTTCTTCTCTCTATGTTTTGGCAGTCTGTTTGTTAGTATTAGGTTATTATAATCAAAACAAGTTGAGCGACCTCTGTTCGTAAAAAGAGATAAATGTCAATTTTTGTCACTAGGGATCAAATTAACATTGACATTTTTGTCCCCAAACAAAAAATAATTAATGTTTTCACTTTTAAAATTGCATACACAATCGGCGTCATTGTGGATGTTTTTTTTTCAATAGAAAATATTTGCAGAGGAAGTCAAGATGCTTGATTAACTTGATTAAATGATCTGTATCTAAAGGGAAGGCATCATGGAAAATACAAAACCAAATCTGAAATGCAGGGACTGGGCAGGTTATTATCATTTCCACTACTGTCATCCTCATCATCACTAGCAAGAGCAACACAGTCAGCATCATCATCATCAAAGCTTATATCATCATCATCATCATCATCATAATGCAGGGCAAAGCAGTGAGAGGCATAATGAGAGCAAGAGGACTTTACCACCAAAGATATCTAGAGTCGGAGCGGCTGCAGACTCTGTGGTGGTGGTGTCGGTGGTGGTTGTGGTGGTAGTGGTGGAAGAAAGGGTGGGGGCAGCGGGGGCAGCGGGGGCAACGATGGGGACGACGATGGTCGGTGCCTCACTAGAGGTGGGAGGGATGATGGCCACCATGTCAGCAGGCCTCATAGCGAACAGATCCAGCTCTGGAGCAATGTCCCCACTCCCCTCCGTCGTAGCGAAGGGGTCTTCAGGAAGAGCAGCGGGTGGGTGGAGTTGATTGGTTGGGGGGGGGGGTTATGATTAGAGAAGAAGGGAGGGAAATGGTGGGTTGGATGAGGAAGGGGAAGGGGGGGATTGAGGGTTTGTTAAAGCAACAAACACTGTAAAAAGCATATTCGTGAGGCAAGACGCTTCTGAAGCTCTAAAACACGGTTAGGTACAAAGAAAGTAAATCAATCACACGGTCACTCATTACCTTCAGAACTGCATCCATTAGCTACAACAGACAGTGGGGAACAATTCTTCAGGAACTCGTAACTTTTGATTGACTGACCCATTGGCCAATTCATTTTGTAATTTATGAGAACACCCAAATCATTCATGTGTCCCTGATACATTTCTATTATCCCTGCCAGGAGATTATGAAATCGGTCTTGTGTATGTGTGTGCGCGAGTGTGTCTATGTCTATCCATGGCAAACCTCGCACACTGCCGGACCCATCACACTCATATTTTTTATGTTCATTTATCATGGTATGCTCAAACCGATCGAGAGGTTGCAGTGGCTCACACTTTTTCAAAACATATTTTATCAAATGTTTTATACACTCATTGACTGCTGACTCCTCCCGGCCGGTATGGGCCACAGCTGATCAACAGCTGCTTGAGTTTGGACTGTTTTGGACGGTGCGTTTGGCTAACAGCTAACGGAGCTATACACACAGCAGGACTGACAGTTTCTGTTCAGAGAAAGCGAAGCGTTGACTGCGGTTCAATGTGACAACAAATGTCGGCATAATTCTTTAAACTTCAAGTGAATAATAGAAAACAGGACTGCAGTACTTGGGCGCCACAGTGCTTTGAGCTAAATGCTAAAGTCACACTTACTATGCTAACATGATGATGTTTTGCTAAGTTCACAATCTTAGTTTAGCCTGTTAGCATGCAAGCATTGGCTGATTATCAATTATACAGCTGAGGCGGATGGGAATGTCATTGGTTCTTTACGCAGTTTGAACACAAATCAAAGTATCGGTCAAATTTATATTTTGAACCAATGACGCCGCTACATGAAAAGTCAAGGACTCACAAGTCAGTAGGATTTATCCTCTGGTAACCATGGATGTCTGTACAAAATGTGTTTGCCAAAGAGAACATTAAGCTCTGGATATGTAGGGGACACATGGATAATTTAAGAGCATACACATATATATTTTGATCTCACTGAAAAGGTGACCGATAGGAAAAGTTTTTTCAAAACCTGGCGTGTCTTTTCTACACCGATTAATGCAGGAGGTCCAGTGTGGCCGCAGAATAAAGGCAATGGAGAATCATGTTAAATAAACTGCAACTGTTTCTGTTACTGCTGTGGTTCGTATGCTATGCACAAATTAGATGTACCGTAAAGGAGAACATTTAATTTATTACCTTTGCCAAGGAGGTTATGTTTTCAGTACGGATTGTTTCTTTGTCAGCAAGTTAAGTAAAAGGACTGGCCCGATTTCCCTGAGACTTGGTGAAAGGGGGCTGATTATTTTTCACTTTCGTTAACATTGCGAGATACATTTGGCCCTGGCAAAGGTCTGCACTCTTTAAGGTTACAAAGGATATTGCATGCAATTAGATAGATTGCTCCAATCATTGTCCTGTGACATAGTATATAGAAGGCCAAAGAGAGAGACTAAATGGAGTTATTAAAAAAAAAGAAAAGGAAAAACGTGATGATGATTAATATAATCATCATCATCAGTTAGTGTCAGGGTCAGGGTATACCAAAACAAATTGTATTCAGTCTTTGACTACAGTATAGTTAATAGCTGCACTCTGCTTTTTACTGCAGTATTCACTGGGTGAATATTAGGAGGAGAAGAGTAGTTGAGATGAGGGAGGAGAGGGGTCATGGCTGGGGCATCAGAGCAGGATTTGGGCTGAGACAGTAGGCCCCGAGGGCACATGTTTGTTCTACTGTCTCCTATGGAAGCAGAAGCAGCTTTGATATAATAAAAGCAACAGCTTTCACATTCACACACACACACACACACACACACTTTCACAAAAGTGCTGTTTTGTCACCCACCAGATCCACCAAACGCATCAGCAGCGGGGCCCGCAGCCACGGCAGCAGGACCATCTCCTGGGGAAGGTGCAAACGCATCTAGGGTATTGCAGACGAAAAACAGCCGGACCGCAAACGCAAAAAACATAACACCCGACAGACACATGGACGTAAAGAACAAAAGATGAGTAAACAGATGGAATGGACAGGAAACAAAAATGAGAGGTCAGCATCAGGAAATAGCGGAGAATACAAGAAATATGCAGCCCGGTTACCGCAGTGAATAATCTGATTGTAGCATCAGTCTCATGGTGAGTTTTGAAGGGCTGCATAATGCTGCATTCAGTGAGTGCACCACCTGTGCAGGCTAATGAAATGAGGCAAGTTGTCACAAGTTACTTGTACTCTGCGACAAGAGGGGAAATGTCAAGTTCAGGGATGGAGGAGGCGTAGTCTAAAGTCAAAATATAATGAAATAAAATCCAGCTACTCATCATCTTGACATATTTATGAAACTGTTAGTATGTCATTAGGGGGGAAATCATTCAGGGTGATGGACAAAAAAAAGCAAAAAGCAACTGATCCCCAAATAATGAGTCCTAACAGCATATTAATTACATTGCAGTAGGTTTAATAAGGTGCATTGATGAGACTCTTGTGAATGTTTAAAACACGTTAATGTCAAAACTAATTAGTGTTTTGTTGCAATTGTGCAGCCTTGAATAAACCCAGAGAAAAGCAAGTAATCCACTATAGTGGCTCATGTTTGTGGGATGTGTCACGCATGATAAACGGTTCGCTCTGTGCTCGATGCAAAAAAGAGTGTGTGAAAGCTTGACAGTATGTCAGCACTTTAGTGTACATGGTTGCAACAAAGCTGTGTGTTAAAACATTAGAAAACGGTGAGGATATAAAACCATTACATTTGAGTCACAGCACTATGCATTGGATTTTCTGACAAATCTTCTTTGAAAAGACCAGAAAGTCAAAAACGTTAACACCACATACCGCTGCACGGTAGTTTTATAACTAGATGAAAACGTATTCAAATGCTTAATGAATATATAAGTAGAGATGCTTCTTTGTGTTTTGCAAAAGGAGCAAGGACATAAGTCACAGAGAGTAAGAGTCTTTAAGGTTTCAGGAAATACATTCAAACAGCAGTATTTGTTCTTAAACAGCCCTTCAAGTTTTTCAAAGATTGTAATTATTATTATTTTTTTTTAGTCTGATGTTTAGTTCTGTAACTGAAATGTATTGGTAAACGTGCCATCTGCTTACTGAAATGTCATAATGTGCATTTTCATACTTGTTTCTAGCAGGTTTCTACTAAATTTTCATGTTGCTTCAAAAAATTTGCAGGTGCCTCGAGATTCTCCACAATCTTTAGATATCACATAAACGATGCATAATCACATAGACGTGTAATCTGACGGGACAAAAGCCCGTAGACTTTTTGTGGTTTTGTGATGCCGCAATATATTATTGATTGCAATGCAAAATTTGTGATAATCTAATCCCCATCCTTTATATACCATCAGTAAATTACGAAATGATGATGGGGCTTGTTGTACAGAAGCAGGCAGGCTGCCATGCTAACTATTCTGGTCTACATTCTATCTTCGAACCAGACTGACCTCCGAAAAAGTCCATGTCTGTGGCTGTGGCGGGAGCTGAGACGGGCAGTGAGGCGGGGGCGGGTATGGGTGTGGGTGTGGGTGTGGGCGCGGCTGCAGCAGCAGCAGCAGTGGTAGCGGCAGCGGCAGTGGGCGCGGGTGTTGCAGGAGCAGAAGCTGCTCCAGCCTCAGCATCAGCAGACTCTTCCTCCTCTAGGAGAGCTTCAGAGGCTTCATCAGTGACAGCCGGAGTTGCTATATGGATAAACCCCATAATCCAAACGGCGTGACCCAGTCACAAACCCCCGAAAGAGAGAAAAAGGAAAGAAAAATAATATGATAGGAAGAAAACAGTGTCAAAGAGACAGAAAAAGAATAGCAGATGCTAGAAGTGAAAATAGCTTGACACAGAACTTCAGGTAGAAAGTGGTGAAAAATCAAGTGCCTGCAATACATTTTTGTATGAAGTCTGTAGCAGAGTGCTGTCAACAGAGTACTCACCCTCAGCCAAGAGATCTGCACAACAGAAAGAGACACACAGGTGAGAGAGGATGTTGTGATTTTTTAGTATGGAGATGAAATTTAAAGATCTTTAAATTGCAAGTTGTCAACATTATGGATAAACAAGCCAGAAAAAAGCTAACATGGACCAATGGTAAGTCCCAATTGAGCTAAAAGCTCCTTAATGTAATTTGTTCAAGGTATCAGAGGAGATGTGGAGATAAACAGAGGGAATGCCAAAGAGCAACATCAGCTATATAATGGAAATGCTCTGTAATTCAAGACACATTTTCCAGTAAAAGGCATCAAAGAGGGTACCCCTTCTTTATTCTGCTATACAGAGTCATTCTAAAAGACCACAGTTGTTTCAGCTCATTGACTACAAGTTGTATACTTGATATTGATGCCAACGAGTTTTCCAAAGCATACAACAGGTTTTTTAATTGATTACCTTTCCCCTGCCTCTTCTAAGCCACAATTGGTTTCCATTCATTTTACTGTGATATTAAAATCAGTCGACAGGGACCTCAACGCACTGTAGGCTATGCTTTGGAAAATGGTCCAAATGTAAAGTTAAAAGGTTTTTTTAGTTAATGGGATGAAACATCCAAAACATCATCATGGTCCATTAGAAATGAGAAATTGAAATCAAGAACCCATTGTTAATTACTAAGAAGTCCAAGGGGTAAATCTACCACTCATGGATGTATAGAGACAACTGCATATATTACAGGAAAAGCCAATTTGTGTCTGAAACATCATTTGGCCCAAAAATACTTTTTCCAATAGACCTATGCTACATTGGGAAAGAGATGCCGAACATCTGGGTAATTTAATACTATTCTCACCTCCCCATCCAGTCACGGAGGAAGTCGCTGCAGCGCCCTTTGCAGTTGAAGAGGACATTGGGTCCAGGTCCAACAAGAAGCCATCATCAAGAGCACTAAACAAAAAGAAAGAAAGAGAGTGTGTGTTGACAAAGGTGATCCATTTCTAATGTCATATTGATGCAGGTCAGTTCAAACACTTTGTAATATTGTTGAGTGACTCTTACTTGCTGGTGGTGGTGGGGGCTGGTGCAGTGGGGGTGATAGAGGGCGGAGGAGGTTTGGCAGGTGGCCCGGGGCGAGCAGGGGGCCCCCCGGCAGGAGTGGGAGGCGCGCGCCTGGCCGGTGCAACAGCAACAGCAGCAGCAGCGGCAGGCGGCGTGCTGTTGTTGGCTGTCGCATCCTGCTGCAGAGAAAAGACCCCCGTCAACACGGAGCCCAACGCAGTTATGTAAGCTGATGTGATCCAACAGCTTTTCAACACATGAATTCACACTGAATAGAATAGTAGAAACTGTTCAGGGTGAAGTTTAGGTCGAGTTAAGAATTTACAGTTTGAACTTGTGACGCTGCTCTGTGAAGCTCTTAATAACTGTGCTTTGACACTGGAAAGTGCAAAAATAAGTAAAGACTATCATTATTATCACGACATTATGATTATCATGAAACATATCTTACCTTGGTGGGCGACCTGCAAAAACAAATGATAACACATGAGTTAAAGAGTTTAATGATGCACATGTTAAAACATAATGGCTGTTACTGAGATGGGAGGCAAAGTGACAGCTTAAGTATCACTTTGGTGTTTTTTTAGGCAGGCAGCATTTCAAAGCAATTCCATTTAGTACACATCTGCAATTAATGGAGCCACGATGCACCACTGAGTGATAGCCTCTTGGCCCCTGTTTACTCTTCAGCAAAGCTTTGCTTTTCAACATTACAGACAGAAAGTAATGTTTCTGAATAGCATGCATCTAAAGCTTTGTCAAAGCCAGGGCTGATTGTACAGTAAGATGATAACAAAGATGAATATGTTAGTAATGACAGCAGCGAAAAGGCACGCCTTTTCATTGTACTGTATGTCAATGACAACAATGATGCAAATGATGTTAGGTCACACATGTGAACATAATGTGTGTTTCCTGTAGAACTACATCTCCAACAAAATGATATAGAACACAAATGCTTATTTATCAATACATATTATGGTGAATTAGTGGTCAAGTCCTTTTCTCATTGACAGAGAATACTTACTTATCCTCTCTGAGTTGAGTAAAGACAGAGGAAAGTGCATGTTAGAGAAGTAACAGGATATAGTAAGGAAATAATGTTATGTTGCATCACTACAGACATGGCTTTCAGCTTGGCAAGAAGCACGAAAGTGTATAATTACATGAGTATTGAATCTACTGGTCTGTGTTACTGCTGGTGAACGATTTATAAAGGAAACAGCTTTTAGATATATTGAAGTACTTACGGCTTCTTCCCCTCCAGTGTGTTAAGGTGGGTCTCCAGGGACTCCAGAAGACTTTCTGGGGCCTGTAGAATAATAAAGAGAGGCTGATACTACAGGGACTTATGCTGTTGTCAACACATTATAAAAGTTGTACAGGTATGGTCAGGGAGGGCTGACAATACTGATTATACTGCACAATAGAATACAGTGGATCACACACAGAAACACAAAAGATCTGGGTTGTAACATTGAGAGTGTATACCATATATAACCACATGTAATGGTGCACCTTTACCAAACGGACATCTCATGTGACCGCTGGTGGATGTCACAATAGTACATCTCTTTAAAAAAAAAAAAAACGATTGGAAGAATTACCGGGCATTCTCGACGGTGTATTATGGGCGTTGTAGGTAAAAAAAACTAAACTCCGGCGAGGGGGATAATATTCCGAGGAATAAATCTCAATTACGGATATCAAAGTTATACATTTATGAGAAAAAAGACTTGGATATTATTTGCTTTTTTCTCGCAAATGTAGGACTTTAAAAATCTTCAGTCTGTCACTGGGTTCAGGGTTGGACGCATTGCTATTTTTAGTGTACATGTTACGTCTTGGTGAAAGTATCTTTAATTGTGATTTTTACTTTAATTGCTGTCCAAATGGTTCTTCAATCTGCATGCCAACTCTAGAGGAACAACTACCTGCTTTGGGCCTTAGATTCCAAAGAGGAAAAACCTGCCAGTTCTTTACCTTCACAATATTGCGGTCAACTCATGCATTCATCTTGTGGAGCTGTTTTACATCACTTTACTACATGTCGTGCTTTTGCAAAAATGCTTCCATAACGAATGCCATCATAAATAATGAAACCCAGACCAGGTGTGCTGGGTATCAATATTTGTTGAGCACCAACCAAATGTGTCCGTAGCATCGAGTTTCCAAAATTCAAGTAGGGGATAAAACAGGATACATAAAATAAAAAAAACATCAACCCAAAAACAATTAACAGTACAAGAGTAACAGAAAAAGGTTTAACTTCTATTAAGCTAATAGAGAGAACAATGTTCCAGCCAGCCACCATGCAGAGCTGCATGCTCATTCAGGCTAAATGGGACATTATCACCTCCCGACATGCAGTAAAACGGACGGTTCGATATCCAGTAGGCTTATTGGCAGAGGTCAAAGCTAATCCAGCCAATAAAATGAGTCACTAATTTACTTTCCTTAACTCCCTGCTCCATTTCCTAGATCCATCCATTTAAATCTGTCTAGTCTATTACCCCTAAAACTTTGAGAGACCAACAAGGCAGAGAGGCTGATCATTTTTTTTTGTCTTGGCACTGACAGGGACCATTTATAATCCAGAGATTTTAAAGTGTGTGCCTCGCCACCAAGAACAAAGACGGCTTTCTGCAGGCAAAGGAGATATACCAGCTCTATTATGGGAACTCTGAGACATATACAGAAGACGTTCACATCTGCAGATGCCAATGTAGAAGCTGCTGAACCATCTCCCTGTGATGACAGAAACAGGCCTTCTGGCATTATGCTTGGAATATGATCTGATACGACTGCCATCATTTTCAGAGTGTTTCCTACATCTACTCGCTGCTCTAAAAAACAGCACGCAAGTGTGATGACAAAATAACACTTCAGTCAGATGGTGATATTATTCTGACTTGTTTGTGCTGATGTAATACCTCCTGGAAGGGATACGAGTAGAAATGGTGGCTGAGACTGAGATTAATCCACTATAGTTCTCTGCTGTTCTTTGCTCTGCTGGACACGTTAATCAAACTTCATCATCCATACAGTCTCTCATTTTTAAAGACGGGGTCCTCTAAGAAGTGTATATTGGGCTGTGAAGATTGATGATGTCATCCTGATAAATTATGGCAGAATATCATTTGAAACACTGGTGCACATTGGCTAGTAAGAAAAAGGGTAGCATCATTCAAATAGGGTCTCTGAACTATTTATCAGGCTAGCACAGACACATTTTGTAACATTGTGTAAAAATGTTCACATAGCTGCTACAAACAGAGCTCAGCTTCTTGCAAAAATCCGACCAGCATGTCAATAGCATTCACTTGAATTTCTAGTGCAAGAGATTTTAATGGAAACAATTGCCTATTAACAGTGTCAGATACCCCTGACTGAAGAAGAAAAATGTCATTGAGTGTATTTTTAACTGATATTTAAAGACGAAAAGTCAAACAGAAAGAAATCCACCACTAATGAGGCGGATAATACAACATTTCTAGGCACCGGCAGTACATCAGAATGTAGTGTAGCTCCGAGACATATTAAAATGTAAGACTCTGTGGGGGTTGTAGTATCTGTTGTTCGTAGTCCTTTAAGAACTTTGTTGAAGGAGGGAGTGATGTAGAAGAACACGCGATAGCTTGAAGGAAAGTGGATATACCACTAAAGTAAAATTCAAGACTCGGATAACTCTATAAAGCAATACTTCAACATTTTAGGAAATATTGAGCTCATTTGCTTTTTTTGTTGAGAGTTAGACAATATGATAGATATTGCTCTCATATCTGTAGCCTACAATACATATGAAGCTAATGCTAGCTTGGGGTTTCACAGACAAGGCGACTAGTGGTTTTGCAGTGCAGTAATAAAGCAGTGAAAACGCTGCTATAGCAGATATGCAGTTGCTTGGAGTGTTTCATCACTGAAAAAAAATAAAAAGATATATCTTGTGTGATTAATCGACTACTCTACAGCTTTTTGAGAGTAGTGATGACTTCTTAAATACAGTGGTCGTGTTTGCTCTACTGCTAACAGGTGATTACCACAAATAATTGTTTTCATATTTAGTTTTTTTGTATAGATTAAACAAACAAGACATAACGTGTTGTGAGTTATAACGGAACTACGCTAGCGGTTTCCCCGTTTGCAGTGTTTATGCTAAGCTAACCACGTGCTGGCTTTATCTTCATATTTATGGAGTGTACATACATTGAGAGTGGCATCAATCTTCTCAGCTAACTCGTAGCAAGAAAGTGAACAAACATACAGTATTTCCTGAAATTATAAACCATACCTTATATTTTGGCCACAAACACCATCTACTAACATAATACAGAAGCTAAGCTTTGACTCAAGCTAATCATGCAACTCACCAAGCACATCAACAAGGGTTTGACAAAAATCCATTGTCATGAATTAATGAATTTGATCGGTTCCGGAGATCCAACACACCATCTCAATTTCAAATACTCTACATTACAAGTGTCGACCATTACACCTGTCTGTCAGGTTTAATGAGACAGCATTACAGCATGCTTTTCATGCACACCATCCATACTGCCATGTCTTAAAGGAGACCTTTCCATAGTGTTTCCACAACATAGCACCATTTAGAAGCCTGGGACTAATTCAGGAACCAACAGGAGAAAGCAGGTTTCTCATCCAGGGAATCACTTGTATTCAGAGACCAACAATTTAGGAGTCAAAAAAGAAAAAGCAAAAACAGTTGCTCTGCTGTATAGCTGTTGTGGAAACTCTTTAACACAATTTGAGGATAGCAATCTGCTGTGCCTTTATACAGTTGTTGAACCATAACTAAGTTTAGCTCAGAGTTTTTAGCAGCGGAAAACAGCCGCCTGATCAGCAGCATTGCTCAGCATATCACAGTTTATCCAATTGGCTCTTCCAGTCACATCATCCCTCTTCATTAGAGCACCTGATGTCTGTCTGCTTGGTGTGCACTCGCTCTGCAGTGTGCATCAGTTCAGTACACGCAAAAGTTGGCCTTCCCTAAGCTGTTTGCTCACCAAAGCTAGCTCTGTGCTCACTACTCACACTCTCAGCCTGAACGATCAATCTGCATCTCTAGAAGGGAAACGAGAATGAGGCCACAGAGGGGCCGTCAATCACCAAACAACCGCAGCTCATTGGTTGCATGGAGAACGGACTGCTTTTTAAACGTAGTGAGGCTGTCTGTGAATGTCTGATTAATATCAAAGAGGGGCGATAATGGTGAACACAGCAGGAGAAAAAAAAGAGATGGTAGCTTTAGACTCATACGACATACAGTACAGTTAGAACAAGCACAGCATTAACATGCTCTCAACAAACTGAGAGGATCCAGTAAAAACAGTTCCTTGGAAATAAACGAAAGGTTAGGAAAAGTCTTACCTGAGTGAGTTCAGGTATGTCATTTTTGTCTATTCCCACTTGCTGTAGAAGAAGATAGTGACATTTCAATGCAACGGTTACCAAGCAGTACAAGATTTTGCTGATATTTAGTGATATTATGTGCTCTGCAGGCTACCTCAGCAATTTTGAAGAATTCTGAAACCCGAATCATTCGTGTCAGGAATCTTTTGTAGATCTCCAGCCCGTCTTTACACTGGCTTCTCTTCATCTGGAAGAATTTTTCTGGAAAACAGAGAATTATGGTGAAATGTGAATCTTTATCCCCGTTACGAAAGAACAACATTGGTGATATTCTATGTTTTTTTTTTTAACAAATCATGAAATCACCAAAACCAACAATGAAATGATTCTACTAACACATGTAGTCTGTGTAGCCTGTTAAAGCTTCTTCCTCTGAGCCATAGAGCTCCACTGTCCAAAAACTATTAAAAACACATGAGTTACCTAAACAATTGCTCTGGGTGACATGTTCCTTTATAACGAACATTATTTATTTATTTTTTTAAATAGATCTATGTATTTGTGACCCATTTTTTAAGATTTCTGTTGTCAGTACTGTAGGAATAAATGGGCTGGCACTGAGTGCAAAAGACAGGGTAGGGAAGCTGTTGAGAGACGTACTAACACGATGATGTTTTCTTTCATAGTATTTGTTGAAAAATTAAATTAAAATGTACACAATAACCTGAACCTTTAAGGGTACTTACCCTGTGTTCATTGTTTATTCAAGAGAAAAGAGTGATTCTTTACCTAGCAGGTTAATGATGCCGTCATTGTAGCAGGCATATAACTTGATCAGATCTTTGAAGAGCAGGAGAAAGCAAGCATTTATAACCCCATTGTTCAGTTCCGGTGCATGCACCTGTGGACAGAAATAAAAGCCAGCAGGAACGGCGTGGTTAGGATTTTGAAGACGAACGGATAGAACACAAAATAGCTTTTTAATGACGCACTTACAAGCAGTATTAAATGAAAAAGACAATAACATTTCACCAAAGGCGAACAGTGTGACAGGTTAGTACTGATGTACTGATGTATGTTCTAACTGTGAAAATGCAAAAAAAAAGAGGCAGATTTCACTGCTTTTTTCACATCTAGACCACAATCGACCAGGTCCAGGTCAAAAAACACTCTGGACTAGATTATAAACACACCACACTTTTTTGTTAGTGAACCATATTGGCATTTTTTAAACGTCTTTTGTTTGTTTGTTAAGGTTTTGGTAGGAAATGAGATCCATAAAAGGGCTGTAGTTGACATGTCTTCATAGATCCTGCTAAAGCACAAGCTTTGTTTATCCAGTTGGAAGCTTTTTTCTCGACTGTGTTTATCCCTCAGCAAATTCAGTAACCTTGTAAAGTGACTTTGTTCCCTCTTAGCGAGTGTCACTCACTTCAAAATCCAGCAGTGCGTCAATCTGGCTCTGCAGGGTGGGCATTCCCTTCAACAGCTTCTCTACTGACATGGTCCTCATCACTCCCTCAGCTCTGTGACGGGAGGAGACACAAAGAAAAAGAAAACGTGAGAATTAAGCAGCAGCTCTCAGAGAGTCTGTCTGTCCGTCAACACATAGAATACCTGTCTGTACCTGCCACACATACAGCATCCACCAACGTGTCTGATCTCTGATCTCAGTTCTGCTTTTATATTTTTCAGTGCCAGCTCATTTAGCCCGAGGGACCTTGTGTCTGCCAGCTAAACAGAGCTGTCCACTCTGTGAGTAATACCCTCTGTGTCCGTCTCTGCACTCGGTACATGCAGTAAAGCCACGCATCTGGCCCAACGCCGGGCAGGAGTCCAAACCACTAATGTTCATTTTGTCAGCTATTATTTCATTAAATCTTAGTCCTGTGTCAAATGTCCTTGTCAGTTTTGTATCATATTCAGTCAACCTCATCCTGTTTTATTTAGTCATGTTTAGTTGACTAAAAGTCTGAGCATTTTAGTCAAAGTAAACAATTTTAGTATAGTTTTAGGCAATGATAACTGTGGACATTTTAGTCTTTTTTTAAGTCATCAGATTCTATTTCAGGCAATCTAGTCCAGCCAAACCGTCACCTTGTTTCTCATTGTTGTCATTGTTAACTTTAGTCCTCATATACACAAAACTACTGCATTACGGCAAAAAAAAACATTACATCATCATTACGGTACATTTTAGTCTCGTCGCTTTTCGTCAACAATATTGCATGTTGATATCGTCACAGTTAGTGTTTCATGTACTGTCTCCTCATCTTCTTGTCTAAGTCATGGATAAAAGGAGTTGTTGACAAATTTATTCAGTCAAAGTTTTCATGAAAAACGTGAAGCACTTCATCCGTCACACACCAATGGGACCCCAGTGGGATGGGTGTTGTTATAATGGAAATGGAGGGACAAGTAAGAAAGGAGCATATTCTGGTTCCGGGTAAGCTAACAATGCAAAAAATCAATAATACTGAAATAGTATGGATGGGCGGTGTCGTGAGAAATGAGAAAAAAAGGTACCCTTTCTTGACTCGGACAAAGTCAAAAGCCATCTGTCTGTAGGCGAAGGCCTTCTCGTTGAGATAGCGGCTGTAGCGTCTGATGAACGTGGACATGTCGTAGCCTGAGGAAGAAACACTCATACATAAACACATGTACAGTCTCCAATGTCAACTCAGTGCAGGGTATTAGTAGGCTCTTAAAAGACTTACAAAAAAAATATCTCCTCCAAAAAACAACCTGAAGCCAAGGTTAGAAAGTTTCAAAATGTCTTAAATGCAATTGTAAAGAGTCTTTGCACCTTACAAATGTGAAAAATGCATAGGCGATAAAATGTAATTAATCTCAGTCTTAAAAATAAGAGTTCAACATTCTGTGAAATCAGCATATCTATCACTCCCCTGTATGTATGCTAAGTATGGAGCTAAAGCCAGGAGCTGATTAGCTTAGCATAAAGACTAGAAGCAGGGGGAAGCAGCGAGCCTGGCTCTGTCAAAAGATATGAAATGCATCGACTAGCATCTAATATGTTTAAAACAAAAAGAAAAATAGATGGGTGAAAAAAAAGATAAATGCTTTTGCGTTCACCCGAGAAACCTTTTCCTTCTCTCTTGCGGGAGAGGATGCGCTTGCTAGATAATTCTTGTGTCACTTGTGGTACGATAAACAGTAAATTCATCAAATTATTTTCCAAGCTACTGTCGCTTTCATAGGGACCCTAAATAAAATTTTTTTTTACGAGATCTTGGAAGACAACACACATTTTTTTGGGTGAGAACACAGAAGTATGTCCCCTTAGACGCTCCTTCAAAACTCACTAGTAACACGTTATATAATCTTGTAAAATCTTGTAAAAGATTACATTCAGATTCATTACAGAATGAGGTTAAATGTTTCCCCACTGCTTTCAGTCTTGATTCTAAACTAAGCTAATCACCTGGCTGAAGCTTCATATTTTTATTCAATATCAGTCTTTATCTAACTCTCTTGTCTGTATGCTAAATATCAGGTCAGATCCAGGATATGATTACCAAACAGCTAGCAAAGCTCTGTTGACAGGCAAAGATATATAAAGCTTTAGAGGTGCTGGTAGTTACTGGTATCTCCTCATCTAACCCTAAAATAGAAAGCGTATCAGCGTTTATTTCCCAAAAAAATCCAACTATTCTTTAACAATTAGAAGGAGTTGCCTAAGGAGTTTTCTTTTCTTTGTGGGATCACAAGTTTATTCGCACGGTAAACCCAATCTTAGATTGATACTGAAGTGTTAAATGTAATCCTGATTATGAAGTCTTTTAAAGGTCTTAAAAATGTACAATTTGGCTTTCTAAACTCTTCAGATACACCAGTCACACTAACACAACATGTCCATAACAACAGACTGTGAACCCAGTGTTTATCACCATGGGGATGGGCTTAATTGAGGGGGAGAAAGGGATTATGGGAGCTGGTAGGGATGAATAGAGGAATGATTACCGGTAGTTTGGTTGTAACGTTCAAGCTTATTCTGCTGTCGCACATACTGTAGCTGCTTAAAAACATGTCTTGCAAGTCTTAAATGTTAATGTTGGGAGAGGGAGAGTGGAACACAAAAATAAAGGAGTGAAAGAATTGGCGACAGAAAGGTCAGAATAAAGAGTCGTTGTTGAAAATTATGGAGGGCTGGTTAAATCAAAAAGATAGAAAGGAAAAGGAACACCACCCACCATGGGAGCCAGTTTTGTCCAGGAAGTTGCTGAGGTTGAACAAGGTGTTTCTAGATGCCAGGAACTGCACGAATCTCTGCAGGAGAGGAGACATACAATACGCACGGCTTAGTTCACTGCCAGGCACAAAATGACAAATGGTGAAAAGCATCTCATTTTGGAAAAGGCAAAAAGCTTAAGCTTAAGTTGGCATTCTTGATTAAAACACCTGTCTCACTACAACATCATGGTTCCGGAGCTTGACCGTAACTTAACATTGTCATTGGTCGCACCGGTGCGCCTGACATTTAGCAGGTCTGTCTGTGTGTGTACCGTTATTTGCTAAGACTACAACCCCTACTCTGACTCTGTTATACTTCCGGGAATAAGAGATGCGTGTATGGAGCCCTTAATCCTCCTCGAGTGACATCACAATGTTAAAATATACGTTATTGAGAAATAACCATAGATATAGATTCGTACATTTTCATGATACTTTTTTTTAAACAGATGGCTCCATCTTACATTTAAGAAAAGATTGTTTGCTGGATGTTCACAAAGCTATCTGGAAGGGGCTGCTCAGCACTTTCAGCACTATGAGAGCTGTGAGTCTATACTTGTCTTTTTCTTCAGTGATTAGAGAGAAATCCAGCATTAAAGGAGCAATGCTGCAGCCTTGGGAAGTGTGAGGATGTGGATATGAATAAGAGACATGTAGGGGACCAGGGAATAAAGCATAATGAAGACAAATAGCCCTGCAAGAACAACTACAGTGACACACGTGGACATAAAAAACCTCCCAGGAGAAATGGTGAGCCTCACATTACCTCCCCTCCTCTCGCTTTCATTCTCTCTCTCCAGTGATAAACAGGGACACTACATCAGCAACGCTCTGGCTAAAAACAAACAGGTCCCTGGAGACAGAGGGCACACATATTTTTTTATATATATATTGCCTTGTCAAACATAATTTCATGGCTCACACACATTTAGGACTCTGTCCCTTTGAGCTTTTGTGTACACATCACACATAGAATAGCACAAACATGGGGGAAAATCCCCTCATCACATTATTCACACACAAACTGACCTTATTTGTGAAGTGTGTGTGTGTGTGTGTGTGTGTGTGTGTGTGTGTGTCTGAGGGGCCACAATCTACCCTTTCCCCCCTGACACCTGCTTTGTCGACAACAGAGGTTAATGCTATAATCTTCATATCACTAAATCTCTTCTTCCCACCCAATGCATGCTGGGAAGGCAGCCCCCCACTCTATGATTTTAATTTGGGAAAAGTAAGTGTGGAAGGTAAATAAATGACTAAATGAGCTGAAGGCTTGATCTCACGGTTTTTTTCTCTTCATTTTCTCAGTCTACATCAACTACAGTATATTCTCTCATGCTCTTTCCTATTGAATATTATACAATACTTCTTTCTCTGGCATTGTTATATCAATGTCTCACTCTTTTGTGTTGGCTGCAATTCAGTGGCAGCCTGGGTTTCTTTGACTGGCTGTAAAGGAGCATCTGTTTATCTCTCGGAGTTATCCCTTGTTGCCAGCAGTCAGGACATAAATTGTGTCAGGGGGTCGGGGGGTCAGGACCAGGGAGCAGAAGGACAATCCTTTTGCAAATTCCATGAACGCTGTTGAGGTCAAAATGTAAAGGGTATTGGGCATACTGTAGAAGACCTTGGTGTGAAGTAATGCCAGTTGCTCAGGAAATCCAGTTTTCCATTTTAACTTCCCTTAAAGTAGCTTTAAACTTTAGCATTAAAGGGGACATATTATGCTAATTTTCAGGTTCATACTTGGGTTTCTAACATATTTACCTGCTTAAGAAAATAAAAAGAACACATTATTTTTCTCATACTGTCTGTCTGAATATACCTATGTCTGAAATGGGTCTTGTGTGAAAAATCGACTGAGCATCCACGCCCTACTTTACATCTGACAGCATCCCAGTACAACCAGCGGCCTCTTCTAGGGGGGTACAACTGCACCACAGTGGTCAGTGGTCCCCTGGGTTAAAGTCTTAGCAATATAAGTACTTACTCACTTCTCCAGACATTGAAACTAGCAACCAACTCAGGGTGTGTGTAAACAGTATTTTAGAACCTCACCTCATTGCCTTGCACCATGAGGTGGTGTGTGGTGATCAGGGCTTTGAAAACCACCACCCAGCTGGCGTTGCCGACCCTCTCCATCAGCGTGTCGGCCATCTGCGGGATGTTCACATTGGTCTCCTGGGTGGCCTGGATCAGGTCTGAGAAGCATTGAGGAGAAGAGGAACAGGAGGTCACATGGTGGATATTAGCAGGGGAGAGACTTAGCACAGGTAGAGTGTGTGCTGAAAGCCTTTGATTTTTATTAAGTAATCATAACAGATGGGTGAGAAATGACAAACAGGAGGGTGTTAGAGTTAATGCGGTGGGACTGGGACTGGGCTTTGCTGCATTTCACAGCCACACTCTCTTGCATCCTAATTTCCAATTTAATTCACCATTTCCCTGAGCAGTGTTACCTTAAATGGGCAAAACATGGGCAAATGGAAAGAGATATTTTCACTTTTATTATAGCAGTAAGGTGTTCAGTATCGTTTCAAGATAGGGTCACTATATTGTCAAGAAATTATCTTAGCAACAAAACCTATTATCATAATTAAATGCCGCTTTATTTCGCTGGCTGAGTGAAAAGTACAGGTTATGTGTCAGTCTTAGACTAGATTATTTGTTAGATCTGATGTTTTGCAAGGTGCATGTCTGTCTAAATGTGTTAATTCCTCTTTCTTTCTTTTTTTGATTACTTGCCTATTTATTAATCAGCAGACTTATTGCAAGCACGAGGAGCTTCATTTCTCTCAACAGAATTGCTTCTGGACGCTGCCATTTTCCATCTCAATGAAATGTATTTGGATAAGTGCTTCACATTATGCCACCATTACTTGGTGTGAGTCACACTGACTGCTGCTTTGTTCTTTTCTGCAGCCACTCATTTACACCAGCACAGGCAGAGGGAGAGTGGACTGTTCCACAGCAGAGAGATAGAGAGGGAAGAAGGCATAGCAATGTGGATCAGACAATCAGCTCTATAGATCAGAATCTGCCAGACAGACAGTACGAAAGGATCACCAAGGTTTTAAAAGACTTGTCTCTTGGTCGATATAGTGGTGCTCAGATAAACCCTGATGTAATACAGCAAAATCTGTAGATTATCCACTCTATAAATCCATGTTGTTAATTTTATGACGATGAATGAAAAATGATCACATTCCTTGGGATATGAAGGTAATATTTCTCATGAAACAATATGCACAGATATTGCCAGTCCCTCAGATTTTTATCATCTGTTATCATTGTTTTGATTTTACTTTACTGTTATGGTTCACCGCTTTCATCAGCACCATTTTCAACCGCAGACAGACACAGTTAGCAAATAGCTAGGGAACACAGGAGAGCACTTTTCAATTTAAAAGCCCAATATTTCCCTCAAGAGTAGGCGGAAACACAAAAAAAAAGGTAAAAGAAGGATGAATATTGGACATTTGTTGGGAGGCCAGCAACACAAATCTGAATCAGTGCTCATACTGCTTCATGTCTGCTGGATGTGTTTGTTAAAGAATGTGGTGATAGGTGAGAAGGTAATATATACATTTTATACAGCTTGATCTGCAGCCCCCAACTGGCCAACATTGGAAAACATCCAGGCTATATTATGAAAATGGCTCATTTCCATTACTAAAACCACCTTTTAAACTTTGTAATGCTAGCTAAGTACTATGAGTTATTGTTTAAGCTAAAGTGTTAGTATCACTCAACACTTTGTGGTACATATATACTCATATAGAACTTAGTCATTTAACAGGTAAGTTGACCAAGAGGACAATCTACTAAAAGCTGAGCATACCTCGCTAACCAATACCAATCTGTAGTTGCGTTTCCTTCCTAATGTTTAGCAGCAGCTGTAAGATAAGATTAAGCCTATGTGAAGAATATATATTAACTGGCAGATATGTGAGCTGTCCTCCATGGCAAATCTTCAGAGACAGTAAGACCAATGAGATACAGTACGTAGGTGTGCATGCAGAGTGATGGACAGAGAGGGACAGAAAATATGACCAGCGTCACTTTAAAAGCCTTGATTCAGTTGGGCAGGGTTTCTTCGATTGAGTCCTATGATTCATTGATAGCGTCATATCCATCCTGCACATTTTGCTGCCAGCAGACAAACAGGCAGCTGAGAGGTGTCTATTGAATTTTCCTCCCTGGCTTAATATAGAATAAATGGCTGTACACCTCGAAACACGGAGCAGTCTGTCACTAGTTAGCATGACATGGAACAAATAGAACGTTTCTAACTCTTATAAGAGACAGTTTTGACGACTTTTTAGAGTGTTGACATGTTGTATTTTTGAAGGACGCAAAACATGGTCAAACTCTGTAACTGACAAGTCATGTTACGTTTGATTAAGTGTAAGAAAAACAACAATTTGCACTTTTACAGGAGGTTATGTTGAGTCCTAACTGTAGCAGTGACTTCCTGGAGTCCACAAGCAAAGACTCAGATGCCCACATACATGTCCTGGTGCTGTTACTGCTGGAGCACCACATGTGTGTTACTCCGCATCAGACTATAGTTCTCCTGTTTGAGTAAGATTGTAACCTATCATCCGTAACTAATTATTGTTAAGAGTCACATAGAACATTCTGAAATATATTAATCTGCGAGAATGAGGAGGGTCAAGCAAGAATGAGTGGAAAATACTGTCAGGGGTGTGGGAATCAGACCACCTGCACAGCCTTAGCCAGACACCATTATCTTTGAAAAACATGTTGTGTAACTAGGACCATGCCTAGTTGCAGAATATTGGTGTACACCGTCAGCAGAAATAGAATGAGGCAGTAACCTAATTGATAAGGTGGAGTTATTGAATTGTATAAATGTGAGGGTTCTTTGACTCCGAGTTGAGTTGCCCAGCAGACCAACTCAGTTTATTGTACTCTGTTTGATCTACAGTAAATCTATTCATATCCAATTCTGCTGTCTGTCCTGTTTTTGAGTTAAACCTGTTTATTAAAGCTTTTGAAAAAGCGTGGCCGAGAATCTGTGACCATCTGGCCCAGTTGAAGATTCCCCAGACACGACAAGGGGACTCTCTTTAGTATGAGGACATCAAATACTGACCAGGGCTTTTCATTAAAAAAATTAAATAAAATAAATAAATAAAAATAAACGCCATACACCTGTCTGTGTCTTTGCCCTGACATTCCAATGAGAACCACAAGTGTTGTAGAAAATCATTTATTTTGCTATTTTCTGTGACTGAACAATACATAATTTTATCTGCTTTATAATGCCTTTTTCTATTGCCATGAATAAATCAAGCACAATAGCCCACAGTAGATGTCGTTGTAAAGGGACTGCATGAATTGTCATGCACGAATGCATTCAAGGTCACTTTGCATTTGACAGTCGTGGCACAAGTCTGCTAGCGCTTTTGCTTCCTCCATCATGCTTTCATTATGCGGTAATGATTGCTGTGCTTGTCCAGTAGTACGGCAGCAGATACACACACACACATATATACATGCACATTGCAAACACACACAAAGTGAGAGGGATAATCCCTACAGGGCTGATGAGTCAGCAGCCTGCATCATCCTACGCTTTTCATCTCTCTGTCGCTGTCTGTCTGTATCTCAGTCGCGCTGCCTGTTTCTCCTCTCTGTATTTCCCACAGTGAGGGTCAGTGTTTTTGCGAATCATTTAAGATCTACATTACGAGTTGCCTCAAATCTAATGTAAATCATGTCCTAATAAGAGTACAATAAGGACATTTATTTAAAAGAGCAATTTTTTTTTTTTTTTATATTTGATTGCGGCCATATGGCGGCAGAGATGCTGAACAACAATTCAACAGGAACTCCTGACTCACCGTACCCCCCCCCTTCCTTTTCAATTATTTATATGTGAGTGTGAGTGAGAAAAAGAGATAGTGCCAGGCAGCTTGATATGTGGCCCTTCTCAAGCGATAGCACACACAGAAAGTCACGCTGAATAACAATTACTCACATGCTTGGATCCATATTCCATATCCTGTATGGTGCAACATACAGCAAATTGAATCATAAATATGTTATTGCACAAATACATAATAAAGTACACAACATTTTAAACAAACATTTTAAGCATACTTACAAAGACTAAGTGACAAACCATTTCTAATAGAATACTCCATTAATCTAGTAATCAATTTTTATAAAGCTGGGGGAACTTCAAAAACACTGGACCCAAAACTTACGTGCTAAAACATCTTACATCCTTACATCTTGAAAACTCCATGCACAAAGACTTTATGTCTACAATGCTGATCGCAAAAGCACAAATGCAAACACGCACACAGCCTAACCACAGGGTAAGGGGAATACCACTACAACTACATTTTGTAACTTCAACCTCTACGCTGCATTTTACAATGTGGGAGATTTATGGGTGTTTAATATAGTACCTGCAGCATCGTTTACAAGATACGTAATATTACAAAATCTATTCTGGCTCAAATACGTAGCAGCCAAAACAGCCTGTTCGTCAAATACGGCATCTTGGTCATTAAAGTTGGTCAATTATGATGCTCTACATGGCTGCCATCATGGCGGGGGTAAAAGGTAAAGTTAGGTGAAGTAGTATAAAAAGAAACAAAGAAAATACACAAGACTATCACTCAGGAGACCAGTGCTCTTGTCCTGTGTGAAACCAAAAGTCAATGTTGAATTACTTTACTTCACATAGGTAAGTTAGGTTACGTAGCTTTACGAAATGCACTTAACTTACGTCTTAAGTGTAACGTGTTTGATAACGTACCTAACTTAAGTCTTGAAGGTAACGTGTTTGATAACGTACAAACTTACGTCACATACGTAACGTATGTAACTACATAACAAAAGTACTTATTTTAAGTCAAACTATGATCTTTTCCTTGAACCTAACCTAGTAGTTTGGTTGCCAAAACCTAACCAAGTGTTTTTTCTGTGAATTCAGAAATTTATTTTGCACTATTGTATGTATGTAACAAGCGGACGAATTGACGCTAGAGGGTTACATAGAGCGTCGCAGTTTGAAGCGTGGGGCCGCTGATCAAGCTGCCGTATTAGATGAGTAGGGAGCGAGAACGTGCTAGAAACATGAGCACTTGCACTGTGGTCCTTGTATGTGATTTCAGTCTCTCAGTGACAGCATAGAGAACATGTCCTTCATTTAAAGCCCGGGGATTTTTAGCTGTCACACAAGGCTATTCTCGACATGAGGATTACAAGAGCCTTGACACATTTATTATCTTATAATATATAAAAACACATACTGTCCCTCTAGCAAACGTACACACACGTGTGCACCACGCAGTCTATGGTGTGCACACACACCTCCTCTCTTGCTCTAATTTACAAAGGCAGCACCTGAGCAGTCTTTTGTGCAGCGCAGCGAGCAAAGAGAGGAGAACCATTGGTCTGACATGTTCACATCCATCACAGTGTGTGTGCGGTCGTAAAATGAGAGGGAGGAAAAAACGAGAGAATGTGAGGCACTCGTTGATAGGCACACATGCAAACAAGCAGCGCACATCTACACAAACAGACACTCACACTAGACTCTTTCGAATGCAACTACCTATGAGTCAGACTCATGCACAAATGCATGAACAATATGCGGGCTCATCTGTTGTGCATGAAATGTCCGGTACAATTTTCCATAACTGAAATTGTACCATGCTACAAGCTGACACTGGGGAGACTCAAAAACTGCAATGAATTAATCCTTGAGAATCATTCCTGTGTAGCCACAGCTCGTTATATCTTATTCTTCCACACCAGAATGCTATTGTCGTCTAAAAACAATTACAAAGACATAAAAGACTTGCATTCAAGTGGCATATTCATTCATAACAAAAAAGATGGCCATGTGGCAACTCAGGGATATGGTTCCTTCTTGTTTATAGTGCCTCTTCTTGTTCTGAGCTGCAATAAATAAAATGCAGTGCTTATGTTTATTGTAATTAAGGTATATGTCTGCAACAGTATGGTACTCTTTCATGAGTTTTTAATTGTTTTTAGATAAGGTCTACTGGAGAGGTACAGCATATGCAGAATTAGTGCAGCTACACAGACAGTACTTAGTGTCACAGATTCATGCTTGATTTTTGGTCTTTTTATGTTATTTACTGATAATAATAAAAATACAAAATAACGCTAGACTCAAGGGCTCTCAAGGATAACTATAACGACAACTATAAGGATAACGATGTGAGCATCCACACTGATGAACGATAAGTAACGTTCTGTAAACAGCGGCGGCAATCACGAGAGATGATCGAGATATTCTACTCTCACTTTGCACTCATGTGCTCTATGGACCCACACAGAGTCAGATAACTGTCACTGAATACCACTACAACTAGATGCCCTCCAGCATCTGCCACACCCAACACACAGCTGACAGCACTCTGATTTCAAACAGCAGCCTTTAACATATCAATAACTGCAAGTGATATCAAAGCTGTGTGTGTGTGTGTGCATCTGTGTGTGTGTGTGTGTGTGCGTGTAGCTGAAGGCAAACTGCTATGCATGCACTGCAGGACACACTTGTGCATATATACAAGCCCACACGACACACATGCAACATCCTCCTCATAATTTTCATAGATGGGTTTCTACAAATGTACCAAAGGGACATGCCAAGGTGGTTTCCTAGGCAACAGGCTCTCATAGTTGCAGTGGCATCAAAGATGCGGTAAAATGCCTTTGAATTTTCAGGTGCAAACTCCCACAGAAGCAAACTGATAGGGGTCATCCAGCCAAAGCCAGATGTACTGTATGCGAGTCATATCAGCCTTAACACAGCTCAAAGAATTCATATACATACTCACATCTCCACATACCTCCTATGCTGAGCATGTACTGTATGTTATTTTATATCTTATTTTCTATATCTATCATATTTCATATAGATTGTTGAATAGGTGACTTGTACACATGAGGATTGGTGGATTCAGCAAACGCTTTGTCTATGTAAGTGCAGAGTGCAATGCAAGCCATGCTGAATGATGCCTGGTTGAGCTACACATGAACAGACCATGAAAGCACAGAGTTTATTTTTAGCTACTCTCACCCTCAAGCAACATACAGGGGGAAGGAAAAAAAATACCCATAATGCACTCCCAGTGTAGCGTAGCACCAATGTGGTGTGGCAGCCAAACAAAGAGGAAGCCAATGGGATCCAGACACTGTGGAGGATGGAAGTGACATCTGAGGAGAACGCTGGCATGCCACATAATGCTGCTGCAACTGCTGGTGGGTGCAGATAGCAGTGCTGTCTTCATGTAGACGCTTTAGCTTTCCGTGACATTTCACTCAGCTATTGGTGGAGTTTGTTTGCTGTGATGCACTGGGACATTATTTTCTTTTCATTTTACCAGGCTAACACGTCAATAAATGTAAGCTAACTGATATCGAAGCTATGTGCGTGAGTACACCTGAAGGCAAAACGGCAAGCATGCAAGCACCGCAGAACGCTTTTAACCATTTAGCCTGCACAAAACAAACTCTTTAAGATAGAATTTCAAATGTACCAATAATATTTTGTTGGAATTTTATTTTTAAGAGCTTCACACCAGTGAGTTTGCAAGTTTTAGATCTTTACCTTAAAATATTTTTGAATGCAGGCTATACATTTGTAGATTTGTATTTTTCCTACCCATCATTTCTGTAAGGTATGAACATCAAGTAGATTTATTAAACTGGCTTGAGTTGTAAGTGCTGTATCTTATAGGCTACAGAAATGCAGGGAAAAACACAGTGGCATTTTTAGCAAAATGATTAGCTGTGAAAAACTGATTTGTAGTAAATTAGTTTGCTAATCTCTCTCACATTAAAGGAGCATGGTGTAGCTTTCTTAAGTAAGGGAGACAGCTTGGCAAAACATTAGTAACGGAGGGGATGGGCTTTACAGCCAACGTTCAATTTCTACATTCAACAGTGTCTCTATATTACGAACAAAGATTTGCTTGGACCCTCATATAGACCTCCAGAATTGCATAGTCCACGAAGAGTAAAATACAGATCAATCTTAATGTTTTCTTTGTCTAAGGGGATGATCAGTCTTTCTCAGAGAGGCTGTAGTGTCGCATAGCTTTTAAAACTATTCAAAACTTTGTAAAACTACCTAAATGTTCAAACAGGGTTCCTTGTATCTGGCGAGAAACACTTTTTTGTGACAAATTTGGGCCCTGAGGCAGAACTCAACAGTCAGACGGAGTAATAAAACAGGAGGAAACCCGAGCCTCCCTGCATTATTGATATGCAGCCTGGGTGTAGACATGGCGCTTTAATGTTTGAGCTGCCTGAAAGGCTGCTCTGCTGTTTACCTGCATTCCAGGACAAGGGACTATTTATCTAAAACATTTTCTGGGTATGGCAACCCTAAGCGTGTACATGTTGACCATTTAAGTGCAATAAATCCCCCCAGAGCTACAACTGTACTGTAATATTAATGTTTCTATCCTCAGCATAGCAGGTTCAAGGGCATTGCAACCTCCAAAGAACATAAGAAAAATGGCAGAGAGGCATGGCAAGAGGGAGGTATTAAGAACTGAGAAGCACATTTATTTGAATCAGCTGCTCAGATTGAAAGTAGATAATGGTCTGATAGCAGCTGTACTGTATGGGGGATCCTGGGCCCAGCTCATTAATCTGGACACACACTGTTGGTAGGACAGTCCACCTCCCACACAGTGTTTGACATTAGAGAGGCATTCTGGGGCTTTCACAGGTACCCGCTGTGAGATCAGCACTGCAGTACATGCTGAGCCCTCTCACCAACCTCCTTTCACATTCCTCTGTTCACTGCAACTCGCCATTAGGCATGCACAACACAGAAGGATTATAAAGTAGTAAGGGAGAAAGAGAAACAAGAGTGGGAGCGGTGGTGGTGGGTAACAAATAGAGTGGGCGAGGCGGAAAAAGGGAAACATATGAGGACCAATTAACTAAACAGAAAGGCTGGAAGATACTTCTTCTCCCTGTATACTGACTCATACTTAAATTGTTCACCATGCATTGTATCTTTCCAGAGCAGTTACAGGGATATTCGTAAGATTATGCGATTTTCTTGGGGAAAAACTCAGTGTTATAAAAGACACACATTGCTTGTCACTGATGTTGTAATTCAGACTTTTAGCTCTAAATTTACTAAAGTTAGGTTTTATAACTACATCTCCACAGGGACTTTATGCTACAAATGCACAACACAAGATATTGCTTGTTCTAGTATTCTGACAGACGACAAAATGGTAGATGCTACAAGATCTGTACTTTAGCCAGTCAAGGATCTGTGTCATCTATAAACCCCAATTACAATGTTGAATATTTCAACTCACTGCGCTCTGACAGCAGTGAGCTGTCATATAGGTGTTGAAGATGTCACAGCGCTGCATGTTAAACACTGGAAACCAGTCCTAACACACAGGATTGTAACTGCGAAGCAGCATGAAAGAATAACTAGCAGCAGTTTCAATGAAAATATCCACACTGACAGTGTTTTCAGGCATGCCAAAAAACGTGAACACTCGATTTCAACTTCAATGCTTTATTCACACTAGGAGTAAAGACAGGCTGTCTAAATCCTGTTGATTGTTTTTCTTCCACAGTATTTGACTGACAGTCCATGGCTTCAGCTACTGTTGCCTGGAGACAAGAACACTTTTCTACACATTTGGCTGGTTAATACCTGAAGCGAAAAACACGATTTCAAAGCGAATAAACGACAAAAGAGATATACTATTAATAATAATAATATTTCCAGACTGCTATAACAGGTGTTTCTTTGATAGTTGATAGTTCCAGTGGCAACAGCTACTGCAACTTTAAGCCAAGTGTTTACACGTGTTAGACTATTCAGCTATGTTATTGTTTTTTGTTATTTTTTGTTTTTTGCAGAGTTATGAGAAGATTGACAGCACAACATTAAAGAAAGGAGGAGATATAACATGTTAAATAATGAGCTTTAGAAGTGCTGTTGGCAGATTTAGTAAGCATGGGAAGAGCTAGGCTAGCTGTTTCCAGTCTTTATGCTAAGCTAAGCTAACCAGCTGATATTTATTTCAGCTGTGTCATCCTGGTATCACCAAATGGCATATGAATAACAATTTCTTAAGTGATTTCACATGTTATCACTATGCCTTTTTTACCTTTGTCGCAAAGTCAGGTGACGTAGTATAAAGAGCGAGAAAGTCTACGTAGGGAGGAGGACGGGGTGGATGGATAGTTAAAAAAAAACACAGGACTTTTAACCCAAACCATTATCTTTTCCAAAAGCTAACCCAGTAGTTTTGTTTTAATTCACATCATTAACCACGTGTTTAAAACTGCAACCGTTCCTCTGTATGAGACGGTTTACTGTTGGCTACTTTAACAACGGGGCGTTAAATGACCCTTACAGTATGTATAACTTAATTTCCCTCACCCTAAACATACCTATTTTAGCCCAAACCATGTTCTTTTCCTAAACCTAACCAAGTTAATGTTAACCACTGTTTAAAATCACTTGCAGCAGTTTACATTTGATGAGCATGTGGCACCTTGTAGCTGCTGACTCTGTATGAATGTGTATGAATGTGTGTGAATGATGATGTGTTGTAAAGCGCTTTGAGTGATCGCTAAGGTTGGAAAAGCGCTATATAAATGCAGACCATTTACCATTACATTTACAACTTTGAGAACAGAGAGCTACATGACAAAAAGCTTGCAATCGAACGAGATATGCGAGTGAAATTACTTAAAATGCGTATACATGACACGCAAAATGTCCTTAAAAGTGACGCGCTAAATACGTCTTCCCATGAGATCACATTGACCCTGCAGACATGAGAGTGGTATTCTCATCTAAAAGAGCTAATAAGCCCAAAATGTCAAACCACTCCTTTAAACACTACTAACTCAACTAAAATGTTAAGCTCTTCTGTATAACTGTCAAGTACATCTTGCCTTAACTGTATTGGCTTTACTAATTTCAATGTACTCTAAGTGCAAACTGCGCAGGTGTAAGATATTACAGTATGCAAGACACTGAAAACACCTAACATGTGCGCCAACACACATGAGGCTTTACAACCCCTCCCCCGATTTCAGGGAGATAGTCTGCCTCTGAAATGTGGCAACACATTGTGGTAACAGCACCTTCGCAGCGAAAGGAGACTCAGCACGCTGTTTATGTTTCTCACTGCTTTCCTCCTCCCCCCATCACCAAACAAACACACACACACACACAGCAGGTCATGAATCCTGTATCTGTTTTGAGCAGAGTATAATCGGATCTCTGTGTTATAAAAACCTGTTAACTGGAGAGACTAGATTTAGAGCGGCAGCAGAGCTGGTGATAATTATTGCAGCAAACACAGACAAAATCTCTGCCATGAAGCCTAATCAGACACAAGGTCATTATGATAAAACATTGTCTGTGTTTAAACGTTGTCTGGATGTTAAAAGGAGTTCAACTAAACAGAGTGCAAAATGATGACATACATTTCCGAAAACATAACCTTCAAGTTATAAAGCTGTCGCAACTCTCTTGGCAGCAGGGGGATTGAGCGGTTAGGGCAATATTAGTAGCAGTAGATAGAGATGGAGGCTATTAGGAGCAGGAGAACTGTCTTTTTGGCAGACATTCAAACCTTGTTACACTAGTTCTCTAGCTGTGTCCCTGCGGGCCGTAGACACCCTGCATGTCCTCTGATCCATGCTCTGGGCCATTGGGTTCACACTGAGAAGAAATGCTGCCTTCAAGTATTCATTGGGAGCCTACTTCGGAGTCAGGGAAAATCAGCTTGTCGCACATCCAGTTGCCTCATTGTTGAAGTCAAACAAAATGGGCCCATTGATTGAAGTAATTATTTGGCAGCTGCTGTTTAAGTTTAGAAATCAAGCAGCGCAGAGTTGTGCTGTCCCACAGCCGCAGAACGAAGTGGGAAAAGTGAGCACCCGGCATGTAATTGACAACTTAATGGATGAATTTGCCAGAAGTTGCGTCATCCACCTAGTCCAATCAATCCAAATAGAAAGGAGCCCCTGCAGTGTCCTAAAGACAGGAGTGTGTAGCAAGTAAGTGGGTGAAGAAAGGCTAATATAGAATATAGTGGCACGATGTAGCATCCCGCTCTCTTTGTTAGCTTGTTCAGTGATCATTTTATAATTGATGATTTCTATCAGTACAAGACAATTGCCACAACCAAGGATACAGTAATGTTAGTGCAAGTACTGCTGACATTAACATTAGCAATATCTTAAGACCATTGCTAAGACGTCTGTTCCAGCTGGAATCTGCTATATTAAAAAGGTACTCTGTGGAGTTTTCTTGTAAACAAACAATGGGCCTTATTCACCAATATATTCCTAAATTTGTTCCTAAATTTGTTCTTGAAAAAGGTCCTCAGAAATGTCTACTTCAGATTCATGACGTGTTTTTAAACTGCAGAATAGTTCGTACCTGTGTTCTTATAATGACGAATCCCATTGCCATTTTAAACTGAAAGCATGTACCGGTTGATCCTAGTTAGCAGGTAAAGGATATAAAATAACACAAAAATAGATGCACGGGATGCTGTTACCCGTTCAGTGGTGTGAAGTGTTAGTGTTTATTTGTTTTTTTTAAAACCATAACGCTTTGTAAAACAATGAAAATATAACAAATATGATTGTAATCAAAATCCTATATTACATAACTGTAGAATTGAAGAAAAAAAAACGCAACAACCAATTATTTTGCCCAAACATGTCAGCACTCAAATGTGCGTAAATGCTCTCGAGCATGCGTGGATTGTGTTCTTACCAAAGAACAAATCCCAAATAAGAAAACATTGGTGAATGTCAGAATCTTTATGAAAACTGCGTACGGGGGTTTAAAGAACCAACCGTTCTTTCTTAAGAAGATAAATGGTGGCGAATGAGGCCCGATGCGTGTATCATTTTAGGTCTAGCAAACATATCCAATGCATTTACCTCATCATAAAACATTTGCAAAGCCGATTTTGTTACATTTCAAATTATTTCCTTGTTGTTTAAATCCACGTTTGCTAGCTATCAGTCTTTTTCTTCACTGCCTTTGTTGGCGCTTTACCTCCATCGACTGTTGACGAGCGAAACATCTTTAAAGCGGCGGCAGGAATGCCTGACGTGTCGTCTGCATGCTTGCTCCTCGGGCACGCTACTAGTGATCAAAAACTTCCCACGGTTCCTTTTATTTACAGCTTCCAGATTTTCTGCCGCTGACAAAAACTGCCAATCTTCTTAGGAATGGTCTTCTTTGTTCACAGTAATTATCCTCCTGACTCACAGCTGCACCTCCTCCTCCTCCTCTGCACCACCCTGCTCCTGTCCAAAATAAAGACACTCAATTGCATCCTCATTCAAATCCTTCTTTTTATGGGATGCTGCCAACAGCATACATGTGCGACTCTGTGAAGTCGTGCATACACACGCACACACACACACACACACACACAGCCAGTAAGCTATCGAGAGCTTTCCGTAAGACACACTCAGGCCATGTGGGGTGTCAGGCAATCTGTGCTACTGCCTGAGCTTTAATCTTTTAAGAGTTTAGAGGACTTCTGATCTGTATCACAGTCATCTGTCGGGCTCTTCAAATAAATGGCAAATGTGTAGAGACACATACTACCTACTGTTGCGCTTCTACTGGGATTACTTTTTTTCTTTTAGCCTTTACTTGTCCATAGAGTCAGCAGTTCCACTACCTTTAAGTTTAAGGAAACTGTCCCTAACTGCTCTACAGTTGGGTTAGTAAGGTTGGGTTCTTCTTGGGTACCGAACTCAGTACTTTAAAGGGTACCGACCAAAATTACGTCGGTACTACCGGGAACCGAAAAACCTGGTCAAACACAACATTTTTCAAAAATCTGTGTACTATGTTTGATAGCCTGTAAGCCAAGGAGCCAAGTACAGAACTTTACCAAATCCCAGGCACCAGTCCAAATGTGAATGGTACTCGACCCTATGTATAGTTTAAGGTATAAAACAAACTAACCTAGCTAGCAGCTGCCTGCAATACTGTAAAAGAAATAGACACCTAGAGAAATACCCCAAACATTAAAAAACTATTTCTGTGTCTCCCTGCATCACAGACTTTTCTAATATTATCTATTCGTGGTGCCTTTGGAAGCCGAAGGACCCAAATCAGTGTAAAAGCTCTCAGGTTTTCTCTATCTCTGTCTGGGGCTTTGGGGTCACAGCATGAGAAGCTTACTGCTCTGCTGCTCTCTGGAGGTCACTTGATCAGCTGAGCAACGGACCAATAAACATTTGGCTGTCGGTGGACCAATCCATAAAGGATTATTTTTAGACCATGTGCACGTATCTTTTGAGACCTGCCTGGATTTAGGACTATGGTAATAGAACAAATTAATCCTATTGCTTTGATAACGCTGATCAGATTGACTGACTACAATGGTGGAGCTCACTCGGAGAGGGACAAAAAACATGAGTGACATAAGAGATATCTTTCAGCCATCTTAATTAATCTGTTACCATCACGATTCAGCCCGAACGTAAGGGGCAGCTCTCTTCAGATTACTGCCCAGAGAATATGGAATAAAACAAGGATTGCAATCAATAATACCTTTCCAACATCATAATATAATTAAAACATGTCATGTACTATAATAGGAGTCAGAACGTCCAGGAGCCAAACATACTAAATACATGTGACCGTGTGCAAACAGCAGAAATGACCCGTATTCGTAGCAGAGCACATTAGCATGATGGGAAGATCTTTGGAGTGGAATAAGGGGCCTAATTATGAAGATGACTGATAATGTCAGTGGATTGGTGAAGGAAAATATAATGACCTGTAATGCAGTTTTATCAATATGGATACTGTATATTTCAGAAGGAAAAAAAACATATTAATAGTTTGCATGATGGCTGTTAAGAATAATGTATTTAATAGTATAGTAATGGTCTTTTTTGTTGAAGGGGAAATGGTGGCTGTCAAGTTCCACTATTTGAAAAACAGCACAGTACAGGAGGAGGATACTGACGGTGTTCTAAAGCAACACGTTTCAATGATGGAGTAGATGAATATTTCTGCAAGTGGTCACAGAAAAAAAAAAAGAACTATGAACTTCAGTTGCCCCAACCAGCAAATTGGGTAAATGTCAGCTGTGGATGAAATTGCATATACTGTAATGTCAGAACATATCCCTGAGGCTGTTCCACCAGTGTGACGTTAATTCACCTTTCACATGAGCTCTTTACTTATGAAGCGCTTCATTTAAGTAACCAAACAAACCTGTTCTCTGCCTAAACCGAACGCATTTAAATGAAGATGTCCATGCATCTTTGGCTTAACTAAACTGAGCTCTTGCATTTTTCAGCATAAAAACTCAAATGTGGGCAAAACATTCTGAAGTCATACAATTTCTCTAATTTGGATAAAGAAGATGGTAATCAATGATCCATTTATCTGTAACTGCTTGATCTCTTACAGGGTAGCAAGGGGCTGACATTGAGCGAGAGTCTGGGTACACCCTGGGAAGGACACCAGACAATCACAGGATGCGGGAGAACCCCAAGAAAACCCACGCTGACACGGTGAGAACATGCAAACTCCACACAAAAGGTCAGGATTGAACCCAGAGCCCCTTTGCTGTGTGGCAACTGTGCTAACCACTGCACCACCATGCCGCCCAAAGTGGTAATCAGCTTTCATCTCCGTATTTTAGCTTTAAAGCAAGACGGCGTTAACTTCAGCTGAACAGCGGCCACTGTGGCCACAAGTGGCAATTACAGGGTAATAGAACAGAATTTGCCTTCACTTCCCAAACATCATCTTGAGGCAGTTGTTTTAAAGACATATTCATGACATGCTTAAATGTAACAATAACTAAACCAAAAAGTCAACAAACAGATGAATTCATGTCAATTACACAGCTGTCTGTTTTAAAGTTTGCTAACTTCAGCTAACATTAGCCACCATGAGCTACTGGTCACAGCAGACCAAGTAAGGCTGTAGAAGCAAAACCTCTGAGTGTGTCTTTTTGCTCATGGATTCAACATGTAAGTAAGAGGAAGTTGGTGTTATTTCTGCATATTCTTGCTTTAAGTATACACAAAGTGCAACACAATGTGTGAAAGACGCCTTTTGAATGTTTTTTGTAGGTGACCGAGAGCCCTATGTGGAGGGCAGTGTCTCCTCGGCACTCCCCACAACACAATGCTGACACAAACTTTGGCAAGTGGACGAGCTCTCTGCGGCCATGATTTAACGCAGTTCATCATTGACTTGCATCTTTCATTCTGGACACGTACAGACAGGCGGATCAATTTCTCTCGCTGGGTTTGAGTTTGCCAACTTGAACTCGCTGCCATTTCTTCAGATTTTAAAATGAGGACATGATGAAGGGATAACATTTTCAAAGACGTTCATGAAACTTGGTGGAAGGGCGTAGCAGGGGCCAAGGGAAAAAAGGCAAATTCCATTTTAGAGTGGATCCGGATCACGTGGCAGATGCACAAATAACTTTTCACTTTTGTTAACATAACAAGATAGGGCATTTGGCCTTGGCAGAGTTTTTTCAGGTTGAGGGCTACTCATCATACTCTTGTGAATGGATGTATACATATCGTACAAGCTATAAATCAATGTCAAATAAAGTAGGGATAAACCGATCCAACCTTTTTAGTCCCGATACCAAAACTTGGGCTTTGGGTATCAGCCAATACCGAGTACCGATCCGATACCACATACACAGATAT
>CALSBV010012177.1:3497835-3525644 GCA_943590825.1 Bovichtus diacanthus
ACATACACAGATATAAAAGGCCTATCTACATCATTATCCGATGTCAGTTTTGGTGCATCTCTAAAAGCAGGTGATAAGCGGAGTGGGGTCTTACTGAGTGTATGGGACCAATCTAAAGCCTGGAACATAACTTAAATATTCATGGACATGTACACATAAATTAATGTTCATGTAGAGCAAACCCCTCTAGCACCCAGACACTGTGGAGGCCCCTGTTCTCCTTCCTAAACATCACTTTCCTTATGTGCACTGTCATATCGTTCGTGGGTTAGCATTCTTTTCACATTTGAATCACCTTCCTGTATGGATCACTGGGGATAATGACTGTAATATGACATTGCACATCAGTAGATAACTGCTCTGGAACATGCTGCATATCTACGGTTCACATTTGCATTAAGCCCTTTCCAAATGCTTTATTGGCCTGGCGCCTCCACATTTCTTGTCGGCGTTTGGAATCGAAATGGCATCCTACAGCCATCATTTCCCTCTCTTGTTTGTACTATGCCAACAAATCAACAAATTGCACCGAGAAAAAAGTCAGTGATATATGCTGCACTGCCACACACCTTTCTGCAACATCATAGGGGACTTAAGAGCCCAAGCAAATGTCTGTGTGTGCTTAGTAGTAACCACACCACTTTTCAATTATGCATTCATCAGCACTGGAGCAATATGGGGGAGACGGTCTCCAGTGAGTAAGTGCCTGGTTTAAGGCTTTGTGGCTTCCTTCTCGTGCTCATCTGCCGGCACAATGGGGAAAGAAACCCTGCTGTAATTAGGTAATAGGTTTGGCTTGTTCAATTAATGTCGTGGATCCCTCAAATGTAATGTGAGTGTGTGTACAGTATGCATGTACATGTGAGAAAATACTGGGGCTGATGAACCCCCCCAAGCACATTAACACACGCTGGAGTAATGGATGGGGGGGTGGCAACATGCACCATGGCTTTCATGGTGCATGGCCTAGTTGTACATGAGGAGGATGGATAGAGGGTCGAAAGGACAGATAGATAGATAGATAGATAGATAGATAGATAGATAGATAGATAGATAGATAGATAGATAGATAGATAGATAGATAACTCACATTCCAGGTGCTTTTTCTTTGGAGCTGTCTGTTCATGTGTGGTGGCTTTACACACGGCTCGGGCGACCTCGGATCCCGTCAGGCCGTACTGCGCCGCGGCGATGCGGTCCGTCAGAGTCTGACCCGACATCTTCTCTCTCCGTGGAGTCCAAACCTCGACTTTCGAGCGTCCACTACGGTCCTACCCCCCCCACACACACACACGCACACACTGAAATAAACGACCCGGCCTCAGTAATCCCAGCCGCCCTCGAAAGCACCACAGACACAGCTCTAGAAAAGAAATGGTAGTGCACTTTCTATAGAATTGCAAGTGATTTGCGTTGCATAACAATACTGGCTGATTCAGTTGTGTTGGATCTGCATGCGTGTCTGGAACAATCAAACAGACTTTTCTACCCTGAAGACCAGTATCCTTTCAAAATAAAGGCTAAATCCAACTGCAAAATATATATCCAGGTTTTAATTTGGGTCTTTTCCTTTCAGTTTCTTACTGTTCCCCGTTATTTGTCAGCCAGCCTCCCTGACAAAACGCTCCTCTCCGGATGATGCGTGTCGCTGCCTCCCCCCCTCCCTGCTTCCTTCCTCCAGCCTCCTGGATAATCCTCTCCACCAGCAGCCCGATGGTCCTCGTGTATCAGCGGGGCGTGCAGGGGAACATCAGGTCCTGGATGGCATCGTCATCATCATCCCCCCACCATCCAGTGTAGCTGCTGTTTCCTCCTCCTCTTCCTCCCGTGCTGCTTCCTCTCTGCTGCGGCCCAGTCAGCCTGCAAGCGCCGGCGATGTGCGCTTTTTAGCCCGGGTCGTCGGATGGCGGTGTTCCTTGTGGATGTGCGTCCTCCTGTTTATTTCATTATTAATTTATTTCTATTTCTCATTACCCCGCCCCCTTCTCTGAGTCAGGTGACGCAGTGTTACCAACCCTACTGATGCCTCTTTCATCGCGAGAGCTGGGAGGAGACGAAAGCCAGATGGAGGTTGTGGATGGATGAGGAAATGAGGGGTTTATACAGCTACTCTACAGCCGAGCTTGATTCCTCATCATGCTGCTAGCACACTATGAAGGTCATATGAAGCATGCTGCCTCAGTTAACACTATTTTTTGTTTTTCTAAATCATGTAAAACTGCAGCCAGTCAGCACGGGGCGCTGCCTTTGTCACTGTCCATGGTGCTGATGTGCTGGAGTCTCACTGGTTTGACATGAGCCTGTTACTCTGGTTTGATGGTCGTGGAGGTACTCAGATCATTTGCTTAGGAGGTAAAGGTGGAAAATACTCCATTACAAGTAAAAGTTCTGCATTTTAAATCCTACTTAAAACATTTTTATTTTTTTTAAGATTTTCACTTTATTTTTTATTATTATTCTTCAGTGGGTTATATTTTCAATCCCTGTTTTTCTGTTCATTCTATTTCCTAAAATCTAAAGCACTTTGTGCTGCAATTCTTGCATAAAAAGTGCTATACAAATATAGTTTTTAATTATTGTTCAAGCCAAAGAACAAGTATTTAATAGAAGTATTAAAATAAAAAAAATTCACCACTTTTTTTTTTTTCTTTTTTTTTTTTAAACACTGGATACTTTGAGCCTCAAACACTTTTAAAAGACACCATTTGACTACTACTACTACTACTACAAGCAAAAAGGTCAGAAGCCACTTTGTTAATCTTTAACAATGCATTGTATTTTATGAACTCATATGTTCTTTTTATGTAAAATCTTGATCTGAAAAATACTGCAACCGTAAAAGTAGATTTCACTCTCGCATGAAATTGATGTAAACAAGCATGTGTACAAAAATTGTACTTACATTAAATACGATGTATTGAAATGCATCAGCCTGTGACTTAAGTCTTTATCACAGGGGACACAACATGTCACAGTAGGAAAAAACACAGGCGTAAATAATAAAATGAACAATGGATGAATTCCATTCAGCTGCTCCAGTTTCAGGGTGCTGGTATTGTGCATGCGGGCTCACTGTCATGACTTACTGGGACAATTAAATCAAACAGAGCCATTGTAATGTTAGTAGTAACACCAGTGCTTGTCATACTATGGCAAGTGAAAATGTGTGTGAAAAGTTGTTATATATCCACCGGTATCTATGTACACACAATACCTGTAATCCCTAAAAAGAAGAAGTTCCATCAAGTCTCATTATGAGGGTTAGGATTGTCTGATAATCAGACTGAACTGTTATTTTTCTTCACTTCATTGCGCAAATCATAGCAGTGTGAGGCTATATTGCAGCAGGGACGTAGTATAAATGCATTTTAAATGTCATGACGACAGTGACGGAGCACATTTAAGCCTCCCATTAGAAATCTTTATTAAGTCACATCGATATGGAATGGCACGGCATCTTCACTTTGGCCAAAAGGACTCACATGAAATGTTAAAAGTCAGTTCTCAAAGCTGCTCCATATATACAAATACTTAAAATTAAATACAATAGCTTTTGAAAAGTAAAATAATCATTATAAATACAAAAAAATGTACAAACTATTTCCCCCATTTGTATTCCCTTGTTCTTAAATGTACAAGTTGAGGTTTTTCACTAGTGTTGATCAGTTGTGTGTTAATCCCCCTCCCTCCCCTCGCTGTGTTCTCACGTCTTGATAAGACCCTCGAGAAAGTCTTTCTCCACCATCTCCTCGATGTTCTGTCGAGCTCGACTCCAGAACACTTTCTGGCTCTCCAGTTTGTGGCCCTCCTTGTGGCCGGGGAAGGAGGCATCTGCGGGGCTGCGGGTGTAGGCGGGGCCTGTGCGGCTGCTGGCCTTGCTGTTGAACACCTGGCTGAGCAGGTTGAAGAAGGGGAGCAGCTGCTCCATGCTGCGGATCACGTACAGGGTCAGGGTCAGGTGACCTGGCTCCCAGGAAAGGGTTTTGGTGGAGCAGTCCTCCTCCGGGTTTTTCTATGGGACGGGGAATTGTGGAAATGGATACTCGGTAAATAAAACCGGTAACAACACTGAATAAAGCAGCATTAAATGTTTTTCCGACACTGTTCGGCGGACAAAGGACGTCCCGGAAGTGCTGCTTATTTCTCTGACTAAAATCCTTCAGCTTGTTAAAATATATAGTTAAAACGACCAAAATCTAAAAAAAGTATCAAAAAAATGCGGCTTAAAAAAAAGTAACTATATGACAGCTTCTGGTAGACAATCATGACTCTGACACATGCGCAAAGCGGATATGTGGCCATTACAGGCGACCAAATGAAACGGACCGTAACTTTGATTAAAATGACAGATTTCTCTAGTTTTGAAAATTGTTGAAAACATTTGGGACACACAACTCAACAAACTATATAACATAGGTCTAGTCATCTTTAGACCTTTTTATGCAGAAAAGTCCATTAATGAGCGTTTCCCTTCTCCACGTATTCTTTGTAAGAGGCAGTCATTTGTCTCGATCATTTAATAACCTTGTGTAGACAGAGGGCGGGTGAGATACCTTGGCTCGTTTCCTCAGCAGCTTGGCCAGTCGGACCACGTAGGGTTTAAACTCTCTCTGGTGAGTCCCTTGACGTCTCACTTCCAATCCTGAATCGTCTGACGCCTCTGGGATGAAGGCCCAGCGGTACCTGTAATGAGGCAGGACTCGCTCAGATAACTGATAACAGATAAATACCACAATTTCAAGGAGCAATATTCGAATATCTTATTCATATGTCCATTCACATGGTATCCACATACTGAAGGTTGGCAATTTTCACATTTGAAATTGTCATCGCAAATGATCCCTGCTGCGTTCATCGATTCCAAATAGTGGAAGACACACTTTTAACTAATTATCTCTGTAACAGATTCCCTAACCCAACCCGATCACAGAGCCTATTATAACCCAGGCGTTGTTTGTACTGACATCTGGAACTGAGGCAGGCTCTCAGGAGGCAGGGCCAACGCCAGGTCCAGGAGCTTGCAGGCAGACAGGTAGAGGTTGAGCCAGCGCTGGCTGTTGTAGGAGGTGGAGAAGCCGTTCCCGCCAGAATAGGTGGTCTCCAGCCCAGCCACTGACGGCCCCGACGTCCTAGAGATGGGCAGGAGAGGATAAATCATCAAGGGAACACAGGAAGAAGTACTTTATGAGCATTTCCTGCTGCAATCAGTACATACTAGCAACAGCCGACGCACCTTGATATGTCTTCATCTGCCGTCAGCTCCTGCTCCATCAGAAGAAACACCTGAACCTGCAGGGAAACATGTAGAATGGGTAACTGAATTTTTGTGCGAGTAGGTCAATGTGTCTGGAGACTGACAGAGGATACAGCAAGTGAGCGACAGAGAAAGAAAGACTGCAGTCAGCAACGTCTAGTTCTCACCAGCTCAGTGATCATGGTGGGCCACAGGGAGGTGAGGTGTTGAGGTGACATGCGCAGCAGCAGCACTCTGAAGAACAGGAACACCTGAGCATGAAGGATGGGCACCTGAGGCAGACGCAGGCTCTCCACCAGACGCTCTGAACACACACACACACACGTTTTTAAGTATCTGCTCAGTGAACATGTGGAGAAACGTGTTAATAAAGCCAGGCGTAAATCGCTACGCAGTTAGCATAGTGGCCATTTCAGAGGGCTACTATCTGTGTTCATGTTTGGTCGGACTCAGAAACAAGCGTTTCAAATCATTCATGTCAAATTTGGAAAGCTGAAGGAGGCGCCGTTTTCCCCGATACACATTGTTTTCCGCGAGTCCTCGTTTCCCTGAAATTAGACAATGGAGGTGGCAAGTGCAGTTAGCATGATCCATAGACTCACAATAGAAATGTTTATGGGAAATACGGCAGGTTGTAATATGAAGAGAGCATAAATAACTGCTTCAGTTCCCCGACTGATATTGATTGATACGGGCCTTCTATTGGGCTAAAATGTGTTTTTCTGCGTACAGTATCCTTTGCAGCACTAGTAGGCCATGTACATGTGAGTATTATTTACCTTGTATGTCTGGCAGGTACTTCTGGTACTGGTCCACTTCACTGCTGTAGATGGTGAAAGCCAGGCGTTTGAGCAACATGGCTCTCTGCTCCAGCTCAGCGTCTCTGTTAGTGAACAGACTCAGAGAACTGCTCTGGGCTACAGCCACACGGGCTAAAGGGAAACACACACACACTCGTTATGCATCTATCCGCCAGTCTTTAACCTGTTAATAGGCTTTAACTAAAAGGGGAGCTAAGGTCTAAGCGCAGTGGATGTCGTATGTTGTACACATTGCAAAGCCCAATGACGCAAATGTATGATTTTGGACTATATAAATAAATATGACTTGACCTGTTTAACTATGTCACATCAGAATCTGCAGCTGAATGGGCTACAGACTTAGTAGAAGTGGAAATGTAAGTGCGGGTTTTGATCAAGACAATTAATTAATTCTGCATGTGATCAGACATGAAAAGGGCAAAACACTTCCCTGCAAATGTCAAAAAGAAACAGTTTATCTGCTGAACGATGTGTAAACACACCCAGTGATAATACATCTACACTTATTTGCAAATTAAACTCTACTAAAGAACCGTAAAGCTTACTCATGAGGTCTCTGAATGTGGTCTTGTCATGAGTCATCAAGTGGTCAATGATGGCTCTCCAGCTGTAAACATAGGAAAATTATGTTGATGTGAGATTAATATTCCAGAAACATGTAGACAAATTAATTTCGGTAAACTTGACTTTAATGCATCTCTGTTGTCCCCGAGTTCTTATTTTTACCTGTCCAACAAAGGGCAGACTGAGTCCCTCTAATAACAGAATGTACATGTATAATATGTCAGGAAACACATGCTCATGCTTCTTCTCTTGTGCACATGTGGGATATACATTTTAGACCAACACTGGTTGGATTTGTATGTGAGAATTTGTATTTTTATGTACATAATTGATGTGGTGATACTGTATATATGACATTAAACCATTAGTCACCCAAGAAAAATATAGTTGATAAATAAAAAAGGTAAATACTGGACATTTTTCTTTATAAAATACATCCCTCTAACCCCTAGACGACAGATAGATATGTTGATGGTGTAGTTATTTTATTTGCTATGAATCCAATTGATTTGTGTTTTTATTATGTTTATTTATTTATTTATTATTTATCACTATTTATGCATTTCTTTTGTTTATCTTATCTTATTGTACTATCTATTTCTGTTTTACTTATTCTTATGTTATTATTTCATTATGCAAAACTGTGATGGATAATATGATTTCACTGAGAATAAAAATTTAAATAAAAGTTTCAAAAAAGAAAACAAAAAAAACACAAAAAACCCACTCATACTCAAGCGGTTTCAAGAATAATCTAATGGACACACTATTTTTTTCAAGCTGTAACAATATGGCCCAACGAGATGCAACTATTTTGCATTAGGTTTCCCCAGCAACTTCACTGGAGTATCAACAAAATGACAGCAAGAATAATCACTGACTTCTCATTTTAGGGTGTAATACTCCTTTAAGATTATATTTCTACTTCCAATTGTGGAATGGGTTCGGGTGTTAGCATCTTGTACATCTCGAGTTCTTCATCATTGAAGCTACATGTTAACACCATCTGTAACTCTCCTACTCACTGGCTGACGCAGGAGGAGTCCATCTGGAAGAAGGTGTGGTCCATGAAGAGGTCGAAGGCCTCCTTCTTCCAGGCACGGCGGGTGTACTGGTACCCACTTAGGCTGCTCAACAGTTGGATGCAGGCCCGGTAGCTGGGGGCGTTGTGAGCACTGGCAGGAGAAACAGGAAATGGTACTTTTTTCATACATCGACATTTCATCTGCTTCACAGTGTAACATTTTTTAGGTTAGAGCCATTCCACAGTTGAGATGTGAATTTCAGACATTAACGTCTAAACTTTTTGCCAGAAATTCAGAGGAAATCTCAGTAACAAGTAAGAAGCTCATCCCCACCTGTGGTTGCGGAGGTAGGGCACTACGTAGTGCATGATATTAACCAGCAGTGGGATCACCCTCTCCTTCTCGTCACTGTAGAACACCATGTCCAACAGATGAGCCAGCACCTGATGAATAAGTTCACCGTACACTCATATCAGTCTTACATTATGCAACATTGAGTGAGGAGAGAGTAAACAGGAGAAAGTAAGCGTTCATCGCAAAATATTGAGCCACTTTCAATTCTTTCCTGGAAAAATACATATACGATGTATATTAGTGCACCACCAAATTGCACTGCAGCATTAAATTGATATATTGCTTTGAATAAACCCATTAATCTATAAACTGCAAACAGCAGTGAAGCACAGGCAGAACCTGAATCATTAGTGCCACATCGAGATAAAAAAGCTGGAAGACAGTGGCCAGTGATTTCAATTGTCCAGCTCAGCTCATTCACAGCATCACACTAAGTCCAGTGGATTGATTCATTGCTCCACTAATAAGACTTGAAGTAAAGGTGGAGAGGTGGCTGAAAATCAACTCTAAGGACCTCAGTTGGAGTGTGTTTGTGTGATGTAGGGCTGTGGCTGAGAGCAACAGGCCTAAACATTGCTGGGAAATGTGAGTGAGAGCAGCTTGAGACGTAATCAAGATGAACAATGGAAATAACTGGCGGGGCCACTGACTGATGGCCTGAGAAACGACAGTTGTGCAGGAAGGGTTCTGCTGAATCACAGAATCACATGAGTGTTTTACCTCAGCCAGCAGTGTCAGGGCGTGAACGCTGTACACTGATGGAGTGAAGCTTGAGGCCTCCATCACTGTGAGCATTAAATCTACAAAAAACACACATACCAAACGTTAGCAGCAGCTACTTAGCGGAAACATATAAATACTGCCATGCCGAAGCATGCAGACTATCTGCAAAAATATACATTTCTCATGCTTTTTGCAGCGCATGTTGACAGAAGCGGTCTGGTTTGAACCCCTCACACTGGATTTTATATTAATTTTTACACGTGATTTAGCTGGATTACATTATTGCCTGACTTCAAAATACAACTCTGGTATAAACACAGAAATTATCTTACCCTCGCCAAAACACAGATTGCCCAGATACAAATACAAAAAGAGCTCAGAATCCAAGCTGCCCGCCTGCTGACAACCGATATGGATTACGTCTTGAACTTTTTTTTTTATACTTCTTTGTCTAATCAGACAGCAAAATGTATTTCTCTACTCATGGTTATGTGTTTAATAGATGCAAAATGCATTTAAACTAGACATCTAAAAGGGCTCACATGGGCTTCTGTCAACATCCACAGCTGACCAAGGTTGTATGAGGTACATTTTAACTTGAACGTTATGGTTGTACGACAGTATATCTCATTAAACCGTTAGCACCCAGAAAGCTGTTGATACAGTGAGGAAAGGGTTAAACGGACTATGGATAAGTACCTCGTACAACCCCACTTGAAAACAATCCAAACTTTTCCTTTGAACCTAGAGTATTTTTCTCACATTCACATTAAGACAAAAAAGCAAATACATTTGTGTTTAGTTTTAGTAAGTTTAGTGCAAAGCTGGCCATGCTAAACTGTGTTCATCATTGGCACTTTCTCCAGTGCAGTTAGAGGTCGTAAGCAGCAGCAGCAGCAGCAGCAGCACCACACCTTCTACGTCAGCTTCCAGGTTGGCTCCATCCACAACTATCTGAGGAGAGGCCTTCACCTCCAGGTTTCTCCTCAGCCACGTGGTTTGCTCCAGAGAGGAGCCTGCAATTGTCCCGATGGCCTCCACCACCTTGTGAGTCACATCCTGAATACACAAGTTATATTCAGTCGCGTGAGTTCAGTCACTCTATGATCCTGTGTGACTATACAGCATGAAATGAAAAGTAAAACTTTTTATTGAGACGATGCACAAATAAATTGTGCAGTAGCAATAATGTTATTGAAATAAAAGTGAAGAAATATAAAGTAATTACAAAACAAAAGTAAAAACAATTGAGAGCTGAAAAGTAGTCAAGTAGCCTCCAGTAATTACCTGCAGCTCCCGTTGGTCCTTCTTGCTCTCCAGATTGGGATTCTTCAAAATGAACTCATTCAGAACTCTAGAGGAAACAAAGAGAGAGGGAGAGAGAGAGGGAGAGAATTGTTAAAGGAGTTAAGACGAGACATCTACAGGCAAAAACATTGGGGTTTTTTCAATGTTGGGTTAAATTGAAAGTTTGGGCTATTTTGCTTCCATAACATGACTTCTGTCAGACTAGGGGAAAGAAAACATCCAAAATACACATTAAGCCATTTATTTTTATTATGTCATTATGTCATGTTTTTACTTAGTCAATCTGGGTCGGTAGATTTCTCCTAAATTCACCAAAAGTTACCAAGTTAGTAGGTTTTTTTTACCCTATTCACCTGTAGTGTCTCCCCTTAAGGAATATAATGAGGAAGTGGAAGAAGCTGTAGCCTCTACAGACTGATTCATTCAGACCCACACTGTGAATATTTAACTGTGAGCAGCCCACTAACATCCACAAAGCTGATACATTTGAGTATAATTTCTACAAGTAATTCCCAGATGTTGTGAGGAAATAGGGAAACCAACCCGAGTATAAGAAACTGTCCAGGGGCAGGCAGGCCCAACGGTACCGAGTCCTTCAGCAGAGCCAGCAGAGATGGCCAGCTATCAACTAAACTGGACACAGGGATCCTAGGACACAAACAGGGCAGAGTCATGAACGCAAAGTAAAAAAGGATTAGCCCCTCCGAGAACCATCACCTTACCGTGGTGGAGGGGTTTGGGTGCTCCTAGGAACCTGAGGGCTGTGTTGTCGGGAGCCTAGTGCTCCTGGTAGGGTCTCCCATGGCAAATTGGTCTCAGGCGAGGGGCCAGACAAAGAATGGTTCAAGAACCCCAATGGCACATCAAAAAAGAGGAGGTGTGACCCTGCCCGGAGGAAGCCCGGGGCCCCCGTCTGGAGCCAGGCCTGGAAGGGGGGCCCGTCAACGAGCGCCTGGTGGCCGGGTTTGCCACGGAGCCCGGCCGGGCATAGCCCGAAGAAGCAACGTGGCACCCCCCCCTTCTCCATCATGTGGGCCTACCACCCGCAGGAAGAACTGTTGGGGTCGGGGACCTCGACGGACCAGACTTGGGCGGCAAAGGCTGGCTCTGGGGACGTGGAACGTCACCTCTCTGTGGGGGAAAGAGCCGGAGCTTGTGCGGGAGGCGGAGCGCTACCAGTTAGATCTGGTTGGGCTCTCCTCTACGCACAGGCTCGGTTCTGGAACCGTACTCCTGGATAGGGGTTGGACCTTATTCTTCTCTGGAGTTGCTCAGGGTGTGAGGCGCCGGGCGGGTGTGGGGATACTCACAAATCCCCGGCTGAGTGCCGTTACGTTGGAGTTCACCCCGGTAGACGAGAGGGTCGCCTCCCTACGCCTACGGGTTATGGGGGGGAAAACTCTGACTGTTGTCTGTGCATATGCACCGAACAGCAGTTCAGAGTATTCGGCCTTCTTGGAGACCCTGAATGGAGTCCTGTTGGGGGCTCCAGTAGGGGACTCCATAGTTCTACTGGGAGACTTCAACGCGCACGTGGGCAACGATGGAGACACCTGGAGAGGCGTGATTGGGAGGAACGGCCTCCCTGATCTCAACCCGAGTGGTTGTTTGTTATTGGACTTCTGTGCTAGACATGGGCTGTCCATAACAAACACCATGTTCGAACATAAGGATGCTCATAAGTGTACATGGTACCAGAGCACCTTAGGCCGAAGATCGATGATCGATTTTGTAATCGTATCATCTGATCTGAGGCCGCATGTTTTGGACACTCGGGTAAAGAGAGGGGCGGAGCTGTCAACTGATCACCATCTGGTGGTGAGTTGGGTCAGGGGGTGGGGGAAGAGTCTGGACAGACCTGGTAAGCCCAAACGGGTAGTGCGGGTGAACTGGGAACGTCTGGAGGAGGCCCATACCCAAGAGACCTTTAACTCACACCTCCGGCGGAGTTTCTCTGGCATCCCTGTGGAGGTTGGGGGCATTGAGCCTGAGTGGTCAATGTTCAAAGCTTCCATTGCTGAAGCTGCGGCGGGAGCCTGCGGCCTCAAGGTCTTAGGTGCCTCAAGGGGCGGTAACCCTCGAACACCGTGGTGGACCGCGGTGGTCAGGGAAGCCGTCCGACTGAAGAAGGAGTCCTTCCGAGATATGTTATCACGGGGGACTCCAGAGGCGGTTGCAAGGTACCGACAGGCCCGAAGGGCAGCGGCCTCAGCCGTGACAGAGGCAAAGCAGCGGGTGTGGGAGGAGTTCGGAGAAGCCATGGAGAAGGACTTTCGGTCGGCACCAAAGTGCTTCTGGCGTACTGTCCGGCACCTCAGGAGGGGGAAGCGGGGAACCATCCAAGCTGTTTACAGCAGGGATGGAACACTGTTGACCTCAACTGAGGAGGTACTCGGGCGGTGGAAGGAGCATTTTGAGGAACTCCTCAATCCGACTAATACGCCCTCTTTGATAGAGGCAGGGCTGGAAGATTATGGGGGATCATCAGCAATTTCCCTGGTGGAAGTCACTGAGGTAGTCAAACAACTCCACAGTGGCAAGGCCCCGGGGATTGATGAGATCCGTCCAGAAATGTTGAAGGCTTTGGGTGTGGAGGGGCTGTTGTGGCTGACACGTCTCTTCAACATTGCGTGGAAGTCGGGAACAGTGCCTAAGGAGTGGCAGACCGGGGTGGTGGTTCCCCTGTATAAAAAGGGGAACCAGAGAGTGTGTGCCAATTACAGGGGTATCACACTGCTCAGCCTCCCGGGTAAAGTCTACTCCAAGGTGCTGGAAAGGAGGGTTCGGCCGATAGTCGAACCTCAGATTGAAGAGGAACAATGCGGATTCCGTTCTGGCCGTGGAACAACGGACCAGCTCTTCACTCTCACAAGGATCCTGGAGGGGGCCTGGGAGTATGCCCATCCGGTTTACATGTGTTTTGTGGACCTGGAGAAGGCGTATGACCGGGTCCCCCGGGAGATACTGTGGGAGGTGCTGCGGGAGTATGGGGTGAGGGGGGGCGCTTTTGAGGGCCATCCAATCCCTGTACGCCCAAAGCAAGAGTTGTGTCCGGGTTCTCGGCAGTAAGTCGGACTCGTTCCCGGTGGGTGTTGGCCTCCGCCAGGGCTGCGCTTTGTCACCAATCCTGTTTGTGGTATTCATGGACAGGATATCGAGGCGTAGTCGGGGGGAGGAGGGGTTGCAGTTTGGTGGGCTTGGGATCTCATCGCTGCTCTTTGCAGACGAGGTGGTCCTGATGGCATCATCAGCCTGTGACCTTCAGCACTCACTGGATCGGTTCGCAGCCGAGTGTGAAGCGGTTGGAATGAGGATCAGCACCTCAAAATCTGAGGCCATGGTTCTCAGCAGGAAACCGGTGGATTGTCTACTCCGGGTAGGGAATGAGTCCTTACCCCAAGTGAAGGAGTTCAAGTACCTAGGGGTCTTGTTCACGAGTGAGGGGAAAATGGAGCGGGAGATGGGCCGGAGAATCGGAGCAGCGGGCGCGGTATTGCACTCGCTTTACCGCACCGTTGTGACGAAAAGAGAGCTGAGCCAGAAGGCAAAGCTCTCGATCTACCGGTCTATCTTCGTTCCTACTCTCACCTATGGTCATGAAGGTTGGGTCATGACCGAAAGGACGAGATCGCGGGTACAAGCGGCCGAAATGGGTTTTCTCAGAAGGGTGGCTGGCTTCTCCCTTAGAGATAGGGTGAGGAGTTCAGTCATCCGAGAGAAGCTCGGAGTAGAACCGCTGCTCCTTTGCGTAGAAAGGAGCCAGTTGAGGTGGTTCGGGCATCTGGTAAGGATGCCCCCTGGGCGCCTCCCTAGGGAGGTGTTCCAGGCACAGCCAGCTGGGAGGAGACCACGGGGAAGACCCAGGACGAGGTGGAGAGATTATATCTCCACACTGGCCTGGGAACGCCTCGGGGTCCCCCAGTCAGAGTTGGTCAACGTGGCCCGGGAAAAGGAAGTTTGGGGCCCCCTGCTGGAGCTGTTGCCCCCGCGACCCGACCCCGGATAAGTGGTTGAAGATGGATGGATGGATGGAGGTTAGAAGGCTCTGCACAACTGGGTCCTTTATAGCAATAGTGGGATCCTTTCTATTAAATAGTACAAGATATAAAGTAGAAATATATACAATGCAATGGACTCACCTCTGGACATAGGCATAGAAGAACTGCAGCATGCAGACCTCCAAAGAGAGGTGCTTCTGTAGGAAACAGTGAGGAAATAAAATGAATGTAAGGAACGATTATGGACATTATAGACAAGGTGAAATGAAAAAACATAAGAGCCAAAGAGAAAAATAAATAAATAAATCGGAATACATTTATTGTATAAAAACATGACAAAAATGAACATATATTTCAGGCAATAAGCCTTATTGTCACCCCCCTCCTTTTGTTTTGAATGAATTATATTTATGATAAAAGTTCTCATTTTAATTATTCAAATATCAAAAAACTATGCAGACAGAAACTCTTACAGCTCTGCACTGCCTAAAAGCTTCATGCAGATGGAAAATAAGACAGGGATGACGCCATTAAAACTAACAGAAGCAGGCACCAGAGACACCAACCTTGTCCTTTGCGATTGCGGGCGGCTGCTTCAGGACCTCTTTGACCGTCTGCATCACTGTCTCAGTGCGCATGGCGCTCACTGAACGAACAAGCTCAACCAGCAGCAGCTGTTCCTCACTGGCTAAAGGAATCACCTGAAGGACATTGTGTCAATATAAATGATTAATACAACAATACAGCCTAAGGGGGGGGGGCATACCTTTTTTTTTATTTAAATGTTTTTACCCACTGATTTTCAGAGCACCCACCTTATTTCTGACTGGAGTCTTGACCTGTTTCCTCTCATTCCAAACATAGGCAATTGCTGCCATGAAGTGAGCACCGTGGTTCATGGAGATTGGACCCAGCAGCTCCAGGATTTGCTGACGGAGGTTCTGCAGCACAAATGTAAGCAAGGAAGTGAGGTTAGACCTAAAGAGCTCATAACTTAATGTGCAAAGAATTTCAGTTACAACCCATTCTCTCACTAGTAAAATAAATAAATAAATAATTAAAAGACATATCTATATATACTGTAAATATATATAAATACCTTTGAGTGCATCTTGCAGTATTATACATATTGTGTTTGGAAAAACTCAACTGAACGCAGGAAATAAATAAAACATAATAGTATTTCCTGAAATTACTCGACATTTCATTGTCAGATATGCATCATGCGCTACATTCCACATTTATCCTGTTGTCAAACAACCTTATCTGCATTAAAGTTGAGCTGCTCTTAAATTCTGCATATTCTGCCCGATGTGAAATGCTCAAACTGACACGGGAGTTAGTTGTAATAGTAAGTTTAGGTAAACAGCTTTTTCTGCCTTCATTATTCCTCCTGCAGGGACACAGGCCCTGTAATGGTTACAAATTGTGTTGGGTACAGGATAAAAATTCTTGTATTATCTCAGGGAAAATTATATTACCAACCCACCTTCGAAAAAACAAATATCTAACTAGTTTTTAATGAAACTGAGTACATGTCGCCGGTACCTTGGTGGAGCCCAGGTTGATGTTGGACGTAGAGGCAGCGGAGGCAGCAGCTGGCTTGTCGGAGTTGTCCGCCTGGTGGAGGACGCTCCACAGCAGGGTGACCGAAGACATGATGGTGTGGAGGATGGACAGGATGCCTGAACGAGCCTCGGCCAGGTGCTTCTGGTCGACACTCACTTGTAACTGAGAGGCAGCAAATGCAACAAGACTCATGAATGCAACAAACAAATGTATAAACTGCAGAAAATGAGGCCAGCATTCAGAATCGCTTTATATTCACAAGTATGTGCAGAGGCTATAAACAGTCACTGAGAATGAAAGACCAACTTGCACAACATGCTGGTGCTCGGCGCCCTCACCTGGTGGTACTGGGAAGTGGGATCCAGCAGGCAGTAATGGATGATGGCTGTCACCCCCTCCAGCACTGTCAGAATCAGGTCAGGAGGGATGCAGAGAGCCATCCACTGGGGTCTAGATGGACAGGAGAATATACAGTTTAATCGACACATATTTTAGAATTAATGTCTATACAAAAATTCTGAATGCTAAGCATTTTCATCACAATTTGTCCATCAAAGAGAGGGATGATGTATAAGAGAGCTTTGCCTCTTGTGGTCAAGTGTGCCATCTGGTGGCAAAGTGGGGAGACTACCTGGAATACATTGCCAACATTAACAGATCTTAAAGTAAAGCACACACCATGTACATAATACTCACATACATAGCACACACTGAGAATTAGGTTGATTTTTGTAAACTAAATTAGATTATAGTGCATGTTAATGTAGGAATATACATTTGATTTGTGTGATTTAAAACATTTTTATTTTATTTCACATAAGAGTCATTTCTTTTGTTGACCAAAATCTGACAACCACACACCGTTTCTATAAAAATGTAATAAAATACTAATTAGGAAAAAAAAAAAAAAAGATCCTTGCAAAGCCATTCTATTGCATTGTACTGGTATTTTCTTGATTTTATGAATGCTTTTTCTTTATAATCTCAATATTACTTGACGCTTTGGCAGTATCGTCTTTATTACTCTCATGCCAGTAAATGATATTGAATTGAAATGATATACCTACATGTAGAATGGCTTATCATAATAGTATAGCTCATCAGTACAATCCATGTAGATGTTAATACCTGGTGTCAGTTATTCCGGTCTCATAGCGGTATTGCTGCAGAAGATTGTCCAGGTTTCTGCAAAGCTGCAGGGTGACTGAGGCCACCACCCTCCTTAGGACCCTCCCCATGTACGGCAGGGTGGCTGTGATGAGTCCTATCCACTGGGGATGCATCTTACACGCATGGTGCTGATGCAGCGCCCGGATCACAGCGCACAGGAACATACCCTGCGCTGTGATAGGCTGTCCGTGGAGGTATTGCAGTGATGTCATTGGCTGCTGAGGGTTGACGTGCTCCACTTCCCCGCCCAGGATCTCGAACCCGGCCCCGGCAGCGCCTCCCGTTCCTCCACCTCCTGCCACTCCTCCCACAGGTTCTCCCCCTTCATCAGCTGGCACCAGCACTCTGTGCTCGAGTACGACTAGGCTCTGCAGCAGTCTGAGCAGCTGGGACTGGACGGCACTGCAGCTGTCTATCTGGTCCTCTGACAGGTTGATGACACTGTCCTCTGACAGACCCTCCTCCACCGTTGCCACATTCACCCCCGCCGCTCGTTGCTCATGCCACTTCTGGGCGCTGAATATGGAGGAGAGCAGGCAGTGGAGAACCACTTTCTGAACTTTGCACTTAGAGAGGACGTCGCTGATGAAACTAGCGAAGCCCTTAGCTGAGCCGCCTGTGACTTTGGCAAGCTCGCTGAAAAGGAGTGTTAGGACCTCCACGCTGGTCAGCTGCATCGCCCGGTTTCCTGCCAAGTCCTGAGGGCCTGCTGTCAGGTGGGCAGAGTAATAACTTCTTAGGAAGTAGAGACAGAGTGAGATGATGATCTCCAGGTACATGGCGCTGCGGAATGAGTGGGAGTGGGAGTCCTGGGGGATGGGGCAGTAGAAGTCTTTGCCCATGACGGAGACCCTGTGACGGGCGAGGAGGTTTTGGAGCAAAGAGAGCTGCGGAGTGTAGGTGTTGTTGATGCTAGTGGTGGAGATGGCACTTACAAACCCTGAGGGAGCGGCTCTCAGCATGGCTGCGATGGCTGACAGGGCGTGGAGTGCCCGGGAGGAGTCGTACAGCTGGAGGTAGAGCAGAACATGCTGGTAGAGAGGATGGATGTTAAAACGAGGCGGGGCAGAGGATGATCTGCGTCCTGTGACACTGACTCCACCTACGGCCCCCACAGAGCCCCCACTGGGTGAGCCAGTGTCACTCTCGATCTCCGACACCTCACCTTCCCCACAGCTGTACCAGTTCTCTAGATCCAGGCTGTCCCCGAAGAAAATACTTGGCGGCCGCAGTTTTTCAGCTTGAATTGCCAACTTTCTCTGCCTCTCCTCCTCTTTCCTCTTGGCCTTCTTGATCTTGGGCTTGGCCCCTGGAGATTTGTCTGCCAGCCTTTCCATGATCTTCCCTTTAAGGCTGAGCTGGGTGCTGCTGTGGCTACGTTTGCGGGCCTGAGGGTCGTCCACCCGCAGGTTGTGTTCCGGGGTGGCAGGGTTGGAGCTGTCTGGCAACGTGACGATGGAAGGTGATGAACTATGACGGGTGATGCCCTCTGTGTGCTCCTCCTCCGCAGATATATCAGCCTGTGAAACAGAGAGGAACTCCAGCGTGCCTCCAGCCAGCATCTCGGGCAGAGTCTGGTGGTTGGAGCCTGGAGGAGGGACAGAGTCAAGACGGGGACCAGCGGAAGTCTCTGAGGAAGTGCTGTCTGTGTCTGTCTGGGGCCAGTTTTCAGGTTGAGATGAGACTTCAAAAGATCCCTCATCTATTAAACTCAAAACCCTGTCTATCAGCTCTTTTATAACAAAAGACACAGCCTCCTCTATAGAGTCCTCAGACATGTCGTCTAAGGAGCCAGGCTGTTGGTTTGTGGTGCTGACAACCTCTGGTTCCTCGAAGCTTCCATTTTCCCCTGCAGATGAATGAGAAGCACTGGACTCGGAGCTCTGGAGCTCCCCCTGTTGGTCGGCAGGCTGATATTCTCCAGCTAGTTGCAAGTTCTCGCTGCTCAGGCTCAGTAAGGACAGACTGTCACTCAAGGGGTTGACAGTCAGGCAGAACGGCTCCATGTCGCCCATCACCAGGCCTCGGAACTCCTCTTGTGCCACCCTCTCCCCTTGGATCTGACTGAAGTCTAATGAAAGACAGAGGAGAAAACAACACATTTATTACATAAAAAGGCAATGTGGAACCAAACTGGATACAGCATGAAACGGCAGTTAGTGTGGTCCCAGTACCAAAATGATGACTTCGATATGATACATGAAACAAATAATTTTATAAATAAATTTTAAAAAATGCAAGTCATAACCATCAGCTACCGTACTTTAGTGCTGCATGTCGCTTTCTGCATCAGTTTCGTTGACAAGCTGTGGACGGTGCGTGCAACTGCCAGTAAAGCTAAAAAAAAAACTGCAGTATTACTGGCCATTGCTTACTGTCTGAGAAGCCAGAGTCCTTGGTGTAAATGGGTTCCGATGGGTCCTGTTCATGCGGTTCAGGGAAGACCTTGGCCCAGTGACGCTGGGACTGAACCCTCTGGATGGATACTCGGTGGGTCTTGGGGTGGAGCAGAACGAGTAGGAGAGGCTCTAAAACCCGAGCAATGTCATGTCTCTGAAGGACCTGATTCAGCCAAGCCCGACCAACAGCGCTAGTGCACGGATCCCAATAACTCAGACTGTCGAGCATGATGAAAAGAGATCTGAAAGACACATTGCAAAGGAAAATGATGGGAAAAGCACTGAAAATACAACTGCATTTATGGAAAATCCCTTCAAATCAATTAAGCACCACTTCTGTTGGCCAACATACCTGTCAAATGTGCGATTAAAAGGAGAGGATTTAGTGATGTTTAAATCTCGTGTCAAATGCCACAGCACAGAGAACTTCACGTGGGCCTCCAGCCGAATTCTCTGAAAGCAAAAAAGGTGCTTCAGCATGGATTTCATGGACAGATTGTGTGCATTTCCTGGGATGTTAAGTGTTTTTACTGTACTAACCTTGTCTCTGTGCATAAGTTTCTGGCTGATGACGTCCTCACAGATACTGGAGGAAGGCACCAGGTTGTGGAGCTGGTAGAAGAGCTCCACACTGCGTTGATGGTGCTGAGGTGTCTCTTCACTCAACTGGTCCCATAGGATCAGAGCCACACTCTGGGGGGGGGGAGATTGGATCAGGGTCAATGAAAAACAAAGAAAAGAAGCCCACCAATAGTTCCACTGTAACCTATAACAAAGACTCTACCTTGAAGAAGTTTGTCTTGTCAGCGATGTACTTTAGGATTCCCTGAGTGAGTGGCGGGCGGATGACGACGGCTACTCGACCCTGGCTGGGGCTCATGGGCTGGGCGGACTCGGAGCTGCCACCGGACGCCACGCTCTCCGCGGTCACCATGGCGACCGACTGGGTGAGTCCCACGAGGTCCATGAGCAGGGAGATGGCCACTCCTTGCAGACTGAAGTCACCGGCCAGGCAGCAGGCGTCCATCAGGGTCTGCAGCCACACCGGCAGACGGACCTGCTCACTGTCTGTGTTGAAGCAGGGGGTATTTAAGAATTTAAATGCAATGAATCAAACCATAATAAGCTGTAAAACAGCTCTAGATCTTACCACTGGGTATCCTTGATTCATGGCGGTCATTTCTACTGTTTGAATCCATAAACAAAAAGTTCCAGAGCATATATATCAAAACAAGAGGGTAGAGGGTAGGTATATTTAAATGAAAGCCATTATTACAATCAACCCAACACGGTCAATTAAACATCTTAATCTTGTACTCACTGGTTTCATTATTTTATTTTATTTTATCGCCCCAAAAAAGAACAAACCCTAAAAGTTTGATCACAGGGAGTGTTTTGGCACTTACCAAACTGCTCTTCCTGTGTGGGTGAGGACTTGAGGTTGCCCTCTGCGATGTAGACGGGGAAACTGGAGCATTCTAGGAAGAGCTGGCAGGCAGCAGTGAAGGCAGCGACACACTCCTTCTGCAAAAATGCTGTTCCTGAGCACGACTCCACTTGATCACTGTGCTTGGAGGAGTCTGAAACCAGGGGCCCCGACGGCATCCCCTCGCATCTCTCACCCTCAGCTCTGTCCCCCTGCCCAGGGGTAATATACAGGGTGATAAGTCGGGAGAGAAACTGCTGGAAGTGCTCCAGGCAGCACTGCATGACTGGTTTGTCCAGAGGCTTGGTCTGGGAGGGGCCTGAGGAGCGACGGCCTGTTCTGACCGCTGAGTGGGGATGAGGGGTTCCCCCAGTCTCCTCCGGGCCATCTCCCTGGTACTGGACGAAGTCTGTGAAGCCACTTTCTGAGGAGCGACTGCTGGGAGGGTTTTCCCCCTCCTCAAACACTTCCCCACTGCCAGGTTGCTCCAGAGTAGCAGGCAAAGCCTACAGGAGGACGGAGGGGGATACGTGATGAAGGAAGCTCAGCATAGAGTGATGGAAACAAAAGGTACAGAAAGCAGTGTACAAAACAGTACACCGAAAATACAGCGAAGCTCAAAGAAATGACTGCGCAGGGTTGTGCAGTGAAATCTAACTACTAACGAGATGTCAATCGATTGTAGTTTGTACAAGCCTGCGATGGGTATGCAGTTACTTTAGGAGGAAAAGCACAGATGCAACTTATCACCCTAATGACGACTTAATCAGCTCAATTAAATGTCCCAGGAAGTCATTCTGGTGAGCCAGGTTGCACAATACCAGGGACCCTTCAACTGTTCACTTAAACAAAATGCAGTCTTTATTAACACACTACATCTGTGCTTTTTCTCAAATGTCTGCTGGGACAAAAGGGAAAAGATAACAGGATTGCAACCTGTCAACACTGCTAAATTGATGGACACGGATGCTTATTTTTAAACTAGACGTTGTGGCAACCCCTCTAAATGTATATGTGCCGTGTATGACCATAGTGGTGTTGAACAGAGTGACAATATCGAATGTGAGAAAACATTTTGCCGTACCGTTTGTACCAACAGACTATTCCTTTAATATCCCTTACCAGGATTTTTTTGCATCCCGTTTCATTTACAATGTGATGAGGTGCCTTATGTGTCAGGTATTCCCATCTAGTTCTCATCTAGAATTTGATCTGGAAACGTAATAACAAATGCTGTGAAAGAAGATATCATCCATACCCCATACCTGTCATTTATTCACTCCAAATGTGTAATCTATTCAGTAGATTAATGCCCAACTGTTAGTTTTAAAAGTGGAGGTCTAACCTCGTCACTGCACTGTTGTGTGTTCTGTACGGTACACAGCTGTTGTGTTTGACCTGAGGGACTTGAGTAGCCTGCGCTCTACACCAGGCTGGCATCCTGCTGCAGACACACTGAGATGGAAGTTCTTATAATAGTTTGTAACAGTCAGCCTTTGGGAGCCGGAGGGCTTTCTGGGATGCATTTTGATCGAGGCAGCATGCACATTCTGGAGCCTGGACTCAGATGGCATGTTAGATAGCACATTCTCTATATGTCCCTCAGGGGAGGGGGATGTATGTGGAATACTTTCCACTCCGATGGACATGGCTCAACCAGGAGGCATCGCAGGCTAGTGTACTAGTCTACTCTTCTTCCTCAGAGAGAAAAGGCGAGCTGAGCTCAGCTGTTGGTGAACCATCTTCTGTCTTTCTACTTGTCCTCTGTTCTGCCCCTCACGGGCCTGCCTCGATCTATCCAGCCCCTATCCATCTCTGGGCATGGGACTCTTTGACTGACCATTTTATCATGCTTTGCTGAGCTCTCACACACTTAAACAACCAGGTTGCCGGACAGGGACCAGGAGCAACAGGACAGCCAAACGAGGCATTTGGTCTGAACAAGTCTTCAAATGCCTTATGTCGAGGGAGAGTGGGACAGCAGGGCCAGTCGTGGGACCACCCAGCCAACTGCAGCAGGAGGATGGCAGGAAGGGGCCTTGCTCAGGAACCAGGGCACACCATCAGAGCCTCAACTGATGGATTTTTGGGCAGTAACTTGTAGGGGAAGTGGGTTAAGTGGGTCAAACTGGGATTGGCTCTGACTGGGGCAGCAACAGGGCCTATGTTTATATCAAAAGATTTTTAAAGGATCAGAGACCGAACAGATTTATCAGCTGGCACTGTTTTTCAAACTCAGGCATAGCAATGGCATCACTTTTGTTTTGACACACACAACACAACCACACACAACCACACACACACTTTCCTTCATTCTATTGAACTTTTTTAATATTTTTCCTCACCCGTTTGTCCTCCTTGTCTCTGCTCTTATCCTTTGCAGAGTCTGAACGATTGCCGGTGGAGTTGGAGCGGCCCTGAGCCTGGGGGCCCGACGGCAGGGCCAGAGGGGACACCAGGGGTGGCTGCACTTTGCTGAGGATCTTGGAGCAGAGTCGAAGGCAGTGAGTGAGCTCCCCGAGGCCCAGGGCCTGCAGGTGACAGGTCAGAGCCGCCACCATGCGCAACAGCAGCTGAGGAAGATGCTCCGTCTGGATCTCGATGTAGGTCTCCTGGAAATGTTGGAGAAAACAGGAGTGAAGTGACGACATGAGGTGAAGTGAGGTGCATTTATTGGAATCTGGATTGAGGTAAAGATTATATTGAGTAATAATCCCTTTCACTTAATTTAGGCTGATGCTGGACTTTTCTTAACATTTTCAACCTGATTTATATAATACAGTTTGCTTGATTAAATGTTATTAAATACAAATTGACATCTAAAATGATCTTCTTATCTCTTTTACCTCTGGCTGTCAACAGGAAAATCCTAATCCCTTTAACAGTGCATGAATAACAAGGGACATGTCGGTAGTAAAATCTAAAGATACTGAAATATTAGGACAAAATACAATCTGCAACCGTCAGTTTCAGTCTCAAAATATCAATATTTCAAAAGCCTTAGATAGTTAGGGTGCTATATTGCAACTGTTAATACGATATGAGACTATTTATCCAAAGGCATCCCTCCCATCTTCTTTTTTATATAAAAGAGAGAATAGAAGAGAAAGGAGACCTTTTGATGTTGCTGCAATGTTTATTGATGAGTGCATGCTGCAAATATGGGTACTGATTTTAATATTATTATTCTTCAGTCAGTTTTATTTTCCATGTTATGCATTCCATGTATTCTATCTATCTATTTTTTTATTTTTTTAAATATAATTGTATCCAATGTGCTTTATTATCCATCCTATTTACCATTAATTATGGTATTCTATCCCTGTTTTATGTTTATTCTGTTTATTTTCCCTTATTGTAAAGCACTTTGTGCTGCATTTCTTGTATAAAAGATGTTGTCTTTATTATTGTTATTATTATTATTATTGTTGAATGGTCGCCGTTTATTATTTCATTTTAATAAAATTAAAAAAAAAAGGCTCTACACACTTAGATCCAATTCAAGTATTTTAGCCTTTATCAATGAATATATATTGGACCTAAAAGTACAGACCTTTCTTTTCAGCTTATTATGTTCTTGAGTGTGGTCATCTTCTCGTCAGTTCGTTTTTTTTAAATCTTTTTTTAGTTTTGAAACATTTTGATTGAACAAGCAAAACACATTTTTTATGAAAGAAAAAAAAAAAGAGCAAAAAAACCCACCAAATCATAAAATGAGCATTATACGTAAATTAAGTAAATTGGACGTCATATTTCTTACAAATATGTGAGCAATGCAATAGCATATAACTGCATGCATGCTTTAACAGAAAGTACAGACACACTGGGCGGAGATTTCATTTTCACAAGATCCACACCAAACAGCCACATGAAATGACTGTTAGAATCCCACCTCTTCCTCTGGATCATTTTTCTATTGCATTAAACTATGACATGACATGTCAGTCATTGTGAAATGATCACTCAAAGTAGGTGCAGGATCAAAGATGGCCTGAGAGGGATGTTGGCAGGATGTTGCAGAAATGTTATCGTAGCCTCAGTGAAGCAGGGTGAGGTGAAAAAGCAGGAAAGAGCAGTACTTTACCTGGCAGATTACCCTCATGCTTCTAGTAGGCTTCAAGGAGAAAGAGCAGATAGTTTGAACAGAAAGGAGCAAGCAGAGCACACGCCACACAACACTTGTTTCGCACACACAAACTTTCCCTTTTCTCGCTCACAAACTCACAGAACACAAGGTTCTCTTTTCTCTCGCTCTTTCAAACACACACACACGCACAAACAAGCATTTAAACAGGGTAATAATAAAAGAGCGAGGGATTTCCAAACTATTCAGTTTGGAAATACTGTAAAGACGAGCATATTTCTATAAAGGATGCAAACAATATTTTGCCAGAGAAACTAAACACAGTTTTTTTTAACCTGTGTAGAGATTGCACACATACACACAAAGAGACAGAAAAGAGAAGAGGTGCAAACACACAGACACACAACCCCTTAATGGTGGCCGTAACATCCCAGAACTGGACTCAAAAATGGAGTTGGACCACAAATCTGACAACATGGAGGCCTAATTGCAGATGGTTATGGAGGGTGTTTATAGGGAAGACAATGGACTTTACAAAAGGAGGTGTATGTGAGCCAAGAGGGAGCGACTGAAACTGAAAATGAGATGGAAAGCCCAAGCAGGGGCAGGAGGAGACGAGGGGCTGGAGAAGAGGGAAGTGAAAGAATGCGGCGGAAACGTACAAAAAACAAAGAAACACATTTTGAAAAAACAGAAAACGGTAATGAAAACATGAAAGAATAGGGAGAAAGACTGAGTAATGACAAAGACTGAAAAGAAAAGATATGAAAAAAATGAGCAAAAACAGTAAAGGCATCAAAGTGTGAAGGGGAAAAATAATGATGGAAAGAAATAGGTATAATGAAGACAGAAGGAAAGAAAGACAAAGAAAGACAGAGGGAAAAAAAGGAAGACAGAGATATAGACATGAGGAATGAAGACAGAATGAATGAGAGAAAGAAAGAAAGAAAGAAATACAGAAAGAAAGACAGAGAAAAAGACAGAAAGAAAGATAAAGATATAGACAGAAGGAATGAAGACATAAGGAAAGATAGAAAGAAAGACAAAGAGGAAGATGGAAAGGAAGACAGACAGAGAGAGAGAACGAAGAACAAAGAGAAAGACAGAAAGAAAGCCAAAAAAGAAAGATGGACAGAAAGAAAGAGAAAGATGGACAGAAAGAAAGAGAAAGACGGAAAGAAAGAAAGACAAAAAGAAGAAAGAAAGAAGTCTCACCAAGGAAACAATATCCAGCAGGAAATCGACCAGCTGACAGAACTCCACCAATGAGAGCTCTGCAGGATATAAGCTCCCAGCATGCCGAGGTGCATGTGTGCTGCTGTTCACTGTCCTCCTGCAACAGAGCCGTAGTTTAGATTATTGGCAGTAAGATATGAGGGTGCAGGTGTAATGGCAGTGGGGAGAGCACCTCGGTGTGCCTCATACGATGGTGACATGAGTTTTAACAGACAGACCTGCAGCACTCCTCAAACCAGCGAGCGATGTAGTCCCACATGTAGTACGGCTCAAACGAGTTGAACAGCAGATTGGCTGTTTTGATGAGTTCGGCCGTCTTCTTGTTTTCTCGCAGTTTACTAAGAAAGAAGGGGAATCAAAGCTTTTTCATGATTCAAGCCATTAACCATGCACAAATGTCAAATGCTGTCAGTGTGTCGTACAGCGGTTATGTTTCCTCACCCAGGATCTATTCTAATAGTTCAAGTACTACTTAATATGTTCGAATCAGAAATGCCCCGAGAACGTTTTTCTGCTGCTGATACCAATGGCTGATCGTCGATGAGCAATATCAGCACCGATCCTTTTGCTGTTGTTTTGTTATAGCAGCTGGTGTAGCTGTATTACAGTGTAGGCGAGTAGTACCGGCGAGAATAGAGGACACGTAGAGACAGGACGGAGCAGTACAGTGCAACAGCAGCACAGAGGTGTTCAGACCATTAGGGTGTAAGCGAGAAACAAATGCAGTATATTATTTATTCTCATGCATGCTGCTCAGTGAGCTCAGTCAGCGTCTCTACGCAGGACAGAGTGAATTACTATCAGGGCTGCAGCCTCCCAAACAGTTTGAAGCTTCATTGATAACATTGACATTCAAATGATTATTATTAATAACTTACAGAAACATTGCGTGCAACAGTTCACCTACCACCTTCTCTTCCTCTCTCTCTCTCAAACAAACAAACAAACTCTCTCTAATTTTCTCAGTCCAGAAGACAAAATTTATTGCAAAAGACAGATGTGATAATTTCCCAAATTCAAAACATGTTTTTATGAAATGAAATGTTCTGCTTCAATACATATTTGTTTGCCGTTTAGCCTGCCAAAAACAACTTTTTAACTGTGGTCATAAAACTGTTTGCTCTACTGCTTGACACACACACACACACACACACGCACACGGCCTGAAGCTGTATTAACATGGCGGTCTAACAGCGCCATAAATTAGACTTATATAATCACAGTAACAAAAAAATATTTTCTCCCGTTCTGTAGGGTGACAGGACATGCAAGGCTTCATTTGAAAACCTCAATAGAAGCTTCAAATGTACAATGATTATTAGCCAGGAGACTATCACAGTCATATGGGCGTGTGCTCTCTAAAGTGGTTTGTGTTACCGGGTGTAAAGTTGCCGCTTTCTCTGCCTTTTTCCGTTCGCACTCGCAATAGCATATTTTGTACTGATAATCGGCCAATCAATTGGGGCATCCCGAGTTCTAATGTTGTAATTATTAGAAGTTATTAGCTTTAACATATACCCATTGTTCTATTTCATCTTTGTTTTTCCTGTGATGATTCCACAACCACACTTTCAGCACGAGTTTCTCAAGTTTGACCATCACAAGTGTTGGCCTGGACTGACCTGCTGAGGTGCGTGTGGTCTTTACTGAATGGACTCTGGTTTTGGAGGTCCAACTCGGTTCGACACTGTGTGTGCAGAGTCCGAAACACCTCGATCAGAACGTCCTCTAGGATTGCTGGACCTGGAGAGGGGGACACAGACACACACAGAGAGACACACACAGAGAGACACACACAGAGAGACACACACAGAGAGACACACACAGAGAGACACACACACACACACACACACACACACACACACACACACACACACA